>CM063506.1:166575663-166618163 GCA_032207245.1 Pardosa pseudoannulata | reverse complement strand
TTTGGCGAACTTTTTCAAAGCAATAAGGAGACCACTAACACAGGTCCTGTTTTCATCAGATCTGAACGAGGACTGACTTTTACGAAACCCCACGGCCCTTTTATATAGCGTGCAAGTTTCTGGAAATTTCCACAAGCTTCTAGTAAAATCCAGATAAAGGGGGTCGGCAACACATGTCGCCAAGTCGCCAAATTTGGCGATATATCACCAAATTTGGAGCCAAAAATGAGTCTCCCAAAACTTGATATTGGAAACGAGATATTGGCCAAGGAGCCAATATCTCGCCAGTTTGGAGAGATACCATATAAATAACATATTTACAGCATTCTTAACAATATATATATATATATATATGTGTGTGTGTGTGTGTGTGTGTGTGTGTGTGATATATATATATATATATATATATATATATATATATATATATATATATATGTATATGAGATGGGGTTTTAGGTCTCATCTCAAAGGGAGGTCGTAGCTGTGGGGTCAGCCTGCAGTCCTAGAACCACAGACGAGTAAAAACGAAATGGAATTCTTTGATCAAACTTACATAATTTATTCAGGCATGAACTCTCACGAACGACTGTTCAAGTAACCTGTACGTTGTGGTTAAATAGTTGTCTGTGCCAACCAATAAGAAATCCTTACAAGTCACGTGAGTCAAGCCGATCACGTAGTTTAAACGTCACAATCGTATTTTTAGTTACTTATGAAACCGGAAGGAATCAGGGGGAACAAAGACAATCGAAAAGGATACTAGAAAAGAAATTCGAAACCGAAAATTGTTTCAGGAGAGACATAATTACATTAGTTAATTTTCAAGATAAAAATAGCATTACATATATTTTTTAAATCGAAAATTTTTAAGATTTAGGGGTTCTGAAACACCTTAAATAGAATCGATATTTTATAAAAAATATCAATTCACTTGTTATTTTCACTTGTTTCTATACTAAGAGGTGTGACCCCACACTGAAAATCATTTATCACTTCCCCTCACGGCTACTTAGATTCGATTACTGTGATCGTCGAATCAGGGAAATTGCCGCATAAATGGAATTCATTCGTTTTCCAGGGGAGAAAACCGAAATTTTAATGAATCGGCAGAAAGAACGATTTTCGAATAGTTCGTAGAATGTTCCACTCATTTAAAGCAAATAAATCGAAAATTAATTTAAAAGTGGAACGTACACATGTTTCTTTTATTTCGCATATTATTAATCAACAACATCCATACAGACTGGAGCCAACTCCAGTCTTTTAATTGCATTTAAATCGGATATAAAATTTAATTCCTTGCCTCCATTTTTTATTTATTTACTTTATTTTATAATTTTTTTCATCGAATCTAGTGAAAACGCAACATAGCTTTTGCTGCGTCAGATTTAATTTTGTGAATTACGTTTTAGCTAAGAATAACTTAAAATCTATATATTTTAATAGAAAAATCTTAAAAATAAGAGACGCATTTTCAGTTGCTTTAACTATCGTTAACAATTTCAAATTTGTTATTATTCCAGAAAGACTAAATAATTTGGCGATTTTTGTTTATCGCCAAATAATAAAAGGCGTAAATGACATTTTTTCATAAACTGGTAATTAAAGGGATCTAACATTTTATACAGATTTTTGTACTCGAAAATGTAAAGAAATATCACTATTAATACTATTTAAAACACTATTTTTAGCAAAAATTGCAGATAATTTAAAAATAGGCTTAAATAAAGAACTAGGTTCCCCCACCAACTTGGCGATAATGGTTTAAGCATGGTCGTCTAACATTTTCTCCTGATATCACAGTATCCAAACAATCTGTATCTATATTATAATTTATACGATATTTGCATCCAACTCTCCTTGTGTAACTCTTTACTTATATATTAAAAGTGCGCAGTGCTTAAAAAATTAGGTATAACAAACCATTAATGGTTTACTATGGCTGATTTTTAATAATTTATTGCTATTGCGTTTGTAAACTGTAAAGGGATTCATTGCCCTTAAATATAAATGTCCAGTTTTCAAGCAATCTGTATCTATATTATAATTTATATGATATTTGCATCCAACTCTCCTTGTGTCACTTTTTTCTTATATATTAAAAGTGCGCAATGCTTAAAAAATTTAGGTATAACAAACCATTAATGGTTCACTATGGCTGATTTTTAATAATTTGGAGCTGTTGTCTTTGAAAACTGTTAAGGGATTCATTGACCATAAATATAAATGTCTGGTTTTCAAGTCGTTTTTATTAAGTAAGAGTATATAATTCTATTACGATGGCGCACTGTGCATTAATTAAAGTCGCCAGAAAAAGCAAGAAATACAACGTTTGGATGGATTACCTTTGTGTTTTAGTACATATCGCCAATATTTTCGCCAAATTTGCCAAGGGTAACCCAATTCTAAAGTAGTCTCAAAACATATAACATCTTAAGCAATCTTTTAACCACAAAGAAAATAGTTTTTTAGAAATAATTACAGATTAAATAATTTCTAAAGATTCAATTATCTCAATATATACACGAATGACAAACTATCTTGGCCTAACTTTCGCTATTTGTCAAGACCACATAACCGCCAAAATTGGCGAGGAAAAATACGGCGCGCTATGTCCATCTTTACTTGATTTGGTTCTATAAATAATAACAATTTTACCGAAAATTTAAACCTCTTAAACTTATATTTGATTATTTTCGTTTGGATGAGAACGCCAATAAAAATCATCAAAAATAGATAGGGTACCCTCTTCTGATGGAACCGGGGACTAGTAAAGAATTGGGTTCCCCTTTGCAAATTGGGCTAAAATATTGACGATATTTACAAAAATAGAAAGGTAATCCATCCAAACATTATATTTCTTGCTCTTTCTGGCGACTTTATTGAATGCACAGTGTGTCATCGTAATAGAATTATATACTCTTACTTAAAGAAAACGACTTGAAAACCGGACATTTATATTTATGGGCAATGAATCCCTTAACAGTTTTCAAAGACAACAGCTCCAAATTATTAAAAATCAGCCATAGTGAACCATTAATGGTTTGTTATACCTAAATTTTTTAAGCATTGCGCACTTTTAATATATAAGAAAAAAGTGACACAAGGAGAGTTGGATGCAAATATCATATAAATTATAATATAGATACAGATTGCTTGGACACGGTGAGATCAAGAGGTGACCATGTTAGAAGAGCATACTTAAACCACTATCGTCAATTTGGCGGGGGAACCCAATTCTTAAGTCAACCCCTTAAAATCTATATATTTTAATAGAAAATCTTAAAAATAAGAGACGCATTTTCAGTTGCTTTCACTATCATTAACAATTTCAAATTCTTTATTATAAAGACTAAAAGAATTTGGCGATTTTTGTTTATCGCCAAATAACAAAATGGCGTAAATAACATTTTTTCATAAACTGATAATTAAAGGAATCTAACATTTTATACAATTTTTTGTAGATGAAATATAAAGAAATATCGCTATTAATACTATTTAAAACACTGTGAAAAACTACTTTTAGCAAAGAAATTACAATTATTAACTAAAAAATCTAACATCTTAAGCAATCTTTTAACCAGAAAGAAATCGTTTTTTAGAAATATTTACAGTTTAAAATTATTTCTAAAGATTATCTCCATTTACACACGAAGGACAAACTCTTGACCTAACTATCGCTACTTGGCAAGACCACACCACTGCCAAAATTGGCGAGAAAAAAATACGACATACTAAGTGCATTTTTACTTGATTTAGTTCCATAAACAATGGCAATTTTAACGAAAATTTAATATCATCTCAATAAATTCTCTCTATTTAATATCCTCTCAAATTCATATTTGATTATTTCCGTTTGGATGAGAAAGCCAATAAAAATCATCAAAAATAGAAAGGGCACCCTATTCCGATGGAATACCATAGATATTATTAGAAATTATCCAGATCATATAATTTTTAAAGAATAATATTTAATCTTTTTTACTTACTATCTCACTCTGGTTGTTTCTGCAGTATAAGATGTTTCCAGGTAATTTTAGTTAAGTTATTGCCATTTTTAGTTAAGTTAAGCCCATTTAGAATAAATACCAACAGATATCATTAAATGTGTTTTTGCCTTTAATTATGAAATGAAATGAAGTAAAAGAAATAGCGAAACATGGACCATAATTTTCAAAGAATAGATTCATAATTATATTAAAAAAGTAATATAATTTGGTATTATATAAAAAATTATTAATATTTCGGCAAAGAGAACTACGCATGATTTATTTCAGAATTTTGGTTGCAAAAACTATAAATAAATATGCGTCGCAAATAAAATCAAAATTTAATAAAAAAAAAATCAGCGATGATTGGAAGCCAAGCACCACAGAAGTAATGAAAGATGAAATTTTCTCAGTTTATGACGTCATTATTGAGGATTTTTTTTTCCGATCGCAAAATTTTATCGTTTGCCCAGGAAAAGCAATCACATTTAGTCCAAAAGAATCAAGATTTAGAGAGGGTTTAAATAATTATCTTAAATAACTATGATTCTACAAAGATAAAACTTGCAGATTTAAATTCCTCGTAATTTTCTGAATCTGCAGGTACCTGTCTCTACCCTAAATTCCAATCCGGATAAAAAAAATAAATAAACAGTAAAAATTCACTTTCAAAATAGTTTATGTATGACGTCATAAACAGGTAATTCCTGCGATCGTTTGCTCACGAAACAATTTTGACAATAATATCTCAGCAATTGAAATTAAAAATATAACTTTTTTTAATATTTTTTTTTAATATAAAATTCTAATTCATAAAATTCTAAAATTCTTTTCAAGTATAATTTTAATTAAAAATTTTTTAAAAAATATTTATTTCAAAATAGTTTTTTTATATTTATTTTTAATTTTGAAGAAAAAAAAGGACTACCATCGTAAGAATAACAAATAAAACAATATAAAAAAATTTAGATTTTCTTTAGGAGTATTCTATTAAACACAAAATGGTAAAGAACATTTATATTTTTAATAATATTAAATTTTCTACAAATATAAAATTTCGAATAAATTCCTTAATTAAAATTTTCATAATTTTCATAAAAAATGAGTAAAAATTCATTTAAAATTTTATTTATGACTCATAAAAGAAATTCTAAAACGTTTTGCTAGAAAACACAAATAGCGACAAAGAAAACAATTTTGGGTTTTTTAATTAATATTTCATTAATTTTGGTTTAAAATGATTCCTGGAATTTCTGAATCTATCCTTTTATCTATTAAAGTATTTCTATCATCTTTTTTAGACGAAAAATAGTAATAAGGTTTTTGTTCACAAATATAAAAGAAAAAGGTGTTTTTAATTAAAAATTTTTCATTAATTTTAGTTTTTCAAATTTCCTAAAATTCTTTTCAAATCCTTTATACTTTTTGACAGCTAATTGATTTTTAAATTAAGCAGATAAAATTTTCATGTAAGAAGCTGGTTTGTAATTCCTAAATGATTTCCAGTATAGAAGTGCTTAATCTGATCATTTACTTCCATTTTGATTTCATCTAATCACTCTCACTTTAGATCAAAATCTAGTATATTTTATGTCGTTTATTAATGTTTTTATCCTACAAAATGATGAACAGTATAGATAGTATATTTCAAATTTAAAAATTAACTTTAGAACGTGGTACCTTTATTTATAGTTTGGGCATAAAACCACCGTTAAAATATGAAAAGTAAGAAGTTGAGTTATTTTCCATCGAAGTAAATCCTTTTACAAATAATCACAGAAAGGTGTGTTTGCTAATTCCCTTTTCCGAATGAAGATGTAGTTTAATTTTGATTTTCTCAACTCTTTAATCTGATTTCCATTCTCTCTATCATCTCATTTAGCTTCTATAATCTGATTTCATGTTTATTTTCTTAACACATTGCATGCGGGACACGAATTAGTACATTTTCTGACGATTGATACTTGAGCGTGGGACACGTACTAGTACGGGTTAGTGTTACAACATGGTTTGTTTGTGAGTGCAAAAATAACGGTATAGACAGGAAAACGAAGCCGAACGTTCTTTTCTACTACATAGATTCTGGAAAAATTGAGACAAATAAAAACTAGTTTTTACGTTAGTCGATGGGGAACCGCAGAACGGGAAGGGGGATTAAAAAAATCAATTTAGATTTAAAATTAGTTTTTATTTATCCTTGAGAAAATATTATACACATGTATGTGTATATATATATATTTATATTTATTTATATATATATATATATATATATATATATATATATATATATATATATATATATATATATATATGTCAGGATTTAAAATATAGAGTAATTTAAGAGATTTTAATTAGGGATTATTTTAATGGGAGTAACGCGGCTCGCGTTACTAGTCACATAAATACGGCTCACGCGCAGTGATATTAGCAGAGCAGAGAGCGATAAGCAATTACTATAGTCGGACCTTTTGACTCTCGCAGTAGTGAAAACTGCTTTTGTTTGCAGTTGGGCGCCAAAGATGAGACGCCATGTTGATTAGCGTGTTACGTGGATTAATAAAGAAGAAAATAATGACTTGAGTGTGAACTGACTTAAATATTGACCAGTGTGTTTACTCGGACCGTGTCATAATATACATATATATATTATATATATACATATATATAAATATATATATATATATAGATATATACATATATTTGTATTTATATATATATTTATATTTATTTATTTATTTGACTATTTATGTATTTGTTTATATATTTCAATATAAAATACGAAAAGTTGGTTAAAAAATTAAATTTTCGATCTATTGAGATTTAATTGAATAATTAAATGGATGCTCAAAACGCCCGCTCCAGGTACAATTCCGTTTGCGAAATGTACCCGTACACAATTTAACAGCAGTATTCTCAATGCTGCCATTTAAATAGGAAGTTTTTACTCTGTCACTCTCGCCTCTTCACCAGCGCGCATGCAAATACATATTATATATACACATATCAACTCTTTAAAGTGTTGAGAGCAGCTGCTAAGAAAATCGAAATTATAATTTGGCGTGCAAAGAGTTAAGCTTAAAGGTATTGCCTAGGAACGTGAAATGGTTTGATGGGTCATACAAGTTGTTCCTTAGCAACATAGGGTTTCATGGATATATTTTGAACAGATATCAACCTTCAATTTAAGATGAGAGACTTCGTCCTTTTCTCTACCGGCAATCCATTTACGTTTACGAACGATATCATTTAGAATGTCCGTCCCATTGCACTGATTTATCGGTCGCCCTCCATATTTTATGGCTACTACGACAAAAGAGCAATCGTTTTATTTTTAGAAGAAAAATCTATTTGAATAATTAATACGGCAGATCATTATCTGCGTGCCTTTTTAGAACGATATTTTTAGTTTCATTTATTATATCGAAATTGCATTACGATGTAAAAGTTTCTTTCTCAGACACAACTGTAACGGTTTTTCACTTCTGTAAATCGGACTAATTTCAGATTTGTTGATAGGTTACTTGTACTAAGAATTAAAAAAAAAGAAAAATTTATCGATCTCAGTAACCGCAGTTTGAAATAAATGCTAAATATTAAATATAAAATAATATTCGAATCTTAACAGCAATATTAAAACTCGAATGACGTTATATAATTTTCCAAAAATACAGATGAAACTTTTATAAATTTAACAGATACTATTTGTAAATTTTATTCGAAATCAGTAGGAAGCTGAATTTACAACAAACTGTGCCCACTTTCTTGGTCGGCCAAAATGAGATCGATATTTTTGCTTTTAGCAGAATATAGAATCTAGTTTTCAAATATGACTTTCTGTAGTTGTTGAATTTCACACCAAGAGCCAAAAAATTTCTAGATCAACCAGTAAAAAAAACGGTCATAGTTGAAGTATAAAATTATTTCATTCCATAATTTTACGAGCTACATTTGTGGATAACTTTGAGTGCCAGAGATTAATAAAAATCTCTTTTAGCTTTTGTGTGGCACAAAATATAAAAGACGCTTATTAGCTTACTACGGACTAATTTCCGGTTTGTTGGTAAGTTATCTTTATCAACAGTTAAAAAGAAACAAAATTCATCGATCCCAGCGATCATAGTTCGAAATAAATGCTAAATATTAAATATAAAATAATATTCAAATCTTAACAGCAAGATTAAAACTCGAATGACGTTATATCATTTTCCAAAAATACAATTGAAATTTTTATAAATTTGACAGATACTATTTGTAAATTTTATTCGGAGGAATTTAGTAGGAAGCTGAATTTACAAGAAACTGTGCTCACTTTCTTGGTCGGGCAAAATGAGATCGAAATTTTTGCAAATTACAGAATATAGAATCTAGTTTCCAAATAGGAACTAGCTTTCTACAGTTGTGTTTATTTTCACACCAAAAACTGAAAGAATCATCGCTCTATCCGTGAAACTTGAAGTATAAAACGATTTCGTTCCATAAATTTACAAGGTAAATTTGTGGACAAATTTGAGTGCCAGAGATTGATAAAAATATCTTTTAACGGAGCTTTTGTGTGTCATAAAATATAAAAGACGCTTATTAACTTTACGACAAAAACGTATAGGAGTTCACTTATAACATAATGACCTGATCGAAAGCTTATTCTGCAAAATAATTCGAAATAGTCTCTGCAGACCTCATGCATCTAGCCAATCGATGAATATGTTAGGCCTCATCAATAATAAATTCAAAACATATATTCTCCTGCTACGGGTTAAAGAACTTCTCAAATCGATATTGTTTGTATTAACATTTTTAAAATGTGCAAAAGTGGTTTTCATTTTGAAGATTTTTTATTATTATTTCCAGTGATTACCTGCGAGAAACTTTTAGTATATTTCAGAAAGTAAAATATGAAATAAAAACCAGCAAACTGCATTGCAATGTCTATAGTTGAATATATATACATATGCATACATACATATATAAGTATACATATACATACGTATACATATACATACATACACATACGTATACATATATACATATGCATACGTATACATATATACATATGCATACGTATACATATATACATATGCATACGTATACATATATACATATATATATACATATAATATTAAGGAAAGACTATTAAAAGTAAGAACCCCATGGTTTGTTACTACTTTCCGACTTTACATGATATGATTTGATTTGATTTCACACTAAAATGTTAAATATATCTCTTTAATTAACTAACTATAAATATTTACATGTAAAAAATAAAAGATATTTTGAAAAAATATATATATTTATGACTTGATTTTATTTGAAACTTAATTTATTTAACACATTGTGTGCAAATTATTTCCTTAATGCATTGTGTGCGGGTACATTTCCCTGCGGAATTGTACCGGGTTCGGGCGTTTTGATCGTAAATTTAGTTATTCAGTTAAATCTCAATAGATCAAAAAATTAACCAACTTTTCGCATTTTATATTGAAATACTAACAAATATATAAATAGACAAATAAAGAAATATATATATAAATACAAATATATATATAATATATAAATATACCTATATATAACATTTTAGCAAAGATAAATAAAAAGTTAATTTTAAATCTAAATTG
Organism: Pardosa pseudoannulata; assembly: GCA_032207245.1. NCBI lineage: Eukaryota > Metazoa > Arthropoda > Arachnida > Araneae > Lycosidae > Pardosa > Pardosa pseudoannulata. The sequence goes on along the minus strand of CM063506.1, from coordinate 166,608,562 downwards.
ATTTTTTAGTCAACATTCCCGTTCTGTAGTTCCGCATCGACTGATGTAAAAACGATTTTTTATTTGTCTCAATTTTTCCAGAATTTATGTAGTAGACAAGAACATTCGGCTTCGTTTTCCCGTTTATACCGTTATTTTTGTATCCACAAACAAATCATGTTGTTACACTAACTCGTTCTAGTACTTGACCCCGCTCAAGTATCAAACGTCAGAAACGTATATACATACATACATATACATATTTATACGTATATACATATATATATACACACATATGTATGCATATATATACACATATATATATATAAATAAATTTATATATCTATATACATATATATGAATTCATATATATACATATATGTATGTATATACATATACATATTTATACGTATATACATATATATACACATATATATATGCATATATATACACACATATATATATATATGCATATATATACATATATATGAATACATACACATATATATATTCATATATACCGTTATATATTCATATATACATATACCATATATATATATTGATATATACACATATATATATGCATATATATATATATATACATATATATATATATATATACATGCATATATATATATAAATATATATATATATATATACATATATATGAATTTATATATATACATATATGTATATACATATTTATACGTATATACATATATATACACATACATATATGCATATATATACACACACATATATGCATATATATACATATATATGAATACATACACATATATATATTCATATATACCGTTATATATTCATCTATACATATACCATATATATATTGATATATACACATATATATATGCATATATATATACATATATATATACATGCATATATATACATATGTATACATGCATATATATACATATATATACATGCATATATATACATATATATGTATATATGCATATATATACGTATATATATGTTTTTATATACATATACATACATACGTATACATATATACTTACACATAAAATATATGTACATATACATATAATATACATATATATAATTATATATATAAACATATATATATATATATATATATATATATATATATATATTTCCTATTCTTTATGTCCTAGTAAGCAGTAAAAATATTTTATCACCGAATCATCGGAGGTAGAAGAGTGACGGCATTAAATATTTTATAACTTGCTAAGAATTTCCGAGACTGGAGCGATATTGGGATTTTGAGAGATTCGAAGGAGAACGTTTTGTATCCGATGTAGATGCGTTTTGTATCCTTGTAAATGTACTTCAGAAAAGAAGTTACCCAACACGCAATAAATACTAAATTTAACGATCATTATTTTTGGATAAACGAGATCATAATACACAAAAATCTGTAAAAATACAATTTTTCCCTTGCCTTCATTTTTAGTCGGATTAATTGTAATAGCTCTTAAATTTAATCTATGTCTGATTATTAAAATTTAACTCAATTGTAAACTTTAATTTTAATAAATATAATTTATTAAAGATCTTTAGTAGATTTTCGTCAATGGCATCGCTTAGCAACCATTAAATTCCACATTTTTCTTCATTACGGTAATGGAATAAATACAAAATGAAGAGGGTATTTTTCTCAGATATTTATTTTCGTCTTACAAATAGTGACATTCCGTTTTGGGTGGTCACGTGACACTGGGAGTAATGACCCAAAACCCTCGTCTCTCTTTGAGTAGGTTTTACAAATCTAAATTTAAAATAATTCATGTACTGTTTAGAGAAACCAATATATTTTAATACATTATCACTTGTAGTCCAAATTTCGACGTCTACCAAATCAGTATCACACTCTACCCAATTTCAGCGTTATAATTTCAATATTTGCTTAACATAAAATTTTTTTGCTTTGTTAGAAAGGAAGCGTAAAAATTCTACAAGCTGTTTCTAGGGGTACGTAAAATAAGACGTTAAGCATTAAAGGGTTAAACTTTGTTTAAACCCAAAATCTCAGGCATCTGAACTTCAATACAGTTAAAAGTAATTCATTTTTTTTATTTGTAACATTAAAGTAATTCACTTGGATTTTAGACATAAAACAATTCATTGTGCATCTTAGAATTCATTTAAAAGCAAATAATTTTATTTCAGTTTGGTAAACAACACTTTCTATTTAGAGATAACAAGAATTGTTAAAGAACCGTACTTTTGTATAAATCAGGGTGGTTTAGTTTGAAGCTCTACCATCTACTGTTTTGAAACACGAAGGCTATTGAGACCGGGACCTGCTGCTTTCCGCAGATTCCGAACGGCTACGAACATCCATGTCACAGTGGGATTCGAACTCCCAAATTCTGGTACTAAATATCAGCGCTATAACCATTCGGCTATCCTTCGTGTAATAAGGAAAAATTTGTTTAGTAAATAATTAAATTTTTCGTTCCGACTTTATAAAGCGGCCAAAGTTGGATCCTATTTTTAAGAAAAAATATCAAAAATAAATAATCTTTAATGATAAACTGGTGATAAAACTAATGATATCATGATGATAAACTGTTTTTAACTGGATCCTCTTTTAGCATAAAAACCACATAATATTCAGGAACGTATTGTCAATTTCGAACATTTATGAATATTTAACAAGTTTCGAAGTTTTCGATACATATGATTTTACATGAAAACCTAACCTTTTTCTAGGCTATGTACCGGTAATTATACTAGCTCTTACAAACTAATTTGTCTATAGTAAATAGTTAATAAATTCCAGTGAATGACTCAAAAAATAATTAATAATTAAACACTTTATTGATCATAGCACACTAGTTCTCTAGAAAAAATGTTTGAATTATTAAGAAATTAATTATAACTAATATATAACAATGATTGGATCACTGTTACCTGATTTTATGGCAGTAGCGATAAAAGAAATTTACAAATTTTAACCTTTTGACTAGCAAGTTTTCGACAGGACGGATAAAACCACGGTTTAAATCGGATAAATTCTTGACATGTCAAAATCTTAACCGACCCGAGTTTAACCTTTTAATATCTGTCAAGAGTAAGCTGTAGGAATTTCACTATAACCTTTCTATAATGACGTCGGGTGACGCAAAACATGACGTAAACGAGGTCTCATTGAAAAAGAACTCAATTCGTTGTTTTAAATCCTACGGTTATTAAATAAATTATTAATGCCAACGCTTTCACACCTGAAACCTTTTTCTTTTAAACAGAGGTTTTAAACTGCTACTCGACAGTGTAGATGTGCTGTTTTTTTTCGACTACCAATAACTTAATATAATATTATAAAAATTAAAAAGTTCTTTTGCCAACTTTTCATAGCATTTTCAAATTTAATGTTTTCAATTAATAACATTTTTATTTTAAAATAAAATATATATTTAACAGAACAAAACTTTAAAAAAAATTTAATTTTGAGACTATTCGCCTTAGCTATTCGTAAAGTATTTTGAGTTCAAATTGACTTATAAATCTTAATTTTATATTCAGTCTATTAGAAAATATATGCTCTATAGAATAAATGAATGAATGACATTATAAATTTAATTTCAATAACTATCTTAAATAATTCAAAATTTAAAAAAAAACAATAAATGTACCATTTTTAATTTCATTTTCATCAAAAGATATTGAAAATATTAAAATCTCCACAAAATATTAATTTGTTCCATAAATAATGAATATAAATTCAAGCATGGAAAATTTCCTGCTGAAAAATTGAATAGATTTTTTTAATATTAAGAATAATGGTGAAAAGGGTATTTTTGACTAAAAAGCGTCTAAAGTTAAAATAAATTAAAAATGGGCATACTTAATAAACTTAATTTTCTTAACATCCTCCAGATGCTAAAGAAGTACCTTCAGCTAACACCAGCTTTTCATTTTTATGTTTTCTTTTCTTCTTTTGGTCTGTCTGGCTTGTAAAATTTGAGATCAACTGGTATTTCAGGAAACTTGACATGGGTTTTATCCGATTTCCAGAATAAAAACGAGCTTCGAATAGCTATATATCTAAACATTGTTTTCCCTATAACTCGTGATCGACTAAAAGTTTCAAAACTGATTTTTTAATATGTTCAGAATCAAATGAAGAAATATAATCAGTTATAAATTTCTTTTGAACATTTGGATATATAACTTAAAGAAAATATTTTAAATAAATTCTAGTACAAATAGTTGGTTAATTAAAAAATATAAAGGGTGAGAAAATTACTACAATTTGGTTGCAAAAATATAGTACATAAAGCTGATTCACAAAAAATAAATTTAAAAAGTAAGGGTTCGAAACATACTGACATCCAACCGGATATCCGGCTAAAAATCTGGACAGACATCCGGTATTTGTTATCCCGCCAAATTGACATCTGTTGCATCCCTACTACGAACATCCAGGACAGGAATGGGATTCGAACCCGTGAACTCCGGTGCGGAGAAAAGGAATATAAGAAAGCAAATCATTATCTTAAACTCACTTATTTTTATTACACTAGTACCCAAAAGCGTGTAGTCCTGACGGACTAGCGGTCTAAGGCACCCCATTCAAGCTCTAGTTCTCGAAAGATATTAGAACTTTACTCCTCACATGAGTTAAATTCTACTTTCAATGTTTGAGATGAATGGTACGCTTTTTATATTTTTATTTCGACCTATTTTTACGCGTGTAAATGTAGAACCACTTTCGAAATGTACTTCAGCCGCTTCCGTTCATTATTAGTTTCCCGTAAATTTGATTTGAATTGGAGTGCTACGGTCTACTCTTTTGCAACACGAGGGCTAATGAGACCGGTACCTACAGCTTAAAGCCGATTCCGAACGGCTACGAACATCCATGCCTCAGTGGGATTCGAACCCACGAACTCCGGTACCGAAGGCCAGCACAATAACCAATCGGCCATCGTTCGAGGTTTCCCGTAAAATAATTTTTACTCATACATACCGATCGTGCAAAGAAACTGTGAAATTCATTTTTGAAATTGTTTCGAGAACCGATAGAATCAAAACAGATTCGACGGTTTCTTAGCGAGGTCACTCTTGCAACCGTAAAAACGATTTTACAGGCAAACAATTTTATTCGATTTTGGAGTATAGGGCACATAATTGTCTCATGTCGTCACACACTTTTAAGCCGTTCGGCTTTGTCTCTCGACGGTACAGTCTTAACTCGTTTCATCTTTAATTTTTAAAAACTAATTAAAAATTTATTTTGCTTTCCTCTCTTATATAAATAATGGGAAAAATACTTTTAATATATTGTATTTTATTTTAAGTGTAGCTTGCGGTTTAAAATCGACAACAAATGGGCTTTCATTGAAAAATTTATTTTTCTTGGTAAAATTATAAAATACCAAACAAACTTGAATTTTAATAACTACTATAGTTAATTTCCACGTGATATTTTTAAAAGTCATTCAATTCTTATTAAAATACAAATTCTATTGCCAAGCATGACAAAAATCAATGTCGAATAAGAAATAAATTGTTTACTTTATGATATTTGACGATATGAGTGCGAATTATCCACAAAAGTCTTTGTTAAAACATTCGAAGAGGACACAAACGCGTCTGTATACACATTTAAAAAGAATAAAGTACAATTATAAACTACTACAAAAGTAAACTACTTCAATCCCCTATATAATAATAGCCTAAGTTATCTGTCCGTCTCTCTTCAAATTTATGGTTTGGTTTGGTTTGGAGAGCTACGGTCTACTGTTTTGCAAACGAGGGCTAATGAGACCGGGACCTACAGCTTAAAGCCGATTCCGAACGGCTACGAACAACCATGCCATAGTGGGTTTCGAACCCACGAACTCTGGTACCGACGATCAGCGCCCTAACCAGTTGCCTAGCGTTCGGCACCTCAAATTTATGAATCGGTTGGACCTGGAATGGATAGGAGCATCCATATTGGATTATTGATTAGTTAGGATTAGCAAAATTCAAAGTCCTTAAAACGTTCGAAATCCCCCATTCCCCCCTTTTCGAGCTTTTAATATCATTATTTCAAGCCCGCCCTTATTTCCCCAGTTAAGAACAGGCTATTAAGTTAATATATAGGTAATAAATAGGTAAAAATAACATTTTTCTAACATTATGACGTCATTCCTTTAACCATCTCGTTTAATCGTTTCTTATTTTCAATTATTTAAATATCGTCTGCATTATTTTCATGCGTTTTATCACTGAACTTAGATATTATGTAAATAATTTTCTTTTATATTTGGCTTAAAATAATAGATTAGGTACATGTGTGATCATTTTAAATTGAATCATCGATTATTTTTTGTTGCCATGAAAATTTTATCAAAACTATTAACAACATATTCTTTTCATAAAAGTCTAGGAGTCTATTTCACGGACTAATAATATCTGGAGTTTTAGTTAAATATCTTAGAAAATTAAAAAATTTGTTCGTTTGTGTGTCTGTTTTTTATACATAACCACATGGTTTGATTAAATGAATTCGTGATTCTAAACTGCATTCACAGTATCGGGAGACATTAGAGGAGTATGAAGATGAGCAAATCATTGAGAGTGAACCAGATCATTCTCAGCCAAAACACAAACCATTTTTTACCTGCCTCATAGGGTGCTTTACAATTCTGGTAAATTAAAAATTTTACTAATCCCGTCATATGACGGGCTACATGCTAGTTGAATATGGAAGAAAATAAAACCTACACTGCTTATAGTACTTAGTTTAGTGGCACTTTAGTCACGTTCAAACAGGAAAATCGGCTCTCAGAGCAAATATTTTACACATAATTATCCAAAGAAGGTTATCAATATGGACTACATTTATAATAATTTTTTACTTGTGCAATGCAGAACACATTAGTGTAAAGCTTCCAAAGAGAAAGAAAATCCCATGCAGCAAACAGATGAACGAATAAATCTATTTACATTCTTAAAAGAAATAAAGGTGTTCTACGTGTTGAAATTTTGCTTTAAAATACCTTCGGTATGTATTTTATTTGCATTATTAGATATTAGAGCTTCATTATTGTTCTAATAGAATTTTCCAATACTCGTAGGGGTACGTTGATAAAAACAATACAGGGCATTTAAAGGTTAAAATATAATTTTGAGGCAGACTGGCAGAACTTCCCTTTGCGAAATAAACCTATCCCGTTTTTCCTCTTGGTTTTGGGTCTTCTTTTGTCCTAAGCTGCAATATTTTTCCGTAGGATACTAATTTGGAGTCAAAGCACCGTTCACACAAATATATATATATATATATATATATATATATATATATATATATATATATATATATATATATATATATATATATATATATATAATGTGTGTGTGTGTGCGTGCGTGCGTGCGTGTGAGTAATAATGTATTAAAAATATTACACCTAAAATATCTATCAAAACTACCTAAAATACCTAATACCCAGTCATGGAATGTCAGATTCAAAGCAGCATTCGCCAACTTAAATTATTTTCACCCTTCTCCCAAAACTAACGTTAGAATAAATGATCATTCTTCGTCCACTCGCCCCATTTTCCAGCTTTCCCAGGTGAATAATTTCATACATCCAATGTCTAAATGGTTGAATAATGCTAACTAAGCTGTTGTTTTTATGGGAATAATTCCGCGTGATCGAAACTTCGTCGGTTCTAGTGTTAACTTCTATTCAAATATTTTTGAAAAGTCATTTTTTTATTTTGTCAGAATTCAACAAAAATAAAATGGTTGTATTTATTCTAATTTTCGAATATCTGACCTAATTCAACTTCATTTTCCAATAATTTGTAAAACGAAATTAAGGAAATCTCACCTAAAACAGATTATGTTAATATTTATTTATGATTAGACGATAGATTTAAATAATATAAATTTAACACAAACTATGCTATCCCATTCGAAAATATTTAAATAATAACCAAACGTTCGATTTTCTATGTTCCTATTAACATTTATTTAGAAATGAACCAAAAAAAAATCGTCTGTTTTATTGACAAACTAAATATTTGCCATATTCTCGCATAAATTGTTTTCTTTTCAGTCGAGAGAGAGAGAAAATATTTGTTTTTCCCGACTTTTGATGTCGCGTGCGACTGCAGGGCTGATTCTCGAACATTTCACTTCGAAGCTTTGTTTCGTAGAACAAAAATCCGAATTTTATAAACCCTATTAATACAGACACTCCTTTATAAGACGCTGCAATCGATTTTTTTCCATTTTATAGGAGAATATTAGCAGTTCCTTTTTTCGTTTCTATACATTTAACAGAATAATTTTTAGTATTCCTCCGCTATGCCATTAATTAGTTCAGATGAATTGTATTTTATTTCTAAAAAGTATAATTAATTAAATAATTCCAAATAACTAATATATTAAGATTTTACGTTCCTTTCAGAGTTGTTTTTTAATTATTATTATTTTCGTGGATACGATGACAAGCATCCGGTTCAATCTTTAACTTAAATCTTTATTTGAAGTTTTAGAAAAAGTCTGAACCTTCGGTTATATAAGACGTCTTTTGATCTGTCATCATTGACTTTTTTTGTATTTTGTATCAGTGTATCGCTAATTAATTACCACGAGCTTCGATTTAATAAGATATGTCAACATAAATGAATCTGCTTTTCTTGTATAATAAAATATTTTTAATTACACAATTTGAATATATATTGTCAACATTTCAACTTTTTTTATTTCAATTAATATCAAGAAGCACGTTGTAAGCCGTAGAAAACATATTTAGCAATTTATCAAACGAAAATGTATAATGAATTCTAAAAGCAAACTTGAGACAAAGAATCTTTATTTTTCGAATAACAAAAAAATGATCGACGCCGTAAGCTCTCGAACGTGGAATCCATGTACAGGTAAGTCTTTTTAAAAAAGCGAAGGATAAATCTCCAAATATGGAATTTTTATACTTTGCCTTGTAACGCCTTCAATGTTCTTGAGTGAAGAAGTAGATTGAAGAAGGATCACAGACTTAATAGAATTCGAAATCACTTTTATTTTCTGGTAAATAATTGCTATATACAAAAAGGATTCTAATATACCAAAACAATTCGAAATGTAAAGGATTGTTGATTGGATAACATATCCACGATGATCATAGTCGCAAAAAAAAAGAAATATTCTCACACGATGGGGAGGCTCTTTTCCAGGGTGCAACGCGAACCCAATCTATCCCCCGTTCGGTGTCCGAGACCCTGCCGTTCCTTATAGGAGCGGACCTTACGAGTCTCCCGAACATCATTGCTAAAAAGCTGGCTCAGGTCAAATGTCGAGGAATCCTCCACGAGGTCAAAGCACCTACTTAAAAAAATGTCGGAAATCCCCGAGATGGCCATGATCTAAATCAACTGATTTAAATCATGATCTAAATCAACTGATTTAAATCATGTTCTAAATCAACTTATTTCAATTATGCCAACATTAATTTAGACTCACATTTCAATGGTGAAAAGAATGACAAAATGCATATTAAATGATTTGTTGTCAATTCGATGATAAAAAATCAATACAAAGAAAAATATCCGTTTTTTTTTCTAAAAACTCAATAAATGTTTTATTTATTCGAAAAACTTGAACATTTTGTATTAATATTTCTTAAGTTCTTTAGAATGTTTTTGTTTCATCGATTTTTATTAAATATATGCATGGATCCATATCTATGTTAATAAAATGGACTCTAATAAACTTGATTTTGTTGAATATATTTTATTTTCAACTGGAGCCTGTTTAGTGTGTTCTCATTTCCGCATTTTGGTAGGGGAGGTGAACATTTTTCACGGCTTTCAATCCTTTTCCATGACGATGACACAGAAACAATTTTGTGGTTCTAGGTTCATTAGGAGAGTTGTAGGTTTTTACAACTCAATATACGTAGAACGGCCGTTAGTGTCGTTTCGATACCAAAGCAATTTATCGTTATAAATAGCTAATACAGTGGACTCCGCTTTATGTTATCGCGATTCATCTTATCAATCACTTATTGTTATCAAAATCACTGGGTCCCGATTTCTTCTATTCTTTTGTATGTTAAAATGATCTCTTTATGGGATCATTACATCATAATTTCTAAAGGTGTAACATATTTTATTGTTTTGGATGTAAAGCAAAACATTTGTGAGGGACCAAAGTGATCAATATGTTTGGAAAGTTTTTCGGGTAGACTGTACGAGCAAAATCATCTCATAAACTGTTATTTAGTACCGAAATTTGGCAGCGAACGTTTCAGAAATGCGTATTCCATTTCAATAAAACAGTCAATTCCTTTCTAGTAACAAATACAAAAAGTTAAACCTTCGAAAATTCGATTTTTGGATTTTTACATTTTTAAAATCTCTGGACATTTCGGAATCGTTTCGAACAATACCACTGAAATATTCAAATGAGAAACTGTAAAACTACACTATCTTTGCATTAAATATCATACACTGTATGCAGAGGTGTGGCTTGGTTAGTTAATGCCTTGCCCATCGCTCATCTACTTCGGCTTGTCGTCGGGTTCTACCCCCGGCGAAGACAAAATTTTCAACTCTAAATTAAAATTAATAAAAATTATTTTTTGCGATTATTTAACATTATTTAGGCTCTTTTTGGATTTTTAGACTAATCTATTTATTTTTAAAACATGTATTTTTATTTTTTCCAAATTTTTCGTACCCGGTCATTACTGCTCAGCAAATAAAAATTTATAACACCAAAAATAAATCAATAAAAATTATTACTATAATTAAACATTATTATTTAGGCCTTTTTCAATTATTTAAGACAGCTTATTTATTTTTAAAATTTATATTTTTATTATTTTCAAAATTTTTAAAATTTTTTGTTTTTACTCATTTTTATTCAATTTTTTCGGCTTTTTTCGTACGGATGTCATTGGCCACAAAAATATTTTATGTTTTACTATCCCTAAACTTTCTACTCTCTAGTTTTGTGCTATGAACTCACGAATCAACCCTTCTATCTCTTCGCTCTTTTATGTGTTTATTTTTCGCTCGTTGTCATTTGTGTGCTTACTGATAGAAGCCTCTGGATTGACGGGCTCGGCCCACAGGGTCCAGTTGCATCACCACCTTTGATGCCTTTGATTAAATATCATAAATTTTAAAGAAACTGTAAAAACTTTAAATGCATTTTACCCCAAAATGGAGATTTTTTTTTCGACTCTAACTGAAAATAACTATCACTCGCATGGATTTCAAATTTGAGCAGTCAATCCATTATAGATTTACGACGATACTCTGCCTAATTTTTCCGTTGTTGTCTTTGTTGAGTATTTATAGTATTTGGAATAGAATTTTGAAACATCATTTTAGCTTTTGCGAAAAATCAATCCCCTGGAGTCCTATTTCTGATGCTTTTTAAACGTTTAAATAAGTAGAGAATAATACCTAATAAGGAATGTTCACCAAAAAGCAAAAATGATTCACGAAGCTCACTTCGTGTTGTTATAAATTTATGCACAGTTTGAATATAGAGAAAAAATTAAAAACTTCTAAAACAAACTCTTTTCACTCTACATTAAAGTTCTTATTTTTTAGAAACGAAATGAATTCGGTGAAACTAATTGAAAATAAAAGTCGAGAGCCAATTCTGAAAATCACGGGAATTTACGATAATAGTAAAAAAAATATAAGGAAAACAACGAGGGAAAAAATGTTCTATTTAAAATTGCCTAAAGGTGACTGCCTGCTCTCAAAGTTATTTAGTTGTCAATTATCTAGAATTGCAGTGATTTTCCACATGTTAAATAGAGCGCTTGATGTGATCTCGGTTAATGTTATCCATCGCTTATTGTTATCGAAATCCCTTGGTCCCTATTTTCTCTATTCATTTGTATGTTAAAATGATCGCTTTATGGGATCTTGACATCGGTTAATGTTATCAGTTTTCGAACCTCGTTTTAACTGGCAAAGGAATATTCACAATGTATTTAGTCTAAATACCCATCCTTTTATTTCCTTTCGCTGTTGATTGAATTTACGAGAATTCTCCCTCTTCCACCTAGGGAAAGGGAGAATGATCAAAGGAGTGGGAAGTTACACGTTTCTAGAATTTTTCAGAAATACGCACACCCTGCTGGTGGTAGTCAATGGTTGTCAAATAAGCAGAAGGCAACACACATTCAACAGAGAAGAAGCGTATTCACATTTTATGCCTCGCTCGCTTAAGTGCAGCTTGTCGATGTGGAAGCCAGAAAGCGAAATGATTTACCATAAAAACAAAAGATTGAAATTTTAAATCTTTATGACAGCTTACCAAATAGGAGTCAACGCAATACTGCAGCGCAGTTTAACATTTCTCAGCCCTGAATTGCATTGAAAGTATCAAAACGGCTCTCCAATGACTTTAAAAAACATTATGATTACGAACAATTTATAAGCTTCATAGAAAAAATTGTAGACTGTCAACAATTGGTTTTTTTTTAATAATGTATATAACTGTTATATTTTAAAGGATAATATGAGTTTTTTCATTTTATTTTGAAATTTAGTACGTGTGAATTAAAGGGGGGAGGGTAAATTTATCTTTTACATATCGTTTATTGTTATCAATCGGCTATTGTTATCAAAATCAGGGTGTCCCAAACGAGTCCATATATCATTATAAACCCATTTGTTTGACCTCGAATCCAGTGTTATTGGGTTCACAGGGGAAATGACGACATTGCATTAAAATTGTGTCTAAGTGTTCCTTTACATAGCATTTGTTTTGTTACAGGATTTTACGATACTGCACATAGGTACTTTCCCACGATGATCTGCACGTGCATGCACAGCTGTGAGAGAAATTTCCTAGAGGAATTTTGGACTTCGATTGTTCACGTCGAGTTTAGGGACCCCTGCAGAGAAGGTATAGATCACGGAATGGCAACGGTCAAACTCGAACAGAGATGTAACCGTGAGTTGTGGGGGCAGGGGCTAAAAATAATGTCAGCTTGCACAAAAGGGGCTACTTTAACGAGCCCACCTGCACTCCCGAAGGGGGTGCAGATGTGGAAAAATGTCACGAAACAAGCGATTGGCAAAGAAGAAAAAGGGGCATTAAAACCGGGGTGAGGAGTTGGGAAACAGAGTCAAGAAGTTGAAGTCGGGATTGAAGAGAAGTGGGACGTCAAAATCCCAAGCCCCGCTCACCAGCACCGACTCGTCCCGTGCGACCGAACACCCGGACAGACACACCGTATAAGGAAAGCCCCTGCCTGATCCTCTGTACCAACTGAAGGACCGACGCATCGCTTGAGGAAAGCCCCTGCCTGCTCCCCTGTGCCTTTAATGGAGGTAAAACTAAAATATTTACAACGGTCATTTAGGCCTCTGTTAGTAATTTAACCTTGTGATTAAGTAATAACGCATTATAAAGAGAATTGCAATAATTATGGTGCAAATATAAGACATAAATAATTGACGATTATGATGTATGATAACCAAGAAGAAATTTGTAAATGAATGTACAGAATAAATGTCTGAATCTCAATATAAAGTATTATATTCTTACTGTGTTTCCCCTTTGTAAACGAACACTGGTGTTAAGGTTGTATGTACATTACAACAGATATAAAGGGTCATAATATATGATAATTACATGAAATAATATTAAAAAGTCTTGAAACTAAACCCTGGTGAACAGTAGTCCTGCCCTTATCCAGTTATCACAATTATTTTCTATATTTTATATCATGGTGTCGAAAACACACCGGCGGACATTGAAGGGTCATCGAAATTCAAGATGTTCAAGATCAAAAAACATATTTCAGTCCTTTTAGTTTTAATTCTCACTGTAATTATCACTCCTACAACAATATATACACCTCATTAAATGTTATAGAGCGATTCCAATTTCAAAATTCATTGTCCTGTAAGTACATCAGTGTTCCGTTGTGCACAAAATAAATAATATTTCTGGGATGCATCGTTTATTTGTTATGTTGGGATGAAATGCATCCAGCACTTTGTTTGCACGTTGCATCATTCATCATCCTAGTGTAAGGGGAAGCGACCCCTGGGGAACAGTTAGCGAATGACGATAATGGGATGGGTAATGAAAGATGCAAAAGGATCTGCATACATCCCATCATTTGGCATTATTTCGGGGAAAATATTCGTAGGATATTTTCTCGCGTCTAATTTTAGGCCTTCAGATTGAAACGGAAAAGGGAATTTTCGCCATCTATTTCGGTGTCACATCAAATCATTCCTATTCTTTTTAAATGACGGTGGTTTTGCCGTGAAACCACCTGTTAAATTTTCTTTTTTCTACTTTTTAAAGACATATGAATCTTTTTTTTTTTTTGTTAATTTTCTATGTTTATGCCATTTCAGACGCACATCAAATAAAAGCACTACACTTAATTCATTTTTCCATTTGAAATATGCATGTTTAAACTTCCTTTACCCTGAAAATTCAGAAATTCGATTTATCTGGCTAGTGACCCCAAATACCTATATTAATCCAAATAACACTTAAAAATTGTTTAGTTATTTTTATTATACCCTTTTAATGATAATTATTCATTGTTCTTCCACTTTAATAAAATTTAATAGAAAATATTATTTTCACACAGTTAAAAGGAATGGTTTTGATTTTAAACCAGCCCTCTAACCTTTCTTCCTCCTTAAGATTGCACATATTTTCATGTTTTTTACATTTATAAGGTCCATAGATAGCATTTATAAGCTAGTTTTATTAAACCCTAAGAAATTTATATTAGTGTCCTTTAAAGGGTTAAGGGGCCATACGACTCTTAAAAGTCGAACAAATATTTTTAAAAAAATCATTTTCGAATTATTATACCTCGAAAACTACCCGTTTTACAAACATAATTTCTTTAACATAAATTAGAACAAATTATAATCTATGCACACATATCTCATTCAGTTTTGAAACCTAAAAATATTTTTGGTAGAAAAAATCTTGTTTGAAAGTTTAAAACGAGAAACACTTCGTTGTTATGATATGTAAATGATATTGAAGCTCAAGCGCATGATCACTAAAAATATAATTAAGTTTTAGAAAAACTTATGGGTTTAAAAGATATTTCAATATCTCGAAATAACTTAGAACCTCAATTTGTATATATTTAAGATGTACTTGTATTTAAAAAAGTTTTTAATTTTTTTCCTTGAAAATTAAAAATGTATTATTAAAAACATTTTTTTTTCATAAAATAAAAGTTCTGCTTTTAAAAGAAACTTTTTACGAGTCAATTAAAAAAGTCAAAAGTTATTTAGTTTTATCCTTTTAAGTTGTATATTTATCAATAAAACAAAAGCAAAACGTTGAAATTGACTTAATAAAAACTTAATAATTTCAATATAAAATTAATCTTAAAATAAAAACGTTTCTTGAAAATTAAAAATGTATTATTAAAAAACATTTTTTTTTTCATAAAATAAAAGTTTTGCTTTTAAAAGAAATTTTTTTACAAGTAATTTAAAAACATCAAAAGGTATTTAGTTTTATCATTTCAAGTTGTATATTTATCAAAACAACACAAAGAAAAACGCTTAAATTGACTTAATAAAAACTTAAAAATAATTTCAATATAAAATTAATCTTAAATTAAAAATACAACATTACAATCCCCTGTATAATAACAGCCTAAGTTATCTGTCCGTCTGTCCGTGAATTTATGAAGCGGTTGAACCTGGAAGGGATAGAGGCATCCATATTGGATTCTTGATGAGTGAGGGTTTCCAAAATTCAAATAAAGTTCGAAAACGTTCGAAATCCACCCCTTTCTTTCTTTTCGATCGTTTAACCCTTAATTTGGCTGTGTCCGCTACAACAAACAATCAAATAAATAAAATCTGGCTAGTTTATAAAAACTTCTATACGGCTTAAATATATAACAAAAACTTTAAAATATATTTCTATTACGGTAAAAAAAAAACCTTGGCAACACTGTATCTGTCAGTTTGAGACAAAATGGGACAATAACAGAAATTAAAAAACATTTGAAAAAACATCTTGTCAGATTGAGGGTTAATGCGAATATTTCAGTCTTAATTTCCCCGGTTAAAAGCAGGCGATTAAATTCATCAATTTATCACATAATAAATGGGTAAAAATAACATTTTTTCTAGCATTATGAC
This sequence comes from Pardosa pseudoannulata, assembly GCA_032207245.1. Lineage (NCBI taxonomy): Eukaryota > Metazoa > Arthropoda > Arachnida > Araneae > Lycosidae > Pardosa > Pardosa pseudoannulata. Next base: position 166,592,459 of record CM063506.1, on the reverse strand, counting down.
GTCATTCCTTTAACCATCTCATTGAATCATTTCTTATTTTAAATTATTTAAATACTGTCTGCAAAATTTTCATACGTTTTATCACTGAACTTACATATTACATAAATAATTTTCTTTTATATTTGGCCTAAATAAGAAATTAATTACGTATGTGATAGTTTTAAAATTAATCATTGATTCTTTTTTGTTACAACGAAAATTTTATCACCGGTATTAACGACAAATTGTTTTCATAAAAGTCTAGGAGTCTATTTCACGGACCAATAAATATCTAGCGTTTAAGTTCTATATCTTTGAATATTAAGAAGTTTGTTCGTTTGTGTGTTTGTCTTTTATACATAACCACACGGTTTGCAATCGATTCGCTTCATTTTGGACATCATATATACAGTCAAATAATCACTGTCAATAAGGCAATTTGTGGCAACGTCAAGAACTACTATAATGCCCGTCGCATTCATTTTTATGTTTACAACAGCCAATAGACAAACAATAAACTGCCCTTCTGTTTGAAACTAAAACCAGAATTGACATAATTTGAGAATTTGTTCTACTGCGTGAAATCGCCTCATATTAAAACCTCTGCTGTCCATCCTATCACGTAATATGGCAAGATAAATTAAAGATGGCAACTAACATGCGGTCAGTCAAGATAAACAAATTATTGAGCTTGTACCAGATAATTATCAGCGAAAAAACAAACCATTTTTTTACCTGAATCATAGGGTATGCTAGTTTAGAATATTTACATGAGTGAAACCAAAAACGTGCGTTTGAGAGAGCAAAACTAAAATGCATTATGCAACATTGCACAGCAAAATAAACAATTTGAGGACCGGAGGGAATATCTAAAATATTTAAAATTTTTATCATTGTTTAATGACTTTTTTATAAGACGCCACCATTTGCGTCAAAAAGTAAATGGAATTGCACTTAACGTGACGTTTACATTTTCAGGTTATTTCAACCTCGCACATACTTTTCTTAAATTTAAAACTAAACAGATAAAAATGCCGATTTCGAACAGAAAAATGTTTTTAACCAAAGCCCAGTTTTTCTAGAATTTAATTTATATTTTTAATGCCTGAATCGACTCGCTTTGTAGCCTTTCTTCCTTTTATTAAATTCAGTAAAATGCGGTTTTTTTCCTTCTCTTCCGAGAAGTCAATCGCAGCGGGCTCTATTACCTTCCATTAACAAACCAAGAAAGATCTCTCTTCACTTCATTTCGCTACACAATTAGTAAAATAAATCGGACTCGAGACTAGGGAGAGATTTAATGATCTCTCTAGCGGCATATTTTCTCAGGAGAATTTTTCGTTTCGAGTAATTATTTGACGAAAGATTAGGAGCGGGGGAAAAAATTCCCTTTCGGGCACTCCACTCGAGGATTTTTAAAAGGATTTTAAAACGCGTGATCTTGCATTTTATACGCATCATTAGAACGACTTCTTTAACAATTATTTAATATATCTTAGCAGGTATTTCTAAGACGACATTTCTAAAACTGCGATTCGCGAAGAAAAATTTATTCCAAATTCCAACAGATCCCAGACATTACTGAAGCAGATTTGTTCTTGTTGTTGTTATTTTTTCTCTTTGGCCAATCCAAGGACTTGAGCCATCAGCTATTCGAATTAAAGCAAAGTCTCTCGTCTTTTTTATAAAGAGCACCTCTGGAGTGAAGGAACGACTTTGCTCAAAGTGGGTCTTCGTGATTTAGAAGCAGAAGATCCCCAGAGGTGTTGTATAAGAACTTGGAGGACATAGTAACCACGAACCTGTTTTATGCTCCCCAGTCGCCCTTTATGAACACGTCGGGTCTGAGGCCGGCTCGAGCCCCGAACCCGCAACCTTTCGGTAACGCGATCGCTGCCTTTGCCGACTGACCTACCATGGATTTAAGGCAGCTTTGACCTGTTTGATTTGGTTGGGTTTTGGAGCGCTACGGTCTACTTTTTACAACACGAGGGCTCATGAGACCGGAACGTACTGTTTAAAGCCGATTCCGAACGGCTACGAACATCCATGCCACTGTGGGATTCGAACCCACGAACTCCGAAGACCAACACCCTAACCATTCCGCCACGGTTCGGCTTAAGTTTTTAAAGAAGAACTTAGATTCCATTTTAGAAGTAACTAACCTCCCCCCATAAGTTTAAGCCTATTTTATATTTTTATAACTCGTTTATAATTTGACCCCTTTTTAGGGGTCATTTGACACGTACTTTCCTCTCTAAAACGAAAAATAGAACGGTCGTACCCATAATTTTAGTTCAATTAAAAGGGATACATCATTCTATTGAAATGATAAAAATGTTATGAGAAAATATTCAATAGGTTTTGAGAAATCGTGCGAGCTACATTAAAAATGTGGATTCTGAGACTTAAAGTAATAAATAAACTGCCAAGTACAGAAATTACTGAAGTATCTTTTATATTTTTAATCCTAACTTTTAAAAGAAGTAGGATTTTTTTATGCCTTTATTTTAAATGCGCACCCTAACCATTCGGCCGTCGTTCGACGCAGCTTTGACCGGAGTAAGAAACTGTTCTAAATCCGATTTTATTCATTTAATGAGTGAGCTTAATTCCTTACTTCATTTTGACATTCTCGCACAAACTAAAAGTTTCCTTTTGAGAGAAGTTGGAGGGCAATCTTATAAGCAATTACAAAATTTTCGAGTCATTTATATTATTTGTAGGTTTTTTTATGATTTATAAGTCATTTGAATCGACACTTTATTTTCCGGTAGGTACTTAGACTGAAATCGGGACCAATTGCTTTACCTATTATATATCTCTATTTTACATGTAATACCTATAAAACGTTTTTCACCAAGTTTTTTTCTTTCTTCACCAATGGCATCGTATGATATTTAGAAAGCAGCGAAAAGGCAGTTTGGGGGTGCTCCCTTGTTTTATTGGCGATATTTTTGGCGCTAATCATACCAAAATCCCGTTTAAGATGTAGCCAATAAATATCTAGAAAATCAATACAAAAGCAATAAGAAACATAATCAAAAAGTATTAGTAGTAAGAAACACAGTATAGATAAAATTTATTCGCAGATTGTAACAATATTATTTTTGAATTTGAGAACGCATGGAGAACCATTTTGTCCCCGCCAACTCGGCGATAAAGCTCTGAGCATGGTAGCCTAACATTTTCTCCCGTTCTCGCAGCGTCTAAATAATCTTTAACCCCTATTTTGATTTATATTATATTGGTATCCAGCTCTCCTTCTGCATCCCTTTTCTTATATGTTAAAGGCGCTTAAATAATTTATAGTAAACCATTAGTAACCATAGTAACCGTTAATGGTTCACTATGGCTCATCTTTAATAATTTGGAACTGTTGCTTTGTAAACTGTCGAGGGATTCATTGCCCATTAATATTTCATGTTTCTAAGTGGTTTGGGTTGATTAAGTAAAAGTATACAATTCTATTATAATGGCGCACTCTGCTTCCATAAAATTGGCCAAATAAGCAAGGAATACAATGTTCGAATGGAACACCTTTGTATTTCAGTAAACATCGCCAATAACTTCGCCAAACTAACCCAAGGGCACCCTATTCTGAAGTATGATCGTCAAGTACAATACTGCAAAACGAACCCAACTTTCCCCGAGACAAAGCCAATATTGGCATAGAATATTAATTATGCGAATGATAATTATGATGCCACAACACGATAAATGTATGATATATTACGATTACAAAGAAACGATGTGGGGCACGTTTTTGGATTTGCAGTTAGTTTTGTGGAGCTTCCTAAACAGTGTGCCTGTGCCTAAAACTGAAACAGTCTTCACAAGTCATTAAATATAATGAACCCACAAATTCGCTCGCTCTCGGTTGCCTTCACACCGATCCTTTTCGAACACCGAATAACGAGTCATTCTTTAAGAAGGAAGGTCACGTGACACGCGATCAATATTCTCTTCTAACAAAAAAAGAATGTGAAAATTCGGTGCCCCCGATGGCTCTATAACGCTTAAAAGTGGAAAGAATAAATAAATAAAGTAAAATAAAAATTGCCACGTTTCCATTGCAATTCTTTTTATGATATAACACACACACACATGCATGTTTATATATATATAATAATATATAAATAATAAACTTAGTCGAAACTTAGCGGACTTGTAGATGTACATAATACGTCTTAGATATACGTATAATAGACGTCGAAATCGTGCACGACTTTTAGACATCTATCTTATGCCGAAGGATGACCGAATGGATAAGGCGGCGATCTTCTGTACCAGAGTACGTGGGTTCGAAACCCACTGTGACATGGATGTTCGTAGCCATTCGGAATCGGCTTTAAGCAGTAGGTCCCGGTCTTATTATCCCTCTTGTTGCAGAGCAGTAGATCGTACCTCTCCACAAGGTTATCATGAAGGGGAAAGCGCAACCCCTTTCAAACTCGAAAATAGCTCCCGCTCATAGGTCTGGTTAACGACAGTCATCAAAGCAACCAGACTTGTCCATTTTTTCATCACTGCTCAGCAAGCCAAAGTGGATGAATTTCTTCTAATCGACAAGAGCGCTATTTGTAAGTCACAGACAATAAGTGGTTTGCTTATAAGAATAGATTCTTTTTAATAGAGGGTTATTTGAGACTACAGATTATCTAGTGCTAAGTTACATTTAAAACAAAGTTTTTTTACGAGTTTCATACATATGCAGATATACAAACAATATATTATTTCGTGAATAAATAAATAAGTTCAGCTCAAAGTTTTTGTTTTTGCTGAAAGCATATTTCGAATAAAAAAAATTTCTTTAATATAAATTCAGCTTACAACGGAAATGACAAAAGCTTTCATCTGTATTTCTTTTTCAATTTTTTCAACTTATTTACTTTAAAAAAAATTTAATTATTGCTTATCATTTTCATTTTTTCCTTCGGAAGGAGACTTTCTTTTAATAAGTGAATTCTGTCAGTGCAGGAGAGAATAAAACTTTCCAAACATCTCGGCCAACAGTGGCAGAAACTAACATAAAAAAAAATTCGGCGGGATCCCATTCGCCTTTTAAACTATCAGAGCAAACTTTCCAGAGTATTCTTTTTTTTATTATTTCCCGTAGTATAGTTTAATAGATAAAAGACAGAAAACGAGATTAAAAAAATTCTCTCGGCAGAAGACTTTTTAAAAACGTTTTATGTTTTTCAAACCTCGCTATTATTTTTCCTTTAAAAGGCATTTTCAATAAATAGTTTTTAATTATTCTCCCATTCACTTATGTTATTTTTCCATAATTTAAACCCGTATAACCACACGGAGTTTACAGTCTATGAGTTTATAGTGTAAAGACCCCCCTCCCTTTGTTCAGAATACGAAAGGCCGAAATCAGCTGATCTGAATTCCTCTTGTTTCGATCCGGCTACAATAACGAGGCGACGCCGTGTCTGGGATGTCGACAATTCGGTTGAATAGGCGTCATGCCCCTGATCGGTTACGGTAATGATTCTGGGTGATTGCATTGAGAATCCGGAATAGGGACAGCTAGCGAATGAGAATTCGACTAAAAAAACTAGCTGTAACCTTGGCTAGAGTTCTCAGGTCACTGGAATCGTAACTGACCCAAAAACGGTTGGCGGGATCGTAACCGACCCCCAGGTATAAAAAACCTAGAATTTTGCGACTCGGGGCTTTTCGGCAATTTTTAACGGAGGTGCTTTGACCTCGTGGAGGTTTCCGCGACTTTTGACCGGGGCCAGCTTTTGAGTGATTGCTTTCGGGAGACTCGTCAAGTCCGCTCACCTAAGGAACGGCAGGGTCTCGGACACTGAACAAGGGATAGATTGGGTTTGCATTCGTAGTAATTTTAAGCAAGCCACAATCCTCTCCATTTCTACTTGTTTTGGGAGAATTAGTATCTCGTTGTATATATAACATCATTTACTCCAGAAAAAGGAAAGTGATTTCCAATTCTATTGTGACTGTGATCCCTTCTTCACCTTACTTTTTCAATCAAGAACATTGAAGTCGTCACAATAGATTGAAAGTCATCCATGATAACCAGGATCTATTAGATAAAAAAAAGTTTGTGTTGGAGGGGTACGATCTACTGTTCTGCAACAAGAGGGATAATACGACCGGGACCTACTGCTTAAAGCCAATTCCGAACGGCTATGAACATCCATTTCACAGTGGGTTTCGAACCCGCAAACTCTGGTACAGAAGATCACCGCCCTATCCAATGTCATCATATCGGTCATATCGGTCATATCCGGTCATATCGCCCTATCCAATATCGGTCATCCTTCGGCATAAGACAGATGTCTAAAAGTCGTGCACGATTTCGACGTCTATTACACATATATCTAAGATGTATTATGGACATCTACAAGTCCGCTAAGTTTCGACTAAGTTTATTATTTATATATATAAAAATGCCTGTGTGTGTGTTTTATATCATAAAAAGAACTGCAATAGAAACGTGGCAATTTTTATTTTACTTTTTTATTTCTTTATTTTTTTGGCCTGGAAAAAATCAGCCAATTTTGAAATTTGATTTATCACCCTGATTTTTACTTAAATATATATACAGGGTGTTTTTTGAAAAATGACAGGTATATTTGAAAAATCAATAAAAACTAAACGGACAGTGATAGAAATACACAGTTTATTGCAGCATGCTTGGAATAATATTAAATTTTTAAGCAGACAACCTTTCAAAATGAGTTACAATGTTCCACAACAGATGGCGCTGCAGTCTAGAAAAAATCTAAACTGCAATATTTTCCAGATATTCACCATGCACAGCAATAATAGGGCGCATTCTTAGAACGAAATGATCAGAAACCCGCGTAAACGTCTCACGCGGGATGACTTCACATGCAGAACAGATGTACTGTTCCAGTTATTCAATTGTTTCTGGATAGTGGCGGTACACCTAGTATCTTATGAGTCCCCACACACAAATATAGTAGTTCAGATTTTGCCAGACTGCAGCGCCATCTGTTATGGAATATTGTAACTAATCTTAAAGTTTTTCTGCCTGAAAATTTACTATTGTCCCAAGCATATTGCAAGAAAATGTGTATTTCTATCAGTGTCCGTTTAGTTTTTTTCGATTTTTCAAATATACCGGTCATTTTTGAAACACCCTGTATATACCTTTATTTTTAATCATTTTGTTATACTTCCTTTAATTTACTTTAATTTTTCAAATCACTGTAGCAGCTATTTTTGATAAGTGTTGTAGCAGACTGCAAATTGTTTAAACTAAATTAAGCTAATTTATTATTACGAAAAAATATACAACTTTTTTCAGGGGAATAACACGTTTTTCTGAGATCTAAAATATCCAAATCGCGTACCCTCCACGTCGAAACTTTCGCTTTTGCAGACAACTAAAGCGCGTAGAGGAAATTCGTAGACGTCTGACGGATTTCCTATAGAGGTCTATAAGATGCGATGTAGGTATTTTCCGACATCTTATAGAGGTGAGATTTTATAGACGTATTATTACCGGACTAATATCCAATGTAGCCCTTACAACTTGTATTTTATTCGGTAGTACACTTCAATAAATAACTTTAGCTTAAAGTTTTTGTTGAAAGCATAATTTCGTATTAAAAAATGTTTTTATATATATTCAGATTACAACGGAGATGACAAAAACTTTCATCCGTATTTCCTTTTCAATTTTTTAATTTATTCACTTTAAAAAATTGAATTATTATTTACCACTTTTAAAAATAGCTTTTGAAGGGAGATTTTCTGTTCATTCTGTCAGTGCAGGAGAGAGTGTTTCCAAGCATCTCGGCCAACAGTGGCATATAAAAAATTAAATAAATAAATAAATATTTTAAAAAATCAGTGGGATATAATTTTCCTTTTAAACTGGAAGAACGAACTTTCAAAACTGTTCTTTTTTTTTCTTTGTTTCCCGTAGTACAGTTTAACAGAGAAAAAACAGAAAACGGAAGATAAAGAAAATCTCTTGTGAAATATTTTTAAATATATTTTCTTATTTTTTAAATCTCTCTATTATTTCTCCTTTTAACAAAATATTTCAATTAATAAATTTTTAACTGATAGATTTTACCCACAGTAACCAATATTGTTTTACCTGAATTCATAATTTGTATGGTTGTAATGTCTAGGTATGCACCTCCCCTTTAGGAAACAAAGAATGTTAGGAAAAAAGAAATTCTTTTTATTATAGCATACTCTCCCAAAGGCTTCTGTGGTAAAAAAAAAACCTTACGTGACGATTTATAGTGTGTGAACCAGCCGATCAAGGTTCTTAATGGTTAATTATGTGTGTGTAGAGTGAAAGAAATAAAACCAATTATATAAAGAGTTATATAAGAAGAGGGGGAGTCACCAAGAGTTAATTTTGGTGTTTTCGTGCTTGCCAATTCTATACACAGAACTAAAGATGGTCTCCAAGTTTTGTTATAAAAATATCTATTTTTTATCTTATGCCGGAGGATGACCGAATGGATAGGGCGATGACCTTCGGAACCGGAGTTCGTAGGTTTGAATTACTGTAGCATGGGTGTTTGTAGCCGTTCGGAAACGGCTTTAATCTGTAGGTCCCGGACTCACCCCTCGTGTTGCAAAAATTTGACCGGAGTGCTCCAAGCCAAACCAAATCGGGGGCTTTTATTTGGTTTGAGTGGGCAAGTCCTCATTAACTCGTCTCAAGTCTCACCGTTCCATATATATATGAAACGGTATATATATATATATATATATATATATATATATATATATATATATATATATATATATATATATATATACATGTTATCTACTATTTTGTCCTATTTCGTTTACACATAAATAGTCTTTATAAAAGCACCAAGTTATAAAAAACCGATTAATTTATTTTCTTACCATAATCATAAAGATATCGACTGTGCGATTTTCAATCATCTACTGTACATGTTAACAACTTTGCTGTATAATATTAATTAAAATATTTTTTTTTAATTTAAAAAAACGTTCCTGCAATTTTTTTTTTACTTTTTTTATTTTTTATGTTTTCCCTTATTAATTATTTTCCGCGTACCACCCATTCGCAATTCCCTTACCGCAAGTTAGAAACGCTGCTATCAAATTTGCCATAAAATTAAAGCCGTTCAAGTCCGAAGTGAATTATTTCTTTGTGGCACAAAACAGAACAAAAAATTCCAACTCAGAAAAGGCGTAGAGTTCTTTTTAAATAATAAAAATAGTTGTGGAACGTGGGAGATTCTTTTATCGAAATATTCGACTCTCAAAAACATAAAAGAAAACTTTAACAATTTTTGCGATCTTTTCTTAAGCATAAACAAAACACATACCGTAAGATTTTTACGGTACTTTGAAATGGATTAAATCGAGTTCCGTTTATTTTGTTGTTTTAAAGAGAGAAGCGAGTGAAATGTTAAAATACCTCTCAGACAAAGTTTTGTTGGAAAAATAAAAATACTTTTTACTCACAATTATCGAAACGTGTTTTAAAGTTTTTCACCAGAAAAAAACTGTCGCTTTCTACAACTGGAAGAAATTTGCTCGGTTTCTTGACAAAACGACATCCACTATTACTTTATAAAAAATGGGGACAAAAAATTTCAGCAAATTATTAAATCACTTCAGGAATTGTTGTAATTTTATTCTTTCGGGGGAGGCAGCTTTCTGCAGCGGCAAAATTTAATTCAAATATTTTAGATCAACATCCTTCTTCGTCTAAAGCACTACAAGGCTGTCCCAAGCAGTTTTTTCCCAGCCTTTCCTATCTGCTGCAAGACTCCTCCAGTTTCCTTTTTTGACAGTGGTTAAGTCCCTTTCTACCGAGTCAAGCCACCTAATGGGTGATCTTCCTCTGCAGCATGGCATTAGTGAAAGTGAGCTCTTTTACTGGGTTTTTGTCGTCGAATCGGAATAGGTGTCCAAGCCATCGCAGTCTTGGTGACTTTAACAACACGAGGTTGCTTATATTTTTTATAAATTTCAAAATTGAATAAAGATCTCCAAAAATTATTCTCTTGAACAGCACCAGATATTTTTCTTAAGATTTTTGTTCAAAAGCCAGCCATATATTTTCATGCAATTTGGTTATTGCCCAGCATTCCCTTCCATACAGCAGAATAGGTCGAAGTAGAGTTTTATAGATGTTAATTTTCGCTTTTAAACCTATAAATCGAGATTTTAATTGGTAAATCAATATCCTATCCAACATCTTTTTTCATCGTTTTAAAATTATTTAAATATGTAATAATGCGTTTAAAAGCTACGATTTATCATTCTAATGTTCTTTTTTTTAATGTATTCTGAACTACGAAAAGTTTAAGAGGACACATCATCTTTAAACTTTCAAAACTGTTAGAATCGAAGAAAAGAAGGTCAACCCCCCGTCATTAAATTGCAACAACTCTGCATCGAATGTCCCGGAATATACACGTGTTTTGTCAATATTGAACCCCCAGAACGAGCAAGTCACGCAATTTTGTGGCCGCGACACTAAAGATTGTTGAGAAATTTCCTTACCTTGTGAACCTTGTTCATTTAATCTAGTGTAAAAATAATGTTACATTATCCTAGTGTTTGAGAAAGAAGCAATTAATACTCATTAATAAACACGTGGACAAATATGTCTTGATTAAATGAATTTATACAATTAAATAAATGCCCAAGGAATACAACTGTCATCAACTTATCATTTGTAGATATCGAAGACTGCTATCGAGTCGGCCCTAAAAAACAATAGGGCGACGATTTTTCTCAAAAGGGTCTATCCCGCAAGCCGCGTATGCCAGCAGCGTTCACCTTCTACTCCCCTCTGGTCACAACCTTGACCTCTAAAAAAATCAGACTACCTCGCGGAGAAAAAAACAGGGGCCCACTCCAGAATGGCGTGGCTGGGGGGGTCAGAATCCCCCCAAACCAACGGGCCTTTCTATTGGTTGGGAGAAATCCGAAGTTTTTTTCTAGTTCAAACCGGTCCTGTTCTGGTATGTCTTTGACGATGACTCAAGAGAAGAGGTAACAAAAAGCTGAACCGGATGTGTTCGTATTGTGCTTTCTCAGCATCGTTCAGAATATTGAATATTAAGAGCAAGACAAGCCATTAAAAAGGTCATAATGACTTGCCTTCCATGTAAAGTACTGAAACAGAAGAGAAGTGAACAGATGGAATCCCCATTACCAGCTGAGCGGATTCAAAAGTCATCTCCATTCGAAACTACCGGAACTGATTTTGCTGGCCCACTCTACGTTAAAATTTATAACTCCGTTACAAAAGCTTCTGTCATTTATTTATCATTTTAATGGGACAAATGCAACCAGTGAATAGAATTTATTCCAGCGGAAATTTCGAAAGACGAATCGAAATCGAAGAATACTCCTTTGCCTCATACTTTACAGCTAATAGATTAGGTATTAAATATGAGAATTTTTTATGTCTCTTTAATGATAATAATTTTGATCTGTTACACGCACATTATATATGTATGTAAACCATCGCAATTTATTCCGCCGGTACCACAGAATTGTAGCCCTATTGTTTTGTATTTGCGGGCTACGGAGCAAAGAGAAGCCTAAACAACTAAACTCAGTCGTGATACATTGTAGAAAACCGTGACTCCAAAAAGAACATTAACTCTATTTTAGAGTTAAGAAAAGGATATGTTTCTCAATATAAGGAAGAAGATGAATGATCATGAAATATGGGTATTACAGAGTTGAACCCAAGAGCAAGACGCGGAGATAAATTCTTTCTCAAAGAAAATAGCTTAATCAGCGTTCTCAACAGTAAAAAAAGAACTTACATCACTAAAAGTTAGCTATTTTATTGCGACGGCTGGAAAATGTAGAGAGTCGGCAGGAAATTTGCTTTTATTACAGAGAAAGCTTTGAGAAATGGATTGGAAAATTTTTAAGTCTCGGATGCTCTTTTAATTAAGATATTTTGTGGTTGGAAAAATAGATTTCATGAAATACGAATGGGAAAGAGGAGAATTTTTAAGACTATTAAAGTTTAAAGTTACGTAATTAACAACAAGCTTAAAGAAAAGTTGGAAAAAAATTATTTTTAAAGAAAAATTTTAAAAATCAGATTTATTTGATTTAAATCGGATTTTTTTATTTTTTTTTCTGAATACTAATTTTAATTGTTGTTTTTATGTTTTTTGCAATATACATAGAATAGTTTGTTATAAGCAATAATATCTTATCTATCTAGTATATTCTACACACTGATTACCTAAAATTAAATAGATAAATTCCATTATTTTGTAATGAAACAGTGCAAACTAAATAAGATGTCAATTTAAAAAGAACAGATTAAATATTCTTTTAATGCAAACTATTTATTTAAAATAACAAATGACAATTATTTCAATATTTTTTAAGCGCCGAATTATGGATTTAACTGTTTCAATAAAAATACTAGTTTCTATGCTTTATTCACTCCTAATGGGTTATGAAGGTTAGAACGAACAATACCAAAAGATGTCTTTCCATTCCAGCAGATGAAGCCACGGCTGTCATTATTGGGTAGACAAACTGGATTTCAAGTTATGTAGTACTCTCTTTACATCCCATTACGTAAAATGAATTCCACCAGTCATAATCATTTTGTTACCCATACTACATACTTTCTGAAAACAACCCCTCCATTCTTGGAAAACACATGTTATCTATTTACACTCATTTACTTATTGGTATTAATGTGCTGACTGATTCCCAATTATCCTGTCTTTGGAATATAAGTTTTAAAAGAAATGAAAAAAATGATTTAAATTAATGATTTTTTCAAAAAATTCTACTGATTTAAATAAAGATTTAAATCGTGATTTAAATCATACCAACCTTGGTTTAAAGTACATTAAATAATAGTTTAAGTACAATAGTTTTGATATACTCATCAAGTTGTGATGTTGCGTTTCTTTCATTAGAGCATCTCCCGCAATCAGCGACACAGGAATTTAATTATTTTTGCGATTCTCGTTTTTTTTTATTCCAGATCTCATTTCGGGAGATTCCATCCACAGAAAAACAGTTTTTTCTTTTCTTTTGGGAGACTGCGAAAAGGTTTTCGCCTCTCGTTTACTTTCGTTTCTTTAGACGGGAAATATAAGAAGTCTTGGTAATCAAGATATTTTTGCGCGTTCATCACAAATTAACGCTCTCCTGGTATGAATTCAAAAATAATGCGAGGAATTCGGAATGATTTGTGCAATTAGATCAGGAGCACTGATTATTCTAAAGAATGTTATTCGATCGTAATTAATTATTTATGTGCGGTTAAAAAATTGTTAAGTCCCAAAATGATAATTTATAAGTTCAGAGGGTCGTTTGCACTTTACGAGAATAAGATGTCATCATTTATTTTCTCGTTTGCATTTTGAGATAAAAGATTGGCAACTGCAGAATAATCGTCTGCATGAACTATTATATTTTGATTGGAATAGAAAAGGAAAGATTTGTTTTGAAAATGGCTCCTGAAATTGAGAGATGGCTCGAAGTGTATATTTTCCAAGAAAAATATTCGTATCAACAAATTATAAAGCGGCGTAATAATCGCAACTATGGAATTTCGAAAAAGGGAAAAATAAATTATATTTGAAATTTAAAAACATCTATTTGGAAGTAAAACTGAAAACATGAACTCATCCTAAAGCTATTCAAGTAAATCCGCCAACTCAAAAATCCATTGTATCGTAACTAGGAATGTGTCCTGATACTGAAAGTAAAATAATTCATAAAGATTTAAAGTTTAAAAAAACATATTTAAACATACAGTTCATCTTTTGCCAAGCCATATTGGTTAAAGAAAAATATTGTAGAAAATTGTAAGACAATTACCTAGCATATGAAAAATGTAAATATGTGGTAACACACGGATATATTTAACACACTGTATGCGGGACACGTACTAGTACGTTTTCTAACGATTGATACTTAGCGCGGGTCACGTACTAATACGGGTTAGTGTCACAACAGGGTTTGTTGGTGGGTACAAAAATAACGGCATATACAGGAAAATGAAGCCGAATGTTCTTGCCTACTACATAGATTTTGAAAAAATTGAGACAAATAAAAACTAGTTTTCACATCAGTCGAACCACAGTACGGGAAAAAATTAAAACTACATACTACTATTTCTATTTGATTTTTCATATTTACGATACTATTATAAATGTATCCACTAAAAAATATTTTTTTTTGTTTACAAAAATCTTATGGTTGTTATTTCTATATTTCTATTTATATATTTGCTTGTATATTTCAATATAAAATACGAAAAGTGGGCTTCATTTTTTTATAATGTAAAAATATATAACATCATTCGGAAAAATTAAAACTATATACTACTATTCTTATTTGAATTTTCATATTTACGATCCTATTATAAATTTATCAAGTAAAAAAAAAAATATTTTTTGTTTACAAAAATCTTATGTTTATTTCTTGTTATTTATATAATTCTATTTATATAAATAACAATATTTGTTTATATATTTCAATATAAAATACGAAAAGTAGGTTAAAAAATGAAATCATTTTCGATCTATTGAGATTTAACTGAATAACTAAATTTACGCACAAAACGCCCGCTCCCAGTACAATTCCGCTGCGAAATGTACCTGTACACAATGTGTTAAGTGTCTGCCATTCATTTTCTGTTGGTCAACTGACGGGAATGACCTCACGAAATGGTTTCGTCAATGTACAGGAAAGTTACCCAAAGAGATTCAGGATAGTGGCCTGATTTTATTTCAACGACAAATGAAAAATCAAAAATGTCCCAAGTACAACGTGTTTGTACGACTTTGTCAGGGTTGGACTAAATAATACCTTTCTTTTATCGCCAATCAACATTTCAAAAAACGCTGATGGGCGATAAAACAAAGGTAGGACTGCTCTAAGCAAACCATCCGAGTATTTATCAGTGAATTAAATAAAAATCTCGTCTATTCGTATTTCAAGTCGAAGGAAATGTTTTCAATTAACATTCGCAGTGGAAAAGTTCTAAAAACGCAGATAATCAAATGACCTTGACTCAGCGCGGAAACTACAAATTATATCTGCTTTAAAATAATAACATAGATTCGGTCGAACTCCTATTCCACGCCATTGGCAGCGTACTGTTAAACAGAAAATAGAATCGAGAACACGACAAAAAAAAAATGTGTACATATTACTATGTACTACAAATATATCATCTACAAGGAACTTTTAAAGACACAAAACCGAAATCAGAAAAAATGAATAACATAATTGAAAATTCTTAAAGGGACTTAAAGGGGCTCGGAACCCTTAAACCTTCAAAAATATGTTGTATTTTAAGCAATATTCTACACAATTTTTAGAAAAAGGCTTTAAAAATTTCCGCTTCGTTTTAAAATTAGGATTAAAAAATCAAAGACACTCTAGTGCTCGGCAGTCGTTTAACTTATTAATTTTAGTCGATTTTTTTCAGAATGCCTATTTTTTAACGTTGGACGCAAGACTTCTCGAAACCTATTGGATATTTTGGCACAAGGTTTTCAACCAAGGTTGGAAAAAAATCATGATTTTTTTAATTAAAAAAAATCAAATTTGTTTGATTTAAATCAGATTTTTTCGATTTAAATCAGATTTATTTGATTTTTTTTTAATTCTAATTTTAATTATTGTTGTGTTTTTAAATATTTTGCAATATACATGGAATAGTTTGTTATAAGTAACAACTTATATATCTAGTATATTCTATACACTGATTACCTAAAATTAAATATATAAATTTTAATCTAAATACATTTCATTATTTTGTAACTGAACGGTGCAAACTAAATAAGATGTCAATTTAGAGAACAAATTAAATATTCATTTAATGCAAACTAAGAAACAAAAAATCACAATTGTTTCAATATTTTTAAGCAACGAATTATAGATTTAACTGCTTCAATAAAAACACTAGTTTTGATGCCGTATCCAGTATTTGTCACGAAGGCTAGAATGAACAATACCAAAAGAAGAAAACTGTCTTTCCATTCCAGCAGAGGAAGCCATGGCTGTTGTTATTTAGTAGACAAAGAGGATTTCAAGTTCTGTTGTACTCTCTTTACCTCCTATTACATAAAATGAATTCCACTAGTCATATTTAGTCGTACCTACCCCTACTACATACTTTCTGAAAACAACCCCTCAATTCTTGGAAAACATACCCTCTATTTGCACTTAATTACTTATTGGTATTTCTGTGCTGACTGATTCCCAAATCTCCTGTCCTTGGAATATAGGTTTTAAGACAAGTGCAAAAAAAAAATGATTTAAATCAATGATTTTTTTTAAATCAACTGATTTAAATCATGCCAACCCTGTTTTCAACATTCGAATATATTGATGTTTTCTTGTCATTCAACTAAAATGATGGCTACGAGAGTCCTGTTTTCTGGATTTAGAGACGTAAGTAAATGTCAAAATGACCCCCCCCAAAAAAAAAGGGTAAAAGGAGTAGAGTGCTGCTTTTCGGTGCCGGAGTTCACGGGTTCAAATCACGCAGCTGGCATAGATGTTAGCAACCGATCGGAATCGGCTTTAAGCAGTAGGTCCCGGTCTCATGCACCAAAAAGTAGACCGTAGCGCTCCAAACCCAACAATGTTAATCTAAAGATAGCATTGTTCTACATTTTTTAATTCGAATATTTCAATGGAGTTGTTTGAAACGAATCAGAAATGTCCAGAGATTTTTAAAATTTAAAAATTAAAAAACTAAATTCGAGTTTAGAAAAGGTGATACATCATCTTAAATGATTCGACAAGTCAACGGGCCACCCAATACCGCCACGCAAAATTTT
>CM063506.1:166568163-166570663 GCA_032207245.1 Pardosa pseudoannulata | reverse complement strand
TAAAATCTTTAAAAGGCTTTACTTAATTATTTATGCTTTTTTAAATAGAAATAAAATTTTATTGCCTTTAATATTAATGTTAAATTAAAAAATGTATAAAGTTTCTATAATTAAATTTAATTTTTAAAGTAATATCATTATAAGTATTTTAAAAATATTATATACTTTTTTTTCAAATTAGTCACCAATTTAATCGAAAAATATCACTGTGAATGGATACACTTAAGAAAGTATGCATCTCTAAAGAAAATATTTATAATACCTTGAAAATACATAACCTTCCCCTCCCCCGAGTTATTTATTAGATAATTATATGCTTCAGATATTTATATGTTTTACGATATTTATATGCTTTATCGAACATTTATTGTACTTGAACTCTGATAATACTCGAAAATGAGGAGTTTTAAAAGTTAAATAGCACTGGTTAATCAACAGTCCTTTTAAAGGTACAAATGTATTTTTATATATTTTAATAGTTCTAAATTAGTAATATTTAAATAAAAGCAAGCATTTAATTACCAAAAAATGGTCTTCACAAACCCATAGAGATGATTTATATGATAATATGGGGTTTCATTTCTCATCCCTTTTCATCGCAGTTGTCCAGATTTTACGTGTATGTGGATCTTTGGGAACGCTGAAAAAAATATCTTCTCATTGCAATGAGTTGCTGTATTTTTACAATATTTATAATATGATTTTTTAATGCCAGACGTAATAAAAAAATTTCTATTATATGCGATACTTTAAATAGAAACAAATTTAAAAGTCGCCTTTTAACATGTAAACAATATAGGCGGTCGGTGTCAGCGTGAACGATGACGTCACAAACTCGGCAGAAGAAAGGTATCGTTTTTGAGAGACGTTAAAGAGTCCGCTATAAAACCCATTAGCAATCACTCATTAGGTCCCCCAAATGAAAGAAAAATAGCTACTGTCCTGCTTACTTTTTTGTCTTCTATTGTTTAAAATTAAAATTAGAAAACGTGAAAATTCCTCATTGCGCTGGTTTATATGCATGCTACATTGAGTTTGAAATCCGGTATCCGTGCTCCGATGTCCTTTGTCTCATTTTGAGATGGGTCACCCCTTTAAAATGTAAAATGCAAATAAAATACACTCGCAATAACTCATTCCGTGAAATGTAATCCTTTTCACAAAGTGGTACAGCAGTCAATAAAAGCGGTATTAAATGAATGAAGAAATCCATTCTAATTATCACTGACATCCTTTTTAGTCCTTCCCTTTTTGATGATCGGTTTTCAAATATTTCTAATTTTTCACTGTCGGGTCTCATCAATTTTTGCTCAATATTAGATTTCATCGCAAGATTATAAGTGAAATTAAAATTACATTTCGTTCCAAGGAACGATTTATTTTTAAACAAGAATCATTCTTTTGTTCCTGATAGGACTTCCCCAAATAGATCCATTTTTGAAAGCGGACTACCCGGAAGCGTATTCGAAATCTATTATTCGAATCTGAACTTTACCGTACACCTACGGGAATCCCCTTGTGTTAACATTTCGAGTCCTCTAAAAATAGAGACGACATTCGATTAATAGCTTGGGGACATGATGGAGAGAGTTGTGCCGTGTCCACTCTTGACGCCATTCCAAAGGTCACATTTTTTTTTCTCCGCGTTCCACTCCGAACGCATTTCGATTGTTTCGAGATTAAAAAGATTCTTTTACTAAAAAAAAGCATTTTTATTGCATAGTTTAAGGGTTTATTCTAATCAAAAAAGAGAAATCGTTGTTATTTAATAATTTGGCGTATTTTAACACTTGAACCGCTGTTACTGAAAACTGTTTAGTATCTCCTTTTCTAAAATGGTTGCTGAAGAAATTGATATCAATTTCTGGACATTTCCTCATTTTATAACCCATAATAATATTGAAGGACCTGCGCAAAAGGGTTCATTGCTATATTACCAAATGTGGCAACAAAGCTGTAAATATTTGTCTTAACTCTAAAATACCGACGTGTAGAAAATGTACTATCTATATCTATCTATTTATATCTATTTATGTATCTATATATATATCTATCTATATCTATCTCTATCTCTATCTGTCTGTCTATCTATCTATCTATCTATCTATCTATCTATCTATATCTATATCTATATCTATATCTATATCTTATATCCTATATCTAAATCTATATCTATCTATCTATCTATCTATCTCTCTAATATATATATATATATATATATATATATATATATATATATATATACATACACACACACACAGTGAACTCCACTTAATGTGATGAGTTTGGGACGCCGTGATTTTGATAAGCATAACCGATTGATAACAACAAAAAATTAGATAAATTTATCCCCCCCCTTTAATTCACACCTTATATTTATGTACCGTATATTATCTTTTAACACATAAGAATTGTATACATAATTTTAAAGAAATTGATCAGATGTTGACTGGTTACAGTTTTTTCTACGAAGCTCATCCCCTATATAATAATAGCCTAA
>CM063506.1:166545663-166563163 GCA_032207245.1 Pardosa pseudoannulata | reverse complement strand
TGAGTTCTTATATAAAAATGCTATAATTTGAGTCCCAGAGAAATGAAAGTGAATTCCTTTATACCTCAATTTCCAGGTCAAACCGAGTGTATACTATGCAGGCGATAAAATAAATGAATAAATGAGATGGTTAAAGGAATGACGTCTTAATGATAAAAAAAAATATCGTTTTCACCTATTTATTATGTGATAAATTGAAATTTTTAATCTCCTGCTTTTAACCGAAGAAAACTGCGGTTATAAAACAATGACATCGTATTAACGGAATGACGTCCCATTGCTAGAAATTATTGCTTCTTTCACATAGTCATGATGCGATAAATTAAAAAGTGAATCGTTTGCGTTTAACCGGGGAAAATAATTCTTGGAATAATGACATTAAACTCTCGAATAAGTTGGAAGGAATGGATTTCGAACGTTAAAAATTTACAAAAACCTTTCTAAGGATATACCTAATAATTTCCCAAATTTTCACGGCGATTGGATTCATGGTTTTTGAATCTATCGAATACAGACACAAATTCATTTTTATATATAGGCGGAATGCCCCCTTGAATAAGGAAGAAAAACGTGCAGACAGAGGGTTAAGCTTTTACAAACAAAAAGTATTCGATTTTATTAAAATTACTATCAAGTGTGCTCGTGCTTTGCTGCGGTGTACTTCATGTATTACTTTTAAACAAAGATTTTTTATCCTGCATAACTCTCTAAATTCGTCAGGAGTACAGTTCGAGTCATTGGTAAGTTTATATAGTTATATTATAAGTGTATTATAACAATATTCAGCTTTTTATACTACTGTATTACTACAGTACGTTGATTACCAACGTTAATAGATCTTGACATATTAAGTGATAGAATAGGAAGCAGAGGTTTTGACGGCAACAGTGCTCATTTTGTTGGTATTAATAAATGTTGTCCAAAATGAAGGAAATTTATGACAAACCCCATGGTTTTGTATGAAACAGAAACACGTTCATATCGACAACCCTATGAATATAAAGATAACTATATAAAATGATGGGTTTTTATTTGCCCAAGAGAGTCACTGAAATTTGTACTTTATGTTAGAATATTGTCGATAAACATTTCATTGTAACGTAAAAATGAACCAAGAATTAAATTCAAAATGAGTTCTTATATAAAAATGCTATAATTTGAGTCCCAGAGAAATGAAAGTGAATTCCTTTATACCTCAATTTCCAGGTCAAACCGAGTGTATACTATGCAGGCGATAAAATAAATGAATAAATGAGATGGTTAAAGGAATGACGTCTTAATGATAAAAAAAAATATCGTTTTCACCTATTTATTATGTGATAAATTGAAATTTTTAATCTCCTGCTTTTAACCGAAGAAAACTGCGGTTATAAAACAATGACATCGTATTAACGGAATGACGTCCCATTGCTAGAAATTATTGCTTCTTTCACATAGTCATGATGCGATAAATTAAAAAGTGAATCGTTTGCGTTTAACCGGGGAAAATAATTCTTGGAATAATGACATTAAACTCTCGAATAAGTTGGAAGGAATGGATTTCGAACGTTAAAATTCGCTACGGTGAACTTAATATGTTACTTTTAAACAAAGATTTATTTTTCGTGAATAACTCTCTAAATTCGTCACAGTTCAGTTCGAGTCATTGGCATGTTTATATATTTCTATCATAAGCGTATTATAACATTTTTCAGTTTTTATAATCGAATTTGTCTTATATTAAATTTGCTCAAACTTCTTTTATTGTAAAATATAAGCTTAACCCTAAATTGCATTACTGTATTACTACTGTACGTTGATTAGCAAAGTTAACAGATCTTGCCATATTACGTGATAGAATAGGAAGCACAGGTTTTGACAGCAACAGTGCTCATTTTGTTGGTAGTAATAAATGTTTTCCAAAATTAAGGAAATTTATGACAAACCACATAGTTTTGTATGAAACAGAAACACACATTCATATCGACAACCACATGAATATGAAGATAACTATATAAAATGATAGGTTTTATTTGGCCATGAGAGTCACTGAAATTTGTACTTTTTGTACTTAGAATATTGTTGATATGCATTTCATTGTAACATAAAAATGAACCAAGAATTAAATTTAAAATTAGTTCTCATATAAAAATGCTATAATTTGCGTCACATAGAAATGAAAGTGAATCACTTTATATCTCAAATTTCAGTTCAAATCGAATAGATACTAAGCAGACGATTTTAAATAATATAAAATAAGAAATGAATAAATGAAATATTTAAATGAATGACGTCATAATGATAGAAAAATATCATTTTCGCCTATTTATTATGTGATGAATTGAACATTTTAATCTCCTGCTTTTAACCGTGGAAAACTGCGTTTAAAACAATTACTTGGGATGACGTCACATTGCTAGAAATATTGCTTCTTTCCCTTAGATATGATGCGATAAATTAAAAAACTTAATCGTTTGCGTTTAACCGGGGAAAATAATGCTTGGAATAATGACATGAAATGCTCGAAAAAGGGGGAAGGAATGAATTTCGAACGTTGAAAATTTACAAAAACCTTCCCAGGGATATACCTAAACATTTCCCAAATTTTCACGGCGATCGGATGGATAGTTTTTGAGTCTATTGAGTACAGACAGACAGACAGACAGACACACACAAATTCATTTTTATATATATAGATTACTGAAGCGAAGACATGTGAGCCGTTTTATTTGAAAGCGGTGTACGTGTATTTTATTTTATGTGGAGATATTTAAGCTTTTGCACTTGAATAATTTGAAAAATATGGATACACGTTATTACACTAGTTTTATATTTTTATATAAAACTAGTAGTTTTATATGAAACTTAATTTTATATGAAGTTCGTAGTAAATTGTATCCCTTTTTAACATTAA
Organism: Pardosa pseudoannulata; assembly: GCA_032207245.1. Lineage (NCBI taxonomy): Eukaryota > Metazoa > Arthropoda > Arachnida > Araneae > Lycosidae > Pardosa > Pardosa pseudoannulata. Next base: position 166,560,270 of record CM063506.1, on the reverse strand, counting down.
CTGATTTTTTGTCAAAATGGATTTATATTGCTTTGAAAGAAAACGGCTCCTATGACAAATCAAAGTAAATAAAAGTCCAATAAACTAAACAACATTTTGTTTGTCATTCATCGAAAATTCTGCCAAGACCAAGGGAATAAAATGGAACACACACTTTGGTCAATCCTTTCTCGACAACTCAAGAAATATAAAAACGTATTCCAGCAGATGCTAAAATACATTGGAAAAATCTGGCAGTTCAAAACATAAAATAAAAAGGAATTGTCCAGAAAGTACTTTCTTCAAGCAAAAATACATAAATTATTTTGAACAAAAAGAATTTCCACCATTTTGCTCGAAATCTACTTTGGTACTACAAAATAAATGAAGTATTTCCTTAGAAAAATTATTTCTTTTAAACTACTTTCCAGAAAAATGGGTAAATAATTTGAAAATATATTTGTGATCTCCAATACCGAACTTCATTTCTAATCGAACGATTTATGTATGTATCTTACAGATCTGACGAGACGAACTTTTAAAAGTTTTTAACATTTCAGTTTTGTCTCTCGTTGGACAACCAAAAGGCACCAGAAAGAGTTCCAAAAAGAAACGCATAAATTCTCTGAATCCACGGTATAGAAATTCTGCATTGAGCTACCATAAAAAGTAAAATTAAACAATAATAAGAAAACAACGAATGAATTCTGGTGTCCATTTTTTAGACAACGGGTTCATTTCATTGAATCGATTTCAGTCCAATTCCTAAAAGATTACTGCATAATAGACTCTTTAATTTCCTTACTATAGAATGCACTTCAAATATACGAATGCGTATGTTTCTAAAATGGCCAGACCGATCTCGGCGGAATTCTACACGGCTTGAGGAGGTCGAGATCAAACGCTTTAACTTTTTAACACTTGACATGCGAGTATATACTTCACCGATAACTTACGCGTGCAGCGGATGTTTTTTCGTGAATCACGCAAAAGTTTAGTCATTCAGAAAAATCGTAGTCAATCGAAATATACCTTGTTTTTATAAACGAAACTTTTTTTTCCACTTTAATATATACTGTATGATTATTTAACAAAAAAAAACAATATTTTTATGAAATCACAAAAATAAACTATTTTTAAAATTAAAGTCCGATAATTTGTCAGCGACTATTTCATCACTCTCTTTGTCACAACGGCTCATTTTATCCATTTTGTATTCGAAAATAAAAAAATCCTAGCTTCCAACTGACAAAACACGACTCGTACGTTCTGGAGCTAGGAATTCGATGGAAGACGAAATAACGCAACCAAAGACCGAGTCACTCGACAATCATAACTAGTGGAAAGAAAAAATGCAAAGCGTTGCCTAGCAACGCAATCAACACGCATGTAATATCACACATACACATAATTATACGTATTGAGTAGATTTGTGGTGGTTAGCGGGTATCCACCACAAATCTACTGAATACGTATTTTTACGTGATCCGCGCTCCAGTGACAGACTGCAAAAAACGTAAAAATACGTTGCGCGCAATCGAAATGTTAAGTAAAGCTAAAATCCATTTACTGTAGAAAATTTAACACTCATTTTTAGAGAAGAAATCCCAGCTTGATACGGAAATGCGGTCGAGATGAAACGCATTAACCCTTTAGTAACCGAGTCATTTCAATATCGATGCCTACCTTAAACTTAAGTTATTAGGGAGAGCACAGTATAAAATAAACAAACAACACTACAGTACGGGATCAGCTGTCGTTTCAACAACCCCATAAGATACCATTTATAAAGAAGGAAAAGAAAAAATATTTATTTGGTATTGTGTAAAATAAGCAGGTAAAAGGGAGTTGCGCAACAGACGAAGCAATTGATCCTAATTTCAATCCATGCAACTGCCGTAACAGTAAAACGATGTGCCAAAAATCATAAAGTGCCGATACAAACGGAATATTTATGAATAAAAAAAATGACTAAAATTGTGTAGACTGTTTATAAGATTGACCAACAGGAATACTCGTTCTGAAAAAACGCAAAAATTCTTCCAGCTATTACTCAATGGTATCTAAACAAAGCATTAAAGAGTTCGTCCAAATCGCGTTTGACGTCATTTGCCTTTGAAAATGAAAATCTTTTAAATTTAAAAAAACTCGTAAAGTAAATTTCTAAAACAAACTGATAATCATTCTATAACAAGAAAACCTTGTGTTCTGTACGTTATTTGAGTAGCAATTCACAGCATTCCATGCAATACAACTTTAAAAACGTAACCGCCAACTACATTCTGCTTCGACTATCTAAAACTTCTCCGCTTTTGTTTAATACTAATCTCTCGAGAAGATTTTGGGACAGAAACTTCGGCTTTCGAACATCCATTAATACACTGTGTGCAGGTACATTTCGCAGCGGAATTGTACCGGGAGCAGGCATTTTACCCGTCAATTTACTTATCCAGTTAAATCTCAATCGAAAATGATTTCATTTTTTAACCCACTTTCCGTATTTTATATTGAAATATATAAACAAATATAGAAATAGAAATATATAAATAACGACCATAAGATTTTTGTAAACAAAAATTATATTTTTTAGTGGATACATTTATAATAGTATCGTAAAAACGAAAAATCAAATAGAAATAATAGTATATAGTTTCAATGTTTTCGAATTATATTATATATAAACATTTTTACATTATAAAAAAATTAAAAGAACAATCATAAGACTAATAATGTAAAAACTAGTTTTTATTAGTCTCCATTTTTCCAGAAACTATGTAGAAGACAAGAACGTTCGGCTTCGTTTTCCTGTCTATACTGCTATTTTTGTGCCCACAAACAAACCATGTTGTTACACTAACCCGTACTAGTACGTGACCCGCGCTCAAGTATCAATCGTCAGAAAACGTACTAGTAAGTGTCCCGCATACAATGTGTTAATAACTAAAATTAATAAAATGCTATATATGAAATTATATGAAAAACTTATAAATAAAAACGACTCGGAAACTTTGTAGATTGTTCATAAGATTGCCCTACACGGAAAGAAAATTCGTTCTAAAAAAACATAATTCTACAAGCTATTTTTAGCGATATCTAAAATGGGACGCTAGGCATTAAAGGGTTAACAAGAATTTTCGCTCTAGCTCGTTATCGTAGTGCTAATAACAATTTCGTCTTTTTACGGCAAATCGTTTTTCTGCAGTGCTCCACAACCTTATACAGCTTATATACTTTCAAACATACGTTAATAACGCTGTACTTTTAACATAAATTTTCAGTTTACCCTCTGCTCCTGTTAGATCTGATCAAAGTCGCAGAAATCGCGATACAGCACACTTTTAACATAAAATCCTTAAATTGGAAAGTACCCAATACTGTTAGATTGTACAGTAAATTACACTTTTAAAAGGAAAAGTCTTTAACATATATATATATATATTCATATATATATACATATATATACATATATACATATATATATATATATACACATATATACAATATACATATATATATACATATATACATATATATACACATATACATATATATACATATATATATATACACATATATATATATACATATATATACACATATATATATACATATATATACATATATATATACACATATATATATATATACACACACATATATATCCACACATATATACACATATATATACATATATATACACACACACATATATATACACATATATTTATACACATATATATACACATATATTTATACACATATATATACACATATATTTATACACATATTTATACGCATATATATACACATTTATACACATATATATAGACACATATTTATACACATATATATACACATATTTATACATACATATATATATATATATACACACATATATATACACATATATACATATATATATACACATATATATACACATATACACACATATACACACATGCTATACATATACATATATGCATATATACATATACATCCACATATATATGTTACCATTGAGGTGTATAACTCATTTATTTCAAAAAATAAAAAGTTATTTATGAAATAACTAAACAAGTAGCTAATAAAAGAGAAATTTCATACTACCTAATTATTCTATTAAATATAACTAACTGTAGATCGTTAAAGTTAAAAATAGACCATTTCAAAGTTATTTTACAAATTAATGGATCCTATATGACTGAACTCTCTCGAAAATAACATTTAGTGGATCTCCCCTTTCTGCAGAAGTCATTGCCTGAAAACAGGTTGCAAAAATTTTTGTTAATAACATGAAACGTAAAACCCTAACACAAATACACCTTCTAAAAGAAACGGAATGAAAAGCGCACTCACTCACACACACACGTCGTTGCAAAGCGATTCAAAAATGACTCAAAGCAGCTAAAACCAGTTCGAAGAACTTTAGAATTCATATTTTAACGATCCAGTCATCGTTATTCTAAAGAATACCTATTTCTACCGTAGAATTCAGTCATGCTTTGTGCACTTTAAACGTGTCTCGTTATTTTATGAAATACCTAGTTATAGTATGAAATAACGAATGTCACATTTTAACAGTAACATGTGTGTGTGTGTGTGTGTGTGTAATAAGATGAATCAACGACGAGTAATAGTAGTCATGGCCAGAAGAAACATCTTTTCATTCAAAGACTTTTATTGATAGAACGTCAGGTGGACGTGTTCCCTCTTCATTACAGGTTAGGGGCAAACTGAAAGATCAGCTAACATCGAATTTTAAGTAAACAGCTAAGTAACATCTGGGTCAAAATCTATATGAAAATCTCAGTCAAATTCTATCTCCGGTAGCGTGTACCTACTTTTTTTTTGGGGGGGAGAACTTTCTTATTAGCCGCTAGAGCAGTATAAGGTATTAATGAGTTAGACCCCTTCACCGAGGGAGCGAACTGTAGTCCCAGTGGTCAGTTTAGAGGAGGGGTTAAAAAGGAAAAAGCAAAGTGACGTGGGGTTTTTTATCCTTCATTTAAGATTTGAAAACCCCTGAAAATTTTCTCGTGCCTTCATGAGGGCTTTCGGCTATAAAGGGACTTCGGCATCTTTAAACTCTCCCCTTTCGTGGCACTATATTCCTTAAGGGGCCAACTTTGGAGTTGTATACAAAATACCTAAACTTGGTTCCCGATTTAGTTTACTTTTCTTTACATACATACATACATATATACATATATATATATATATATATATATATATATATATATATATATATATATCACATGCATACATACATATATATACACATACATATATATACACATACATACATATACACACATACATACATATATACATACACGCATACACGCATATATATATACATACATACATATATATACATACACACATACATATATATATGCATAAACACATACATGCATACATACATACATATATGCATACACACATACATATATGCATACACACATACATATATACATATATACACACATACGTATATACATACATACATACATATATACATACATACACATACACATATACATATATACACATACATACATATATATACATATACACTTATATACATACACACACATATATATACATACATACACACACATATATGTATACATAATACACACATATATGTATACATACACACATGTATACATACACACATATGTATACATACATACATATGTATACATACATGCACACACACTTATGTATACATACACACACATATGTATACATACACACATATGTATACATACATACATATGTATACATACATGCACACACACTTATGTATACATACACACACATATGTATACATACACATACGTATACATACATACACACACATATGTATACATACATGCACACACATATGTATATACACACATATATACATACATACACACATATGTACATACACACACATATATACATACATACCCACACATACATACATACACATATATGTATACATACACACACATATATACATACATACGCATATATATATATGGAAAACTAATGCATTAACATTTTGTAGTAGGATATACCACAAATGTTTTTACGAGTTTCAAAATAAAAATCGAAATTTGACCAAATTATGAACAGAGAACAACAAATTACAGTGGACTCCGCTTAATGGGTTCCGTTTGAGACGCCGTGATTTTGATAACAATAAACGAGATGAAAAAATTAGGTAATTTACCCCCCCCCACCTTTAATTCACAGGTACTAAATCTCAAAATAAAAGGCAAAAAACTCAAATATGTATGTACTTATATTATCCTTTAAAACATAAGAATTGTATACATAACTAAAAAAAAATTGAACAGCTGTGCTCTGCAGCACTGCGCTGACTCATTTTTGGTAACTTGTCATAGCGATTTAAAATTTCGATCTTTTGTTTTTAATGTTCAATCATTTCCCTTTCTGGCTTCCCTATCGATAAGGTGTATGTAAGCGAGCAAGGCATAAAATGTGAATACGTTCCTCCTCAGTTCCGATAAGAAAGTGTTGCCTTCTGCTTATCTGACAACCATTGACCACCATGGATGTGCAAATTTCTGAAATAATTCAAGGAACGTGTTATTTCCCACTCCTTTGTTCATTCCCCATTTCCCTGGGGGGAAGAAGGGGAATTCTCTGAAATTCAAACAACAGCGAAGAGAAAAAAAAAGAATGAGTTCTTTCAAAATACATTGTGAATATTCTTTTGCCAGTTAAAATGAGGTTCGAAAATTGTTAACATTAACCGATGTAACGATCCCATAAAGCGATAACTTAAACATACAAATGGAGAAAATCGGGACTAAGTAATTTCGATAACAATAAGTGATGAATAACATTAACCGAGATCACATTAAGCGAAGTCCACTGTATTTAACATGTGGAAAATCACTGCAATTCTGGACAATTGACAAGTGAATAACTTTGAGAGCAGGCAGTCACCTTTAGGCAACTTTAAATAGAACATTTTTTCTCATCGTTTGCCTTATACTTTTACTATCGTAAATTCCCGGGATTTTCAGAATTGGCTCTCGACTTTTATTTTTAATTAGTTTCACCGAATTCATTTCGTTTCTAAAAAATAAGAACTTTAATGTAGAGTAAAAAGAGTTTGTTTTAGAAGTTCTTAATTTTTTTTCTCGATATTCAAACTGTGCGCAAACTTATAACACCAAGTGATTTTCGTGAATCACTTTTGCTTTTTGGTAAACAATCCTTATTAGGTATTATTCTCTACTTATTTAAATGTTTAAAAAGCATCAGAAATAGGACTCCAATTGATTGATTTTTCGGAAAAGCTAAAATAATGTTTCAAAATTCTATTTCCAATACTATAAATACTCATTGACACAACAGCGAAAAAATTAGGTAAAGTATCGTCGTAAATCTACAATGTATTTACTGCGAAAATTTGAAATCCATTCGAATGATAGTTATTTTCAGTTAGAGTGCACGCGAGAAAAAAAAAAAAAAACATTTTGGGGCAAAATGCATTTAAAATTCTTACAGTTTCCTTAAAAGCTGTGATATTTAATGCAAAGATAGTATAGTTTTACAATTTCTCATTTCAATATTTCAATGGTATTATTCGTAACGATTCCGAAATGTCCAGAGATTTTAAAAATGCAAAAATCAAAAAATCGAATTTTCGAAAGTTTAACTTTTTGTACTTGTTACTAGAAAGGAATTGGCTGTTTTTATTGAAATAGAATACATATTCCTGAAACACCCACTGCCAAATTTCGGTACTAAATAACAGTTTATAGATATGAATTGTTTTTGTTCGTAGAGTCTACCCAAAAAATTTCCAAACATATGGACCACTTTGGTCCCTCACAAATGTTTTGCTTTACATCCAAACTAACAAAATAATTTACACCTTTAGAAATTATCTGACATTCTACTTTTAATGAGTTTTTAAAGTTTTATTTACGCTTGTAGAACAATTTTCGAAATGCCTGTAGAACGATGTTTATGGCAAAGAAATTGTGAAATCAGTTTTTTGAACTCGGTTCGAACAGTTTCTTAGCAAAGTCACCGATGCAACCGTAAAAACAGTTTTACAGGAACGTCGTTTGGCCTCGTATATAATTTTACTTATATTTATTTATTTTACAAATGCCGAACCATTAGCGTCTCATCCATTAGTTTACTGCCTCTCCAATACTTTTTAACAATGCATTCATATTGAGAAAGTACAACACAATTATTTAAACATTCAAAAGTCATTGAATAACCAAAGTCACAGTCAGGTGAATCCATCACCCCCAGTTCTGTAGAGATGGTCTTGTAAACAGTCAAGACTCTGAAAAGGAACACTGCAGTTTTTCTCTTAACCGCTATCTTCTCCCCCCCCCCACATCCGCCATTTCTTATCCGTTAAACGTTGAAATCTTGTTTAAGATTTTCCTTAAGAATCAGATTAACAAACAATTGAGTTGTATGAAATGAACACAGGCATTGATATGTCACGTCTCCCTTTTTAAAGAGTGTATCAGCCTTTCCGTTGCCCAAAATTCCACAATAGGCAAGAATCCACTGGAAAGTAATTATGTGAGCCAATGTGCCTGCATTCTAAAAATCTTGGCGAATTATTTGCATTATTCAAAAAAGTTTGTAGCGCACTCTTAGAATCCGACAAGACGACTGCTCTTGTGAAAGAGTGACTCTCGAATTGTCACTACAATAGCTTCAATTTCGCTATCGAAGGCACTGGCAAACACTAAAAAGCAAACAGTAAAAACTGAAAAGCTCCCAATGGCTACCTGCTCCAGCACCGTGTGTTCTTTTCAACATAGAACCATCAGCGGAGATATGCAACCACTCATTTTCAGTATATCGAACTACATTGCGAAAGATCTTAATTGCAAATCACTCATTTTCGTTTATTTTACGGATATCGAGCAAAGAAATTGTAAAATCAGTTTTTAAATAGGAAAACAGGAGCTGCGTTCTGCCTCAAAATATAATTTTGTGCCACTGAATATTTGATTTTCTCTAGCACAAATATGTATTGATTTCTCAATTATATGTACAAAATACTTTTCATAAAAAAAAATCTAGTAACACTATCGCCCTCATGGCTTATAATTTCTAAAGCTGTAAAATATTTTATTTTGACTTTAAAGCAAAACATTTGTCAGGGAAGGGATCAGTACGTTAGTTAAGTTTTTTGGTGGATTGTGCAATCTTTTTAATAAATGCAATTTGTTTCCAAACTCAGTTTGAGGTCGAATCCTATCGAAAAAGGATCAGAATGAGTTTGTTAAGATCCAAAATAGTTTGTTCATCCTTTCAGGGGACCTTCGAAACGACAATGATTTGTATCCAAAGTTAAGAATTCATCTTTTTTTAAAAAATAATTGTTATACTACCGCTGTTATCGCTAAAAGACAATAACATTTTTACTGCTCTTAAAAGGTCATCCAACACTTAAAAATTGAAAAAAAAATGTAAAAAAAAAATCTTTTTAACTTCTCATACCTTGAAAACTACCTGTTTTACAAGCATAATTCTTTTAACATAGCTAGAACAAATTATTATCTTCTCACATACATCTCATTCATTTTTGAAACATACAAATATTTTTATTAGAAAGTTTTAAATAAGGGACACTTTGACATCGAGGATAACAGGCAGGAATACTAAAAATATAACTGCGTTTAAAACAAACGCATTGTTTGACGACATATTACAATATCTCAAAATAGCGTTGAACCTAAATTTACATATATTTAAGATGCATATATATATTTTTAAAATATTTAAAAAAGTGATTTCTTTCCATAAAAATATTAATAAATTATCTTTACAAAAATAATTTGGTAAATAGACAAGAAAATTTAGGTTCAATCAGATGAAAACTATACTCTACACAACCTGTAAAAATTTCATGAAAACTTTTTGAGATAATGTGCATGTTACAGGAGAAAAATCAAGTTACAATTTTGTAAGTTTAAGTTTGTTTATAGCAAACAGCTGACACGTTTTTATTTATAACTTTTCTCAATATTGAATTTTTTTTAAGCGGGTTGTTTTAAAATGTTCAGAACTAACATCTTTTTCACGAATATTTTTCCAGAAGAATCCAATGTTTTGTGAATTTAACAGTGGTGTGACTCCTTAAACTTGATTTTTGCTCACCTTTCTTATTATAAACAATCATTCCTTTCAAAAATATTTTCTAGTTTACCGGTTCTTGTATCGAATGAATGATTTTGAAAATTCTAAGTGCATTACTTTTAAGTATTCCTCATTCAAAATTTTGACTATTAATGTATTTGTGGTGCAGGATTTTGAAAATGACTAAGAATTTTCCCCATATCAAATGGCGTAAATAGTTACTAAATTAGGGTAGATTTTTAAACATTTGATTTATATGCATATCCTTTAACGTAAGTACATATTGAACCCGTTTGGGTTCTATACAAATTCTAGCGATTAAAATGAAAAAATAAAAATTGGTTAATATGTTTTTTACTAAAAACATTTTTAAGGACGACTTTTATATATCCAATAGCCCATAATTGTAATCGAAAATTATTTCTAACAGATTTTTGTGAATTGTAAGTTTTATGTAACATTCTATCGTATTCTCATTATAAAAACAGAATCGAAAATTTTCAGAACTGAAATTCAACATCTCCTTAAGGGTCTGAGTACTTTTAAAAATAAGAATCCTGTGGTTTTGTTACGACTTTCCATAACTTTTTTTATTTCACACTATGATGTCTGAAAGGTGTTTTGTAGAAATATGTTATATATCTTTAATAAACTAACCTTACGTATTTGTAAAAATAATACAAATATTTTTAAAATATATATGACTTGATTTTGTATTTGTTAAAACTGCTCTCACTCTCTCGCACGTTTACGAGTAATATGTTCACGCCAATGTTCAATTTTAAATATTTAAAGAAGAATCTACTTCTAAAATGGAATCTAACTATAAAAAAAATTTAAGTTTATGGACCTTTTATATTTTTAAAACTATTTTATAATTTTATCCTTTTTTGGGGGGAGAGGAGTCATTTTAACACGTACTTACCTATCTTAAACAAACAATAGGGGTCTCGTAGCTATAATCCTAATTCAATGACAAAAAAAACTCATATTGAACTGTTGAAAATGCTGTGCCAAAACATTCAGTATGTTTCGAAAAATCTTGCGCACAATTTGTATTCTGAGAAAATTCGACTTTAATTAACAAGTAAACAACTTCCAAGCACTAGAATGTCTTTCATATTTTTAATCGTAACTTTTAAACTACTCAGAATTTTGTATGCAACTTTTTTAAATGCGTAGAACATTTCAATCTATGATATATATATTTTGAAAAATAAAACATTTTAAAGGTTTAAGAGTTTCGAAACCCTTTAAACGATTTCCTTTATTCTAAATGATCCTCAATCCTTTTTTCACAGCTCGTCTAACAGCAAATGTCGCATAACACGCTGACCAGCAACGATAAGTTCTTAATCTAATAGCTGTTTCACATATTTCGTAGAAATGGTTATCTCAAACTAAGCCTTCCATTTTCGAATTTTTGCTCCTCCAGCCCTTAGAATGCCTGACTTGTCATTTTAGATGCCGCTCAAAAGTAGCTTTACATTTCCTTAGAACGCGCTTTCCTTTTGAGAGTAAGGTAAAGTAGTAAAGTAGAGTAAGTAAAGTAGTAGTAAGTGAAGGGCAATCTCATAAACAGTCTACACGATTTTCAAGCAGTTTCTATGATTCAATAAATTTTTCATTTGGATTTGATACAAGTTATCCTTTTAACTTTCCGGCAGGTACTCACGCTTATATCATCGTTCCATTTTTCATTTTATTGCTTTTGCCATAAATGTTTGAAACGATCGCTGATCAATCCCAGTTGTATTCAAAGGGGTTTTATTGTATTCTGTGTAATCCATAATAGCTTAAATTCAAGAAATGATTATTGCATTAAAGAGACCTACTGCTTCACGAGGATGTTAAAAACTCTGTTTAGTAATAACTTACTAATCCACGACGACAAATATTAAACTACATTTTCTGCATAACAGGAAAGTGGCTTCATGGACGAACAGAATTTAAGAACTTTAGAAACTACGACCATTAGCTGAAGAATACCAAAAAATTAAAAACTGCATTTTCAGATTGATGAGCATGATTTGTCATGCTTTACGCTTTCATCATACTTATTCCTTACGAGAATATTCCTATTTATAAATTCTATTTTAAGGCGTTCAACCCTTCAAACTGTTCTTTCATTCCATTTTTTATTGTTGTTGTTGCTTTTAAAATTTAGCATCGGTGCTCGGACATATATATCGTGACTATTTCCGTCGGCTCTTAATAGTTCTATTTGCAATTTTATAGAATCCTCTTTAGACGCTCGTTCCAACAACTTTAAAGATACTTAAAGAATGGTTTTATAAATAGAAAACGTTCGCTTTCCGAAGGATAGTATTCTAAAGGCACCTCGAATTATTGTGAATTGTAAACCATATGACATTTAATAAAACAGCCTGTTTGGGCTTTCAACAGAAATTATTTATGACATAGGAAAAGCTTTTCCGGGGATATCAATTCAACTAATTCTAAATTTCGAACCCTTTGCTCTCGGCACTAGTGTGGAACGTGAAAAAGATGTCACACTCACCCCTTGTTCCTTTTCTTCAGGAAGGCCCTCTTGATTCGGATGAGGAGGAAGGCTGCTTTGTCCATGGTGAGGGTGCCCACCCCTTTAGAAGAGGGATTCGACGTTGCCATTTTCGAGTCGCGATTTACTCCACGCAAAAAAAGAACACCACCCTTTCAAGGTCACCTCTCACGCACGGACAACGAATCGAGAACTCTTCTGTCATTCCGCGAAAAATGTATCAACACTGAAGGAATGTATCACAATGTGTAAACAGCAATAAAAAGGATAAAGATTTAAATATCGATGACAACTTTCAATCAATGGGTGTCGCACGAAAATACATTTATACAGATATCAAACGATTTTGGTATCACAAGGTTGCCGTTCAAAGTTCACACGTTGGAACCGAATTTTTTTTTTTAATAGAAATTTCTTTCCGTCTTTAACAAACCTTTACGAAATTTTGTACAGCAAAACTTCAAAATATATATATATATATCACTTTTTTCTTTTTTAAATTTCTGTATTTGTCGGTGAATCCGTTTAATAAGTTTGGAAATATCGTGTTGAGGAGTCTTCGTAATCAAAGCAAGTGATTGCGAAGCATTTTCTGGTCGCGCAGCAAAAACGGAGCATCGTTCGTCCCCGAAGATCCCCGACTTCCAAATGAAAGAGACGGAGCCGAGCGCTTGGCGAGCTTGGCGACCACACACTCGCCTCCAAAGGAGAAACTTTCTAAACTAAAAAATCGATGTTCTGGAGATCGGACGATCGCATTTCACGAACCATTAAGGGGGCACGGGACTCTTAAAACTTCAAAAAGTTGGAAGTTTCGAATATTTCAATATATTAGACTATAATCTTTTCTGCATGGGTGACTCTACGTAAAGAAAATTTTTCTGGACATCCTACAAAACTTTCGGAAAAGTATACGCTACTAATTTAAATTAAAAAGTATATTACGGTTAATTTCTAGATGCCAAAACTAGAGCTAAAGGATATCTGAATTTTAATATTGTGATTTATTGTTTACCAAAGAAAATTTTTCTATCCTAGAAAATTTCCGGAAAGAATATCTAATTTAAATTAAAAAGTATATTACGGTTAATTTCTAGATGCCAAAACTAGAGCTAAAGGATATCTGAATTTTAATATTGTGATTTATTGTTTACCAAATATCAATATATTAATATGTTCTAATATATATCATCTTATTACAGATATATATATAATATATGTAATATATTATATATATATATATATATATATATATATGATCATCTATATATATGATGAATGTATATATCTATATGTATGAATATCTGTATATGTATGTATATCTATATGATGAATATATATATATATATATATATATATGACCATCTTATATATATGATGATATATATAAGATATCTAATAAATATCATCTTATTATATAAGTGTGCCTTGTATAAAATTATACAAACACACATATCAATGTGTGTGTTGGTTTACATAGAAAACAAAAAATTAATTTCTTAATCTGAATACATAAATTTAAATTTTAACATATTGCTTTAAAAAAGAAAATCGCATAACATTATTACTTTTCGTAGGTAGAAAAAACATTTGTGGACGGGGCAGAAAAGAAAAAAGGGTGAGAAAATATATAACTTTCTGATTTTCTTCCAAATTCATTTATAAATTTTTTTATCTGAAGCGGAAGATGGTTTGAAAAAACTTTCTTTTTAATTTTCGAACACAGACTTTAAAAAAATTCTTTTCAAATTTTCGGGGAAAAACTGGGGTTTGTTTTTATAATTTTCGGAACAAGCTTACACAAATTTTCGGAAAAATCAAAAATTTCCGGATCAGAATCACCCCTGATGTTTTGCTCATTTCAGTACCCTTCTGTTTCTGAAATTTCAAATAGAACTCGAGTCATGATTATAATTTTTAAAAATAATAAGAAATATGAAACAAAAGGATTAAAATTTCAA
>CM063506.1:166440663-166540663 GCA_032207245.1 Pardosa pseudoannulata | reverse complement strand
TTTTTTAAGTTTTCAAAAAAAAAAAAAGTTTTTCAAAAGAAAAAGTTTAAAAAAAAAAATTTATTGCCTATTCAGCTGTAAGCAATTCGAGCTCGTATTCCGCTCACAATTCAAGTAATTTCAAAAATCGCCACATTCTATAGGTCAATGACGTCCCGGGTTTCGGCACCATGTAAAAAGTATTTTAAGAATTCTGACCGAGTCAAGGAAAAGCAACAAAATACTTTATTTCGTGCGAACGATTACAGTCAAGCTAACTGCCCATATGTTCAAGGTCAAGGTAATTGGTTTTTACGGAGTACCTAGCAGTGAATAAAAGCACTACTGCAACCTCCGAACGAATAATGATCAAAAACATCATTTTTTGCATCAATAAAAACGAGAAGGCCAAACAAAAATTGAATACGCTTACAGCGGCTTCCGAAAAAAATGGAAGAAAAATGCTGTAAGGTGAGGAAATCGTTCGCATAACAATGTATATGTGAAATACAACGCGCTGAATGATTAAAAATATTCATTCTGTACCTTGAACAATGACAAAACAACAGCAAGTAATCAAAATTGCACTCGGCAGGGCACAGAAAGGTAAAATTGGGAACGTAACTCAGTTGCGCCATCTATTGGTCACAAAAGAAATTAAAAGACACGATAGATTGACAAATAAATTAAATTAAACAAATGCAAAAAATAACTCCTGGTACTAAAAAATTATACATAAATTGACAAATAGATATTTTTATTTTGTTTTATAAAATTTTAACATTTTTTTGCTGTTTTTAAGAACTTAAAAACAATTTTTTGATATTTATATTTTTTTCAAAGACGAACTCAGGACAAAACACAATTAAAGCAAAAATAAAATTGTGTAGCAAGATAGCTGAATGATGCGATACCCAAAAAATAATGGAAGTATAAATAAAATAAGAAATAACAAGAAAATTAAAAATTTAGAATTTATAAAAATTTGTCCGACAACGGGGACAGAACGCAGAACAGCAGCGTCATTTATATTTTACATTCGGCAACATTACTTCATTTCACTTGAAATCTTTTCATTCTCAACAGATTGTTCAGGCACATCGCTACTTGCACGAGATCTGTTCTCTGCCTTTTTAAACTAAAGTGTGAAAGAAAAAGGTTGTATTCTGGTGCTTCATTTTCTTATGCATTAAACAATTACAACTAGTAATTGTCTATATTTATCATTTTTTATACAGTCCACTATACTGAAGAGTTGGAGCATAGGAAGGGAACGTAGAATGTCAGGACCAATAGCGAAGTGTTGAGTCGAGATGAGTGTAGGCAGACAAAAAAAGCTCTGACTTGAGTTCCAGGCATTTATTTTTTATTATTCCAAATTGCAAAATATTGTAGTCTTCTGCCCTGGTCCTATAGTGGTTATTGGAGGTTTATTTTGTTGCGTTGTTTTTAAAAAATATTACGGCGATTAATGTGCAGATGGAAAAAAATAACTACAGGAACGTCGCAATATCGGGACCAAACGGTGGGCTCCAACGGAAAAGGTGGCCGGACCAAAAACGTCTTCAAAAGTCTTTAAAAATATCTATCTCTGTCTCACAAAATTATCAAAACTTCTAGGCTGCTCTCACGCCAAAAGCGCCGAAACACAGCCAGCAAGAGGGTTGCCAGGCGCCAAGAAAACACCGCGCTCTCGGGGAGAGAGACGGGTTCTCGCGGCTCTGACCAATGAAACGTCGAGACAAGGCGCGCGGAGAACAAAAACTCCAATCGCAGTGAGGCGCAACTCCGGTGGTGAACATTCGCCAAAAACGATGCTGAGCGGAGCTTGGCAACACACCACAACGCGGCACCTTTCAAAGAGACTGTCAACTCAAAGCGAAACTTATGACTTCACAAACTGTCAGAATATGAGCCGATGGGCGCAAATGATGGTCGAACGTTTTAAGGGTTGCAGATGCAGGTGGCCAGAATGGGACGCTCGGTCCGAAACTGAATCCCAGATCGGGGGCGGATCTGTTTGAAAAGATAGGCTGCTATCGTGAGAAAACAGCTAGGGCTGCACCTGTAAGGGGCAATATGCGAAAAAAAGGCGCAAAATGTAGGTTAATATATATATATATATATATATATATATATATATATATATATATATATATATATATATATATATATACATTTAAATATATATATATATATATATATATATATATATATATATATATATATATATATACCTCACAAGGGAAATATGTAATGAAGGGATATGAAAAAATCTTCATTACAATAACCACATAAGTTTAGAAGCATAAGGACGAGATGACGCAAGGGACACTATTAAACAGTGCAAAATATTATTACAATTATCTGGTTGTAACGAAAGTTTCCCGCCACCAGAAATATCGTCTGCACAAACAGTTCGCATTGGCGTATTAATTCCTATTTTCGCAAACGATTTTTTGCATTTGAAAGAAATAGACTTGTACGCGGTGTTGTAAAATTTGTAAAAATACCGTTATGATTAATTAAAAGGTGTCTGAAATGCTACCAGATTAGAACCATCATTGACTTCGAGTTCTGTTGCAAAAAACAGCAACAGAATGTCACCAGATCATATATACAGTTTTAGACACTATTTTATATCATGACACAGTGGAGGTTTGGTACCGGAAATTCAAAAACAAGGATTATGACATTCAAGAAACAGAGCGCTCTGGCCGTCCGACTGATCGTGATGAGGCCCGACGCGAGGTTTCAGTTTGGTTTAGAAAGATGTTTTGCTATACGAGGGCTAATGAGACCGAGACCTACTGTTTAAAGCCGATTCCGAACGGCTACGAAGAACCATGCCACCAACGGGATTCGAACCCACGAACTCCGGTACCGAAGAGCAGCACTCTAGCAATTGGCCATCGCCAGACTACGAAGGTTTGTGGAAGAAGGTCAGTATGTAACCACTCGAGACAGCTGAGGAATTAGACGTTAGTGGCAAGTCCATTGGTAGTGCAACGCATAGCATAAATTTGACGTACAAGTTCAATCGTTGGGTGCCGCATCAGCCGATTCGAGCAGATAAGGACAGACGTGTAAGGGCCTGCACTTATCTGCTCCAACTTGGACACATGCAATATTATTCTATATAACTTTCAGTTAATAAGGTGTTTGACTAAAATATTTTTATGGTCATAATTCAATATCGATGTATGCTATATATATATATATAATATATATATATATAATATATATATAATATATATATATACTATATATTATATATATATATATCAGTGGCGTGCGGTAGGTTTTCATGCAGTGTGTGCAGAGAATATGAATTTTCCAATAAATCTTTCATTATTGAGACATCCGAGTTCTCCATTCTGAAACAGGTTATTTATTATGAATATAAATTTAAAGATTACAATAGATAAAATATTTACCTACGAACAGTCGAGTTATAACTATAAAAACAGCTGAACTTGTGAGAATTCTACTAGCACTGAAGCGAAAATCATGTCTTTTGTTGTATGGTGTCTTATAGGCGTCGAAAAAGCAACGCTTCTGGCTTCCACGAAAAACTTATATGTTCAGCAAACGTACCAATACATGGCGCCCGACGCTGCGGTGCCTCTTCCGGATGCTCATTGGTGCCGACAAACCGAAGGTCTATTCCACGTACAGAGGATTTCACTGCACGCTGGCACATGTTTCTTGTTCTGTCAGTGGATTAAGTTATATTTATTAATTGTTTTAAACATTTGGAAATCATATATTCTGCGAAAAACATCTTGACAACTTTTAAAAACAAAACCAGGGATATGGTGTTACAGATATAACTTATACTGTCTGTAAGACACAATGAATGGTAATATTTGAATTTTTTATTAAATGTGTTTCTTTAAAACAAAACAACAGTTTTCAGCTAATTATTTCAATAAATATAATACATCACCGAAATTTCTTTACTACACTAAAACATTTCCCTTTATATTGATGAAATACTTCTTTTATATTTTCATGAAAACAAAATCTTACAATATATGAATTTAAACATGAACCGTCTACAAAATCGTATGGGCAGTTAATCAGTTAAAAAAAAATCGCTTCGGCACGTAAGTCTCCGCTCTAATACAACGCCTACTAAACCGTACCTTCGAATGATTCTGAATGCCAGGAGCAGGAAAAATAGCTGCACTTGCCTCAGTGCCATATAGAGATGTAAAAAACCTGGAATTTTGAAGAGGAGGGAATAAACAGGGAATTTTGGGGAATAAACCCCGAATTTTGGGAACTTAAAGAAGAAATCATTTTAACAATGTTTACATTTATTTTTTCAACAATGGGTATTTAAGAACTAGCATATTATTTCTAAGAGTTTTTTTTTTTACTTTTGGCAATATATATTCAAGAAATAATAGCAGTGAGCATTTAAATGATTTTATAGTAGTACTTATGTCATTAATGACCCTGTTAGTCTTACCAAACACATAACTGGTTGCTTCCATTTTAATGGCTAATATAATAATTATATACATTATTTTTGATTATTATCTATTATGTAAATTACTTTATGCTAAACCTTTTCCCCTCCTTTTATAATATAAAACTAAATATACTTAAATTTAAAATAACAGTTTATTTTTTGTAATGCGTATATCATTTAAAGGTGTCATCCAATGACACTGTTGCATTTTGTGTCCAATTCCTACACACATACATCATATCTATATATATAAAAAATGAATTTGTGTGTGTCTGTCTGTCTGTACTCAATAGACTCAAAAACTATGCATCCAATCGCCGTGAAAATTTGGGAAATGTTTAGGTATATCCCTGGGAAGGTTTTTGTAAATTTTCAACGTTCGAAATTCATTCCTTCCCCTTTTTCGAGCATTTCATGTCATTATTCCAAGCATTATTTTCCCCGGTTAAACGCAAACGATTAAGTTTTTAATTTATCGCATCATATCTAAGGGAAAGAAGCAATATTTCTAGCAATGTGACGTCATCCCAAGTAATTGTTTTAAACGCAGTTTTCCACGGTTAAAAGCAGGAGATTAAAATGTTCAATTCATCACATAATAAATAGGCGAAAATGATATTTTTCTATCATTATGACGTCATTCATTTAAATATTTCATTTATTCATTTCTTATTTTATATTATTTAAAATCGTCTGCTTAGTATCTATTCGATTTGAACTGAAATTTGAGATATAAAGTGATTCACTTTCATTTCTATGTGACGCAAATTATAGCATTTTTATATGAGAACTAATTTTAAATTTAATTCTTGGTTCATTTTTATGTTACAATGAAATGCATATCAACAATATTCTAAGTACAAAAAGTACAAATTTCAGTGACTCTCATGGCCAAATAAAACCTATCATTTTATATAGTTATCTTCATATTCATATGGTTGTCGATATGAATGTGTGTTTCTGTTTCATACAAAAACTATGTGGTTTGTCATAAATTTCCTTAATTTTGGAAAACATTTATTACTACCAACAAAATTAGCACTGTTGCTGTCAAAACCTGTGCTTCCTATTCTATCACGTAATATGGCAAGATCTGTTAACTTTGCTAATCAACGTACAGTAGTAATACAGTAATGCAATTTAGGGTTAAGCTTATATTTTACAATAAAAAAGTTTGAGCAAATTTAATATAAGACAAATTCGATTATAAAAACTGAATAATGTTATAATACGCTTATAATAGAAATATATAAACATGCCAATGACTCGAACTGAACTGTGACGAATTTAGAGAGTTATTCACGAAAAATAAATCTTTGTTTAAAAGTAATATATTAAGTTCACCATAGCGAAGCACGGGCAAACATATATATATATATATATATATATATATATATATATATATATATATATATAGAGAGAGAGAGAGAGAGAGAGAGAGAAACAGAAAGATATTAAAATCCAAGAAAAATAATAATTTATGGGTTTTGTGACACTACAAATTATTGCCTAATATTTATGTAATAATAAAAATATTGGATATTTCTCAAAGGAAATATATACTCATACTTTCATGCTAAACATGATACTTTGCCAAACGAGTTAGTTAATATCAATTATTCAATTTTTTTTCATAGCATATAGCAGTTAAATTTTGTGAAAATATCCACTTTTGAGGTCTACCACAAAGACAAAAAAAAAATGGTGGTTTTCATTGTGTCATAGGAATTGGCAACTTCAAATTACTTCAAAATTCTCATGTTTTGGAAATTTCTAAAATTCCCTTCTCAAAAAACCCGGATTTTTCCACTGCTCACAACTCTAGTGCCATAGTATGCTGTTCTTCTCCAGTAGCCCATACATATAAAGCATGATTTTCAATTTAGTGTGTAGTGCATACACATCAGAATTTTCTATGTTCGTTTGCTTTCGAACAAGCTACGTGGTGCAGCACCTAGTACCGCACGCACTGCGGTAATAAAAGCTAGCAAAACATAATATTTGAATATATTATAAATAATATTTATTATATACCATATAAAGATAGGTAGACATAGGTGCAGAAAATTATTGTCCCTCATAATTTTGACAGGGTGTGCAGTGCACACACTGCAGATATGGACTGCACGCCACTGATATATATATATATATATATATATATATATATTTTGGTTTGACCGAGTGGCATCAGATACAACAATATATATATATATATACATCATATTTTATATATATATATCATATTTTATATATATATATATATCATATTTTATATATATATATATATATATATAAGTAAGAACAACAGTTATAAAACAATCCAGCCCAGAATTCATTCAATGGCCACAGGTGCTTCGGCCAAATAACCAATTTCGAAATTTATAAAAAATGAGATTCTAATACAAAATTTTCTTGCAAATTTATTAAGAACAGTAATTTATTCAAATTTCCATGTTATAACGTCATTTCGTGTCATAAAACAGTTAGAAGCATCCCAATCCAGAATTCATTCATTGTCCACAGGGCCAAATGACCGAAAAATGCCTAATTTCGAAATTTATAAAAAATGAGATTCTAATATACAATTTTATTGCAAATTTATTAAAAACAAATTAATTCGAATTCCCCGATTTTAGCTTAATTTCTTACTTTTTTCAGATGCGAGATGCTGTAAAAAGATGAAAATTCGAAAACATTACTGTTTATTAATAAATTTGTAATGATATTCTATAGAATAAACCCATCTTTCATGAATTACGGAATTAGTCATCTTTTTTTCTGGTTATTTGGCCCTGTGGGCATTTTAATGAATTATGGGGATAACTGCTTCTTACTCTTTTTAGACTCGAAATGATTTTACATCATGGAAATTCGAATTACTTACCATTTTTTAATATATTTGCAATAATATTTTGTAGTATAAACTATTTTTTTTATAAATTGGTCATTTTTCGGTCATTTGGCCCAAGAAAACTTTGAAACATCATAATTCTGGACCATAAACATCATATTTCTGGACATCATAATCTCCCTGTGGGTATTTAACGAATTCTGAGGAAAACAGCTTCTTACACTCTTTAGACGCAAAATGTTAAAACATGGAAATTCGAATAAATTATTGTTCTTTATTAAATTTGCAGTAAGATTCTGTAAGACTCATTTTTTATAAATTTCGAAATTAGTCATTTACTGGAACAAGATCATTCGTTTTATTAAATTGACAAGTTGATACTCTATTAGAAAGGTATTTTTAGTTAAGTTTGAAAAACTTGATTTTTGGACCCCTACCCCCCCCAAAAAAACTGTTACACATCAGGTATCAGGCATATCTGACTAAATGATCTCAATCGGTATTTGCACGGATGATACTTTAGCCATTTTGTTAAATTGAAGAGTAAAAACTGTACTACAAATATATTTTTAGTAAAATTTGAGAAACTTGATTTTTTTTACCAAAAATCTAATGTTGGGTATCAAGCATATCTGATGAAATAAGCTCAATTGGTATTTGCACCCTTTGGTACAAATAAGAACTTTAAACTTAAAAAAAATGAAAGTTTAAAAAAAAAGAGAGAGAGCTAGTACACATAAAAGAACTAAAATTCCTATTTAGAGTTTTATTAAGTTTTTTCACATTCTATGAATGAGGAATTTGCACATGTGGGGGATTCGAACAACTTAGTATTTTTCTGATAATTCCAGACTCGTAAATTCCAAAAATGTTCTCTATGGTGTAAAAAACTGGGTCATCATTTTAAAAATTAATTTTAAAGTGAAAATCACGTGACATCAAAACGCTCTGCGATTGGTTGTGATGTCATTGTTCATGTTATCCAATATTTTCTTACTGCTTGTAAGCGTGCACTATTTTCCGATTTTGTTTTTGCAAGTTCTTGGAATTTTCTAGCTATCAAAATTTATTTATATTTAAACCTGAAGGTTTATTTTATCAATCTTGATAGCTTAATTATATCAATTTGTTATAAATGTCTCTTCTACCTGGATTTACCAAAGGACAGTCAGACAACCTCCCGAAATTGACATGATGTCAACGTTTTCGTTCTTGGGAAAAAAAAAAAACCGAATTTTATGGGAGCAGAAATAGAGGGAATTAAAACCCAAAGGTATGTAAAATCGTTTATATATTTATCCAATTTTACTTAACATGTATTAATAATTTATTCAAACTAATCACAACTGCTCTGTTTGTAGACATAGACAAGTCAAATAAATATACATATATCATATACACACATTTGTAGTAGCATCACTTTTTATAAATAGAGATGGATGTAATATTAAAATAAAAATTAGAGGAGGTATTTATCATTAGCCCTTGTGTTGCAAAAAGTAGACCGTAGCGCTCCAAAACCAAACCAATTCTCAGATATTTTAAATTTGAAGAAAAGAAATTTAAAATGTTTAAAAGGCTTTACTTAATTATTTATATGTTTTAAAAAGCAATACAATTTTATTGCCTTTAAATTATAAAAGTATAAAGTTTCTGAAATTAAATTTAATTTTTAAAGTAATATCATTATTAAGTATTTTAAAAATATTATACTTTTTTCAAATTAATCACCAATTTAATCGAAAAATATCACTGTGAATGGATACACATAAGAAAGTATGCATCTCTGAAGAAAATATTTATAATACCTTGAAAATACATAGCCTTCCCCTCCCCCGAATTATTTATTAGATATTTATATGCTTTATCAAACATTTATGTACTTAAACTCTGTGATAACACTCGAAAATTAGAAGTTTTAAAAGTTAGATAGCACTGGTTAATCAAGTCTTTTTAAAGGTATAGATGTATTTTTATATACTTTAATTGTTCTAAATTAGTAATATTTAAACAAAAGCAAGCATTAACATACCAAAAAATGGTCTTCCCAAACCCATAGAGATGATTTATATGATAATTTGGGGTTTAATTTCTCCTCCCTTTTCATCGCATTTGTTTAGATTTTACGTGTATGTGCATCTTTGTGAACGCCGAAAAATATCTTCTCATTGCAATTAGTTGTATTTTTACAGAGTGGCACAATACAATATTTAGAATATGATTTTTAATGCCAGACATAATAAATAAATTTCTATTATATGCGTTGCTTTACACAGAAATAAATTTAAAAGTTGCCTTTTAACATGTAAACAACATAGGCGGTCGGCGTTTTTCTGAATGATGACGTCACAAACTTGGCGGAGGAAAAGTTTGCTTTTGAGAGATGTTAAATATTTCGCTATAAAACCCATTAGAAATCACTCATTAGGCCCACAAATGAAAGAAAAATACTATGAAAGAAAAGTACTGTCCTGCTTTTTTTTTTGCCTTCTATTGTTTAAAATTAAAATTAGAAAACGTGAAAATTCCTCATTGTAAACAAACTTTACAGAAAATGTTTAAATGACAGTATCAAAGCGTAAACGACAATCAATATGAACCTACTATTGATTGAATTATTAACATGTACAACAATGTAAAATGACAACAAAACTACAAAATTATTTAATGTTAAGACAAGAAACTAGGAGCAAAATACATTTGTTAAAACAAAGGGCATGTAAAACAGAAAGTATAAAGGAAAAAGAATAGCAAGTGCAGAAAACAGAAATAAAATTCAATTAATCAATAATTTTGTATATGCTAATAAAATTGTTTAAAATCAGTGAAAAATAAACAGAAATTCATACAAAATAGATTTGAATGAGAGCTACAAACCCTAAACTGGCATACAATACAAAAACTATATTTATTATGATATGAACATGTCAGCAAGTAAAAGAAAAAAAGATAAACTAAAAATTATGAAAAAATTATGAAAAGCTAACAAAATTTCTCAGTATTACAGACTTTAATTCTTTCTCTTATTTTTCCATAATAAACCATATGGGTTACTCATAATTTAAAGTAAAAAATTTCCTTTTGAAAATTGATTCTATGAATTAATGAAAACTATAAGAATTTAAATTCTTTAGCCTTTATTTATTTTTTTTTAATTTTTTTACTCTACGACAAAACCCAAACTATTATATATAACCAACAATTTTTTAAATACACTACAAGAAAATCTTGGGAATTTTAATAAATTTGTGAATTAACTCCATCAAAAAAATTTAAATTTTCTTAGGAACCTACGAATGGAGTCAGAGTATAGAGTATTGTGAGAATAAACTTAATTTAGCAATTTGTGTCCATTTTCTTCATGTTGGGATAGGATTTTAGTTTCGGTTCAATTTTTCTACAAAAATCCACAGTGAAAAACACTCAAAAAGCAATTGTCGTCAAATTTCAGGCCACAACTTAAAACACTGCATGTATGGCAGTTATGGAACAACTTTTGGGGGGAAACTAAATAACACTATTTCTATGGAAACAAGGAAATACGAATATCAGCATGTCAGTTTCTTTCTCTCCCGTACTCTTCAAAAAACAAAATGAAGGTTTAGAATTTTTGACAGAAAATATTGTCAACAATATAATTTCAAAAATAGATTAAAAAATAGAGTAACAATAGAGAAAACTTTCCTAATCTTACATATTTAAAACCTGTGTACCGTATATTTCCGTGTATACAACGAGAATTTTTGGAGCCTTTCTATAAACCTGAAGTTGGGGAATAGCCTTATATACGGGCCCATGGGACAAATGTAACATATGTTTCTTGCCGACGTTTTTTGTCGTTGGCAACTAAAAGTCACCAAATTGGCAAAAATTAAAGAAACTATTTAAAAAAAAAAAAACAGAAAAGAAAATGCATAACGTAAAAAAAATACTACATTTTAAAATTTTGTAAAAAATTTAAAATGGGAAAAAACAAAAATTGAAAATAAATTTTAAATGACTCTTATCTGTGTTACAATCGAAATAAACAGTACTACAACTGTAACAGATCAGCTAATCTTCTAATAAACAGAATTCTACGTAAGCTGGAAGCAATTGATAAATTGTCAAAAATAGTAATTTTATTAGCTTATATTACTTAAATTTATGAAAAAGTTAACTTTTACGTATGGTTACCAGAGTTGAAAATATTGTCGTTAGTATCTAAAGTAAAAATATCACTGGCTGAATGATCTAGCGCATTGATCATCAAACTGCACGCCGCGGCAGTAATCTAGGTAAGTTAGTGCAGTTATTAAGAAAAATTAATAAACACAACATGAAGTTAATTAAAATCTAAAATGCAAGTTACTTTTTTCTCAGAACTATCGAGACGTACTGAAAGATGTATCTTGAGGTGCGATCAAACCTCCACGGTACTTAAAATTGGATGACGCGGCGAGAAGCGCAATTTGATTGGAAAAAATATCTCTCGTTTTACCTGATTGGCGACATTTTCAGCAACATATCTGAACGTTTTAGAAGTCATTTTTTCATTTTGGCTCATATATACAGATGTGCTTATATTCGGAAATATACAGGTACCCATATTTGAAATATTTTTAAATGATGACCATTTTCTATTCAACAGCTTCCAACTGTCTTCTTCAGGTTCATTTACAGCTAAACTTTTCATTTCTGAAGTCTTAGTTTCTTCTGTTACTTTCTACTATCTTTTCTGGTCACCACTGTCCAAATGCTTTACTCGGCATCATTTACTAATAAATATTTACTTTGTGAAGCTATAGTTTCTTCTGTTATCCAACTGTCTTCCTCAGAACCATTTGTTGCTCTTTTTTTTTTCTTTCTAAATTTACAGGTTATGTCATTTTCTATGACCTTTTCGGGTCACCACTGTCCAACTGTCTTCCTCAGGATCATTTACAGCTAAATTTTTCATTTCTGAAGTTACATCTTCTTCTGTCACAGTCTAGAAGACAAAAATTCAGATCCTTAGTTTAATTTGGATGAAAAACACAAAGTTTCTTGAGTTAAGATTTCTTTAATACTTTAAATATATATATTATATACATACACAAACATATATATATATATACACACATATGTATATACATATATACATACCTATATATACATATACAATCATATACATGTACAAAAATAAAAATATTATTTTTAGGCAAAATGAAATAAGAAAACCGTTTGAAACTGACTCATATACTATATCTGTTGTTGACCAGCAGAGGCGTACACAAGGGGGAGGTTAAGGGTTTAACCCCTCCCCCTTGAGCTCAGACAAAATGGCAAAAATAAAAATTTTAGTAGAAATTATGCAGGCTTTTATTTTTTAGAATGATGACCCCCCCCCCCTTGAAAAAATTCTGCGTATGCCACTGTTGACCAGCAAGATTAATATCTGTCAAAATGTAAGATCACACAACAAGGCGGGTGGATAAGATTTTGATACCCCCAAAGTTTTTTTTTTTTCAATGTGATAGACTAACTATTTGGTGAGTCTACAGCAAATGATGTAGACTTGTATTAAAAATAAAAGACACACTTTTATCTTTTTTTGCAGAATTAGATTTCAAAATTTTTGTTATCCTATTTAAAAAAAAAAAAAAATAAATAAAAATAAAATAAAATAATTGTGTATCTATACTAAAATGAAAATTTTTTTCCCTCATATGGAGCAAGTGAATAAACATCCAGCTATCTTAAATGGAGATAAAGTTAAACTATATGAGATGAACATTTTCAATGGTATCTAACCCTAAACATTCTTTTAGCAGGTTTATCAAGCTCATACAGGGTTCCCACTCTTTTTCCAGAACAAAAATTAAGGACTTCTAAGGACCAAAGTAACTTTTTATAAGGACCTACTTGAAATACATGACATGACATAAACTCTATCTACCGAGAAACATATTTTAATGATTATAAACCAGACAAGGCATGTTCAATAAATGCCTTACAATATTTCAGAATTAAGTTTTAAAAAATGCCTAAAAAATTAATATAAGATAAATCTATTTGACAAAACCTAATTTTGAAAAATGTACATCTACAGTTTTTTGAGTGATCAAACTAAAAATAAATTGTGAATAAAAAAATACTATAAACAGTAATTCCTGATATATATATCTATATAAGAGTTTATATATATATATACTAGCTGATTATACCCGGCGTTGCCTGGGAAAGAAGAAAGTTTTAGACTTGTCTATCACATTGAATGCAAGGAAAATGAAACTTCCATAAGTAACTGAAATATCTACAAACCCCCATCCTCCATACTTCGTTTCATTAAAATCTGTATGACTGTTAGCTATTAGGAAAGGGCAGTCGACTTTATACTTTAAACCTTTTCAGTATACAAAAGATTATATATTTGTCATAAGAAAACTGATAGGAAAATCACATGAGACTGTGGATCTCGTCGATGGAGAAATGGATCTCATTCCAATTTAAAAATTAAGGAGTTTTTAAGGAAATTTGACAAAAATTAAGTAGTTTTAAGGGCCCTTAAAAATGAAAGCTAAAATTAAGGAGTTCTTAAGGACTTTTAAGGACCGTGGGAACCCTGTCATACCTAAGAGGATGTATTGTTTTCATAATTCCATGTTCAAATAATCATACATTCTAAATAAACAAAATATTGCACAGTGCAGTCTTATTTTAATTTGAAGAATTACCTGTTTTTTTTTTCTTTTTCAAAATTTACATGTTTGAAAGAAAATTCAAATCCTAATAAGGCATGGAGAGATTTTGCATTTCCTTCATCCTATAATTTTACTACATTGTTCAGTTATCGTTGAAATCTACTTTTATATACTTCTTTATTGTAAATGATTTGTTATTTATGTCACAAGAAAAGAAATGCATTCAGATCTTTCCTGATATTTGAGTTAATAACTAGCATTGTCTGATTTATCATTTCTTTTAGTAAACTAACTGCATTTAAACTATCTTAATCAACATACACATAAACATAGATATATAATACATATATATATAGTGTATATATGACATAAGGCTTTTTGCCTCATCTAAAAGGAAGTTTGAAGCTGATATCTGTGTCTGAAGTCATGGAACTTGCTGAGAAGACTAGAAGGACAAAGAAATAAAGACAATGGGATTTTTAAAACAAACTAATGTAGTTTATTCATGCTTGACACTTACAAATAAACTGTTTGCAAACACTATACATTCTATTATATTAATAATTTGTACCAGCCAATCAGAAACTGCCTATAACATGCAGCCACATGGGTCATGCCAATGACGTAGTTTAAGTGTCAGAATCTATTTTTAGTTAATTATGAAACTGGAAGGAACATTCGAGAAGAAAGACATTCACTAAAGTTGTTAGAAAAGAATGCCCGAAAGATAGAATCGGAATCAAAAGCGATAACAATATCATTACATATATATGTATATAAATATGTGTATGTATATATAAATGTATGTATGTATACACATTATATATAATGGTATTTTAACATAAAATTAACCATCTTAATTATAACTGTACTTTAAAATAAATTTTTACCTATTATTATATCAATTTTTTTTTCTTTTAAATACCTGATAAACACCTTCATTGAAGACAGACAAACATATGTTAAAATAATGCTATTGCTCTCATAAACATTGTTTGCGTATAAAAACTCCTGTCTAAAGCATATCTTAAAACTAATTTGTGAAATTTCTCTTTTAGGTAGCATCCATTATAAATGTCGATGAAAAAAACACAAGAAAAAATTTCTTACTTCTTCACTTCGAATAGGTTGTTTAGTTTTCTTTTCTTGAATACTTGGTGGTTCTAACTTTTTTAAGACTTGAAAAATTGGATCATCTGGATTTGTTAAAGACAGATTGTAGGCACGGCAGAAGAGTTTGCAAGTCTGAAAATTAAATTTGTAAAACATTAAATATTCAATTTTCACTTAAAACATAATTTACATCAAAACTTATAATAAATTACAATTAAATTTTTTTTTCTGTGTACTCTAGCCTCATGTCTATACTCCTTTAACCCCCAGGGTACAGCAGTTAGTAAACCACTGAGGTAGAGTATACTGAGAGAGTATTGGTTATACCTAAAAATAAATACAAGGGCAATTCCTAAAATGTTCTGATAGTGGCATAGTTGTGAGAACGGAGAACTTAAATTTTAACTTTTAAGTATCTTCATAGGTTTAAAAGTTTTGCAATATTTAGTAACTTTTCATGATGAAAAAATACTAGTGGTTTGTTTTTGTTTTCCCCAAATTTCTGATTTAAATACAGGTTTTGGTTTTAATTGGTGAAATTAGAATATGTTCTATCCTGAATTTAAAAATGCAAAATATTTTTTGTCAGTAACCTTTTACTTGATGTACTGGCAGCCCTATGGTTGTTATTCATTAGCCTGGTGTAGCCTACACCAGGTCCAATACACCCTGTTACAATATCAATATGTGATTGGTCCATGGTTAAAGGTAATATGCAGTTTCACCTCAGCAAGAAACCAGGAGGGCTAAAGACTGAACCTCGAGGAAGTCTTCTTAATTTATTAGCAGGGACCGAGCAGATGATCCCCAGGCTCTGCTTGCTACCCCCAGAGGTATGATTTAGTAATTTGGAGGACATTGCATTCACAAACCTCTCATAGATGTCCCAGCTACATTTAACACATTGTATGCAAGACACATACTAGTAAGTTTTCTGGCGATTGATACTTGAGCATGGGACACATACTAGTATAGGTTAATGTAACAACATGGTTTGTTTGTGGGTACAAAAATAACAGTATATACAAGAAAACGAAGACAAATGTTCTGTCTTTCATTTTTTTATTAATGTAAAATTGTTTATATACAACATAATTTGAAAAAAATTAAAACTATATACTACTATTTCTATTTGATTTTTCATATTTACGATACTATTATAAATTTAAAAGTTAGTTAAAAAATTAAATAACTTTCAATCTATTCAGATTCAACCAAATAACTAAATTGACAAGCAAAATGCCCGCTCCTGGTACAATTCTACTGCAAAATGTACCTGCACACTTGTGTTAATAAAAACAGCAGATCTGTAGCTGGCTTCTACCATTCGGCTACTGTTTGACAATTAAAAAACATGAAAACATATTTAAAATAAAAATGTTCTATATTCATTTCGTTATCTTATTCTTGCATTGTGATTCTAATCCGTATTACTGAAAGATTATATATTTAGTAGCAGTTTATCATTATGTTAATGGATCAACATTTATTTTTAATAAGTAATTTCTCTTAATATGATCAAATTTTGTCTGGTTTTTAAAGTCAAATCAAAAAATTTAACAAGGTACAAAACAGTTATTTCTCCACCTTGATTACGGTATAATGCACAAATACAATTACTTAATTATTCCTGTTACATATACTGTAATTTCGTACATATAGTCCACAGACTATCTGTGTTTAAAAAGCAAAGTTCTTGTGCCGTGGACTATATTGCTGATGCAGACTATCTAGTGATTGTTCATTGCTCAAATCATCAAAATCAATAGAAGGAAGGAAGCATGTCGCACAAACGGACGATGATCAAATGTAAACAAAAACACAACTCACGAGACGCCAAGCAAACACCATGATATTGTATTGGTGCTAAACCATGAAAAAAAAAAACACCATAGAGCAGAACGAATCAGTAGCAGCAAGTAGCACAATCTTAAATTGTGTCCTGGAGTATGGGAAAATATGGATAGTCACTATTTACAAATGATTGACAACAGAGTGGATGGGTTCAAGATCGAAGGCCATTTCACCGTGAAGATCACTCGTAACAAAGTGCTTTGTTTTTAAAGTTTTGATTTGTGATAATATTAGTCATACATTATGTCTATAAAACATCGTCGCATTTTTACTGCTGATTTCAAGACAAAAGTAATTCATGTTAGCCTATATTTTTGTTATCATCACTTACTCGGTTAATGTCTAATCTCCGGTTAAATGTGTTAACCGAATTCCCAGTCACATTTAACCACATTTTTTTTTTTTCAATTTAAGAAGGCGACATGTGTATGCAAATTGTATATGCATGCCACGTGATTAGTGGGCGTTGGCCATTGGGATATATAAGCCGCGAGCTATTGCTTTCGAGCGACTGATAAGCTTACTGGCCTATTCTTTTGGATTAGCGTGCAGTAAGACACAATAAATCCGTAAACAATAACAATTTTATTGTCCTAACAAAAGAACAATGCATAAACACTTAAATTACAATTCTAACATGCTCTAAACTAAGCTAAACAGAAATTAACTCTTACTAGAGGAGGGGGGGAAACAACCTGATAAACATAACACATATATATACCAACACATCTCTCGAGGCTATATATATACTTACTAATTTGCATAACGCTCACTCCGGAGCCAAGTATGCTACAGCCACTCAATTCCCCGATTGGCTGTGACTATTACGTCAATAGTAGGAAGGGGTGTTTCCCGGGATCGGGGGGAAAATAAAAATAAACCAACTGAAAATAAGAGATTTTAAGAAAATTAAGTAGGCAGTTAAACGGGCTATTTTATGCTTAAAATTCTGAAAATGCCAACAGCGGCTCGGAGCAGGGTACTCGGACTCAACAGGAGGAAAGGCAATGAGGGTACTTACAATTAAGAACACCGAACTTTAATTTCGCCTCCCGGCATGTTTTTTTTTAGTAAATTTGGTTTGGCTTTAACTTAATTTTATTTTTTGTACGATGCTTTTTTAACCCTCCGAGTGGAACCCACTGAGGAAAAAAAGTCTCCAAAAATACGCTAAAGGTTTACTGTGTCAGTTGCCAAAGCGTTCTATGATTTTTTACTTCATCCCTTGTCAACTACAATGGAATACGGGAAACCCACCCTCATTATTTTCCCTTTACTTCCGGTTATAAATAGATATTTAAATAGATATTATAGATTGTTAATTTTTAATACACATAGAGCTCGTCAAGTCTCGAAGACCATCCCATAAGAAATAATGGATTCTAAATGAACAACTAAAAATATTTTTTAAGAGAATTATTTATATTTTTTTACGAAAGCCATCCAAGATATTTAAGTGGTGCAATTAGATACATGTGTTACCGCAAACGAAATACTTCGAAATAGAGATTTACAAAGCCATGAAAACCTATCAGCGTTTTTGTGACTCAGGGAGTAGGGGTGCATCCCTCAATAAATGTCAGTCAAAGAGGGGTGCAGTTCCTAAACAATCGACCTGACCCTCCTACCTCAAACACTGGCAGAAATGTACATTACATCCATTTTTGGAGCATTTTTGGAGGTTGAAAATTGTATGTGACAACCACTTTGAAGACATCATAGGTTTGGCGGAATTGTACGTGAAAACTGCTTAGAGGGTTAATACAGAATAAACAGTATTTATTTTTTATTTTCGACTCTGCTAGTGCCTGCTTCCATATTTATTCTGTCTAAACCATCCTGGGACAACAATTCAGAAAGTAGAATTGGATGGAAATAGAGAAGAGGAACGTTATTTTGAGGTCAACAAGAAAGCAGTAATAAATTGGCAGAAGAAAAGGAAAATTAAAAAATATGGGAAGAAAGCGATCTCATCATGGTGGAAAAACAGAATGGCCTGCATTCTAATGCAGGCCATTCTTTTAATTTCAATCAAAGGCCAATCGTTTTCTAAAACGATTTACATAGCTGGATTCTCGAACAGAACAATGTAGGTCACTGTTTCTGTACTGCAATACCGAATAACTGAGTAACACAGTGTTAAATTTAAAAAAAAAATTACCGAATATTCAAATATTTTGGCACTCTACTGTACTTAGTTTTTTGTTTTTAAAATGATTTAATATTGTACTATTAAAATACCTATTTTTGCATGTATAGTCTGTGGATTATCTATTACAATTTTAATACACAAAAACTCTATTCTGCCATTGTCACTATCTTTTAATTTCAATCACAGCCTTCTATGAATGTGTTGCCATCTATTGATCAGCAGTGGTAAAAAAAAAAAATTCTTTAACTTTATGTATCACTTATTGTGATATGTATAACATTTTTTAAAGTATTAATTTGATCATTCATTTGTGTTAATCCTGTATAAGGATCATAAGTAATATAGTAACAGGAATGCAAAGAAATGAACTAAACATAACATTTTACCTCTAATAAGCTGCCGTCTTCAAAATTTATATCAAATTCATTATCTATCATGGTACCAAGATATTCTTCTAGATCATCTGGTGAAACATCATCTAATGTGAAAAATTGGGAAAATTAGTGAAATGAAATAATTTTATGAACTTTCTGAAACTGAAATTGTTTTTAATATTAAGGTGCTTTTAACTGCTTCATTACAAACCATATTACTACATACATTTTAGCAAACAAAATGACTGATTACGCTAGTCTGTGTTCAAATTTTGTTTATAAAAGGTATGTAATTTTCTAAAAGAACAATAAAGGGATATTATTCTATTCTATTTTTTTATTTTTCTAGTTATTTATAAAATGCTCCAGTTAAACACATTAATTCATATTCATAATATTAATTAAACACTCCAGTATATACTAGGCAAATTTAAATCTGCATAACCGCCAACATATAACTTTGAAAATCTTACAATTTCACCTGCTAAACATGCACGATAAAAACCTGTGCAGAAAATACATTCACAAGTTTGTGTGTAAATATATATATATATATATATATATATATATATATATATATATATATATATATATAAATAACTAATAATATATATATATATAAATATAATATATATATATATATATAATATATATATATATAAATATATATATATATATATATATATATATATATATATGTAAAATCAGGGTTGACATGATTTAAATCAGTGGATATTTTAAAAAAAAAAATCATTGATTTAAATCATTTTTCTCTACTTCTCTTAAAACCTATATTCCAAAGACAGGAGAATAAAACATCAGTCAGCACAGAATTACCAATAAGTAAGTGTAAATAGATAGTACGTTTTTTAAGAATTTAGGGGTTGCTATCAGAAAGTATGTAGTAGGGGTACGTACAACTAAATATGACTAGTGGAATTCATTCTATGTCATGGGAGGTAAAAAGAGTATTACTGAATTTAAAATCCAGTTTATCTACCAAATAACAGCTATGGCATCATCTGCTAGAATAGAAAGACAGTTTTTTTCTTTTGGTATTGTTCTTCTAGCCTTCGTAACAAATTAGGAGTGGATAAAGCATCAAAACTAGTTTTTTTTATTGAAACAGTTAAATCCATAATTTGTTGCTTAAAAAATATTAAATAATTGTGATTTTTTTAATAAATAATTTGCATTAAATGAATATTTAATTTGTTCTTTAAATTGACATCTTATTTAGTTTGCACCATCCAATTACAAAATAATGAAATGTATTTAGATTAAAATTTATGTATTTAATTTTAGGTCAATTTTAGGTTTAGGTAATTTAATTTAATCAGTGTATAGATTATACTAGATAGATAAGTTGTTACTTATAACAAACTATTCCATATATATTGCAAAAAATATAAAACCACAACAATAATTAAAATTAGAATTCTGAAAAAAAATCCAATAAATCTGATTTAAATCAAATAAATCTGATTTTTTTTCCAACTTTGTATATAATACATTAACAATCCATATCGAAGAAAAGGACAAGATTAATGTAAAATAAATATAAATTCTTCATTTTTATGCAATTTGCTATATTATTACAAGTTTTCTCTCTTTTTCTCTAGATTGGTTTGGTTTGAAGGGCTACGGTCTACTTTTTGCAACACCAGGGCTAATGATACCGAGACCTACAGTTTAAAGCCGATTCCGAACAGCTACGAACATCCATGCCATAGAGGGATTCAAACCCACGAACTCCGGTACCGAAGGCCAGCACCCTAACCAATCGGCCATTGTTCGGCACTTTTTCTCTAAAAAGATGAAAAATATCAATGACGAGCTTTATACACACATTAATCTTTTCTTCTTATGTGATTACATTTCTCAATGAGTTAAAAAAACAACATGTACTGTACTCAATAGCCTTCAAATGAAATCTTTAAATTAAAAAATTGTTAAAACTAAGTGTATAAAACAAAATCAAGAAGGGCATTTCTCACAAATCATTCTATTTACAATAAATAAATATTTTTTTTAAATTCTATTTATATTCTAAATGATTATGGGTGATTTTGCTTTGGTTACAAAATATTTACCAAGAGTGTTTACAATAATACTCATGTATCATCATTTTAGCTATTAATATATTTTTAAAATTTTTTACCAAGGAAGGAACTTCTAAATTCAGTTTTTCTCTTGCGTACACTAGCTGAATATCCTCTCCCTGCATTGCTAAGTGATATTTGTTAGAATTTACAGCTTTAGGATAACACAACCATACAGTTTTTGAAATTGTGTTATATTTGAAAAGTAAATTGTTAGTTTTTCTTTTTTCAGGAAAATTCTAATTAAAAGTTAATTGTAATTAATAAAACCTTTATGCATTCATTATATATAATAAAACCCATTAGCTAATTTTTTTCAATTAAATTTGGTTCTAGAAAACACAAAATTAACCTAAATTTCATAAACTGAATATCTATTTAACAAAATCATCAATAAAATAAGGTGTTAAAATCATTAAACTATTTTTCACTAAACTTAATTCTTTTAAAGAAATCAATTTTTTTTCTAAATTTTTGATAAAACAAACAAATTCTAGTCCAGTGATGTCACTTTATTTTTAGCAATTTCATATAGAAATTTAATACTTTTAAAACTTATTAAGCATATTTCTACATTTTTCTTCATAAATTATGAAAATTTCTACTGAATTTGAATAGATTTTTGATTTTTCAGGTATTACTAAATTTTAAAAATGCCATTGTTCTTTTTCCAAAATTTTCCATTCATTTTCATAGTATCAAAAATCATAAAAATTCTTGGTACACCCATAAATCTGTAAAATTAAACCAAAAACTTAAATTTTACAGACAATCTGTAAAAGTCAGCAGGTATGATAGAGTGAAATTTAAAATCAGATAATTAGGTACTTAATACTTTCCTTTCAAAAAATGTTTTCTACAATGTAGATGCCCCTAAGAAGTACTGTTAATAATCTAAATTAAATAATCCCTATGTAAATTTTTGCTCAAATTTAATTTTGGTACCATTTAATCCTTTTATGACTGCTTATAAAGTTTTAAATAAACTGGAAAATGGAATTTTGTGAGAGTAATATATATATTATTACTATTATTATAAACTATTGCATATATATATATATACACACTAGTATATACCCCATCATAGGACGTGATAAGTAAAATTTTTAATTTTCCAGAATTGTAAAGTACCTTTTGAGGCAGATAAAAAAAAAATGGGTTTCTTTTTTGGCTGAGAATTATCTAGTGCACATTCAATAATTTGTTTATCTTCATACTCCTCTAAAATCTCCCGATACTATGAATGTAGTTTAGAATCACGCTAAATTTATTTAGAAAGATAATTCAAAGTATTCTTAGCTATGTCAAAACTATCGTTAAGTTCTTCCCACTTTTTTTTTCCCACAGTTATTAATGGAAGTAAAGAAATGAAACTGTCATTTCTACTACATCCTGGAGGTAGACAGAATTTGTTAATACCTGTGATAAAATTTTCATTGCAACAAAAATAATCGATGATTAAATTTAAAATTATCACATATATACCTAATCTATTATTTATGCCAAATATAAAAGGAAATTATTTAGATCATATCTAAGTTCAGTGATGAAACATATGAACATAATGCAGAAGATATTTAAATAATTTAAAATAAGAAACGATTCAATGAGATGGTTAAAGGAATGACGTCATCATGCTAGAAAAAAAAATGTTATTTTTACCTATTTATTTTGTGATAAATTGATAAATTTAATCGCCTGCTCGTAACCGGGTAAAATGGGGTTTGAAATAATGGCATTAAATGCTAGAAAAGGGAAGAAGGGGTATTTTTTTAACGTTGCTAACCATAACAACAAAAATCCAACATGGATGCCTCTATCCATTCCAGGTCCAACCGTTTCATAAATTCAAGGACAGACAGACAGATAACTTAGGTTATTATTATATAGAGGTTATAAAACCAATCCTTTCAAAAACTTACCATAAGACTTAAAATACTTTTCTACTTCTGTACACAACCACTCTTCTTTTTCTCTTGCATAAGGTCCTCCCATTCCTTCATCAATAGCATCCTGCATTGAGAAAGAAAATTTTTTTTATAAGCATGACGCTTTTTAACATATAACTTAAAATTTTGAACTTTTGGTTACTTAGTAATCTTTTAATTCTTTAAGATCTACTGTGGAACTAGCTATCTTATCATTAGAACAACTGCAATGGTCCTTTTGAACCATGGCAAAAACTTTAATACCTCTTGTAACTTCTTACTATCATTGACACATTTATGTCAAAAGAGGAAGAAATGCAGGAAAAATCTGTAAAAGCTTTCCTGGCAAAAATACGTTTTTGGCCTTTTTTTTCCAAGTGGTAAAAAAAAGTTTCTAAAAAATGGCTTTATTTGCAAGAATGTACCTATATAATTGTTTACTATTTTAACTCTAATCTAATAATACATCACTTTAATGTTTTTTTAATTTATAATATTCAATACATCACTGAACAGTAAAAACAGTTAACTAAAAAAGCATACATACTGAATACTATTGAATTTGTATGTTTTTTCGTTATTACAAATGCAGAACATGAGAGAGGGGAGAGCAAATAACAAAAAAATAACTCCCTGGCTTTGTTCAAACTATTAAAAAATTCTTATGTTATTTTTTTTTATATAGAAATACTAATTTTACTATGCTGACAGAAAAAGTAATTGACAAATAAAAACTTTCATTTAACAAAACCCTTTTTCTTTCTGTTATATTGAAATAATGCAAGTTATAAATTTACTTTAGAATCAATTTGATTATAAGTCAAGTTCCATGATGTGATGCAGTCAAGAATAATGATTCTAGAATGAATATGAAGGTTAGAGAACACACTTGGACAGAAACACAATAAACATTAAATATTATGTCATAATTATATCAAAATTGTATATGTAGGTAATGATAAGCCTTGTATATTAATATAAGAAAGTGAAGATTTTATATAGTAACTCAATGAAAAGTCAAAATTTAATAAATAGCAAAATAAGGAAAATATTTAATTTACAAGCATAAGTCTAAAAACCAGGGTTAGAAAAAAAATCATTTTTTTTTTAAATCAAAAAAAATCAGATTTGAATTTTTTTTTTTTTTTTTTTTTCTAACTTTAATTATTGTTGTATTTTTATATTTTTTGCAATATACATGGAATAGTTTGTTATAAGTAACATCTTATCTACCTAATATACTCTACACACTGATTACCTAAAATTAAATCTATAAATTTTAATCTAAATACATTCTATTATTTTGTAATTGGATAGTGCAAACTAAATAAGATGTCAATTTAAAGAACATATTAAATATTCATTTAATGCAAACTATTTATTTTTAAAAAATCACAATTATTTCAATATTTTTCTAAGCAACAAATTATGCATTTAACTGTTTCAATAAAAACACTAGTTTCTATGCTTTATCCACTCCTAATTTATTACAAAGGCTGTTGTTATTCAGTAGATAAACTCGATTTCAAGTTCTGTACTACTCTCTTTACCTCCCATTACATAAAATGCATTTCACTAGTCATAACTAGTCATACCTACTCCTACTACATACTTTCTGATAACAACCCCTCAATTCTTGGTTTTGGTTTGGTTTGATTTTGGAGTGCTACAGTCTACTTTTTGCAACACGAGGGCTAACAAGACCGGGACCTACTGCTTAAAGCCGATTCTGAACGGCTACGAACAT
Source organism: Pardosa pseudoannulata (assembly GCA_032207245.1). Lineage (NCBI taxonomy): Eukaryota > Metazoa > Arthropoda > Arachnida > Araneae > Lycosidae > Pardosa > Pardosa pseudoannulata. Next base: position 166,515,421 of record CM063506.1, on the reverse strand, counting down.
CCATGCCATAGTGGGATTCGAACCCACGAACTCTGGTTCTGAAGGTTAGCACCCTAACCATTCAGCCCCTCAATTCTTGGAAAGCACATGCTATCTATTTATACATTTACTTACTGGTATTTCTGTGCTGACTGATTCCCAATTCTGATGTCTTTCGAATAGAGGTTTTAAGAGAAGTGAAAAAAAAATGATTTAAATAAAAAACCCAACTGATTTAAATCAACTAATTTAAATCACGCTAACTCTGCTAGAAACCAAACCACAAAAATTTGCAAAACCTTGAAAAAATTTCATATCGCTCCCACACATACACAAATTAAAATAAAATTTCAGTCGCTTCTCCACATATTTTCCAGTCGCCTGTAATCCTGACCTTATTTTAAAAGAATTTTAGAATAATAATGTAAGATTAAAATATTCAAATAAAACACAGGCAAAAAATTAATATTTCATCAAACTGACAACATTCTGAAAATACTGACCTATCTGAAATATACTGATTTTACTTATCATTTTCAATCTCTGTGGCTATTAATTTTTTAAAAATATTTAACAGAAAGAAACAAAAAAAAATCAAGAATGAATTTGCTCATGAGAAATATATAAAATAGACAATAAAAAACTGTCATTGTTAATGCTACTTGAACGAGTCAAATCAATGAGCCAGAAGCCACATGAATTAAGGCGAAGAGAGCACCTTTCATTTTGACGAGCACTGCTAAGCAGAGTTGCAAAAAACCCAGGGTTTTTTTTAAAAAAAACCCAACACAGGTGGGTATTTCTGAGTTTTATTGGGGTCTGTTTTTAAGAGGAGAGGTCAGGGGAAGTACCATAGTTTAAAAAAGATTTATTGCTAAAACTGATTCATTTTTATTAATTTAATATTCAAGAAATTATAATTTAATTATTACAAATAAATCAGTATAAAAGCTATAAAAAAGTTTACTCTGACATCACAACACAAAATGTTATATATTGACATATACCACATATTTGAATGCTATTTTAACAAAGGATTTTTATCTCTATTCTTTCAACCCTTAAAAAGAAAATAAATATATGGTTAATACCCCTCATGAATTATAAGTTAAAAGACCCCAAAATATTTCCTCAAAGTATGTTTTATGCTGATGTAATTAAAAAATGTAGTGCAGCACAATGGTGGAAACTAATTGAAATGCATGTTAGGGATTGAGATATGATAGATTTTTGCCACTTTATGGTAGCCCTAAACAAGTGCCCAGCTAGCTCTGCATCACTGGAGCGAGTGTTCTCTACATGTAGGTCGGTTTGGTTGAAACTTAGATTAAGAATACAAAAATCATTGAAGTTAGTATTTTACACATGAAACCTTTGCCTTTATCTTTATGGATTTCCCAGACAAATTTTTTTCCCCAAATTGGTATGTTGGATTTGCCATAGATTTGCAAATATTTTTCTGGATTTTGATAGACTTTATATATTTCCACAGAATAATTCTTTAAATCAGAAAGATGGTAAAAAACTAAACAGTTTCTGAAAATAAATATAAATATCACCAATTGTTCAAAAACCCCAACAAAACCCACTTCAGAGTGGGTTTTATAGACTAGGTTTTAACCCAGAAAAACCCACTGCCTAGGTTTTTCTGGGTAAGTGGGTTTTTTGCAACCCTGCTGTTAGGAGAAAGAATGACTTAGATCAAATAAACCCTTGTAATTTAGAAAAAGGGACCAAGCAGAAGACTTCCAGACTGAGGCTGTTACTCCACAGGTGTTATTTAAGAACTTGGAGGACATTGTGACCATTAACAAACATGGTGGGTCTTAAGGCAGCTTGAGCCCCAAACCTGCAACCCTCCTGTCGGCTGTTTCCACGTTTAGGGAAGCCCCTGGAACCCAGTTCGGTGGGGGACGCCAAGCGTGGAAAATATCGCCAATTTCTAGAACCCTATTTTCTGGCAAACCTTGCTCTTCTTTTCGGACTCTTCCAACACCCCCTAAAAAAGGTGGGGGTGTCAATCGGCGCCTTTATTTTAGGGTATTGGGGGAAATGACACATGATTTGAATACCTGATTCTTATTGGTTCCTGTAACTAACAATACTCCAAGACAACAGAATTTGGATTTTCTAGCATCCATTTCAAGTCTTTGTCCATTTCAGCCATGCTGTGGAGGTTTGTCCAAATTTACTACATTGTTAAAAGTGACAGGCTAATTAATAAAAGTAATTTATTTATGACCATCTACTGTTATTGTTATGGAAGATCAATGGGAGCTTTACCTCACTTAGATAAGGAAAAATCATTTCACTCCCTTACTTTCTTCAGAATTTTAAGCTAAAAATTTATTATTTATTTAAAACATATACTCTGTTCTTATATTTCCATTTTAAGCTAATAATTTCTAGAAGTCATTTGTACCACACTTTATTACTTTTTAATCTTTTGATAGTTTTAAAATAATTTCATTAAATAGCAACCCTATTTTATAAATATAACTAAATATTTTATAAGCATAATTGTTTAAATATAACTAATGCTTATATTTTGCTTAATTTGCACTTATTGCAAAAATTCTGCATTGTGTAGTTCAATAAACAGTACAAAAGCACCTCTAAATACATTAAAAACTCAAATTTAAATTTGTATTCATCTTAACAAAGTTTCAACCCTTTTTTTATTCAAAATATGCTTTTAATACATAAATTGTAAACATCACTTGGCAACAATTTGGCGATCACTTGTACAAAAATAGAGCCAAAAACATGGCAGGCCCCCAGAACTGGGAATCCACCACAAGTTCACTGCCTTTGCCTACTGTGGCTCACATTCAAAAGTTCTGCACTAAATACCAAAAAAATTTCTTGATTAAATATAAAAATTTACATATTTAAATCAAGAGTATTTATTTCTTATCATTTTTATTTTTTATCAAGAGCTAGCACAATACCTAACTGCACATATAAAAATAGCTTACTTACAAATGGACAAAAAATATTTTGAATTAAATACAAAACATATTCCTTATATACTGGTTATATGCTGCACACTTTACACTTGCCCAAATTCATTAATTTTTAGAACTGTAAAGGAGGGAAAGAGAATCCTAGGCAAGCATGTTACATCACTTCCCCATGCCATAATGAATGGTGCCAATAAAGCATTTTTAACGTTAGTTTCAGGTTTATATCCAATCTGTATTTCCCTCACTTAAAATAGCAATTTTGTTATATTGATAAAATTAGAGGTATATCATTAAGGTTGCATTTTAAAAATCTTGCATATTTAAGTGAATTCATTGTGAATTTTACAGCAAATTAAATAATAAAAGACAATAACTAACATGCCCTTTGGTTTGATATTTAAAGAATGAAAACCTGATAAGTTTTCCTTATTAAATTTATCATTTTATTGCAAAAATTATAAAAATATATAAAATGATATTACATTAACGTAATCATCTGAAGAGAGAAAATAACGCAGAGAAAGTGTAGAGCAGTAATATAATCTTAAAATAAAAATAAAATCCGCAAAAAGGTCATAAATTTCATACATACTTGAAATCCTACCCATTTTTTAAAAGTAAAGCGAACGAAAGACAAAAAAAGACTTTCCTTCGACATAATTAGAGTTTAAAATATACATGTGTTTCTGTGTTTATGTATGAATTCCATACCAATGCCAGATTTAAATATTACTTTGTAATTTGTAGCTAGGTAATAGTTTAGAATAAAAAGAATTAAAATCGGAGAAACAATTCTATAAACTGTTCTATCAAACGATGGTTTAAGATAATGCAGTAAATAAGTCTGTAAAATATATTTTTCAATTTTTGACAAATTATTTTTCGTTACTAAAATCGAGCTATGAATCGAATAATCAGGGAAGTACATAATCGATTAATACCGGTGCTAAATTTCATTGTGTGAGTTTGAATGTGGTGTGAGTGTGAGTGAATGCTTTTCTTCCCTTAGGTTTTTCAGCGATACTTAAATTTTGATCTTATTTGATTGGATTTTATTTCTCAGGCATTTTTCGTCTGTGAAATATAGTCCAAGATGATGACAAACGAGGAGTTATGAGCACCATGTGCAATGATATCTCCTGGCCTTGTCGGAAATGATGACTCAGAACGGATATCTGAAGTGGATTCTTTTTCGTTGAGTTTTCGGCTTGACTGAGAAATGAGTCTACCGTGTAGATACCTAGTCTGATCCGACCTCTTAAAAAAAACTTTTTTTTTATTAACCGTAATAACAAAGGGCTTAATTTATTGCTTCTAACCGTAGAATGCTATTATATCGTTGAACGTTGCTACGTGTGTAAGACGTAATTTCTTCGTTTATTTTAAAGCAAGTAGTACATTCGCTGTGAGTTTAAAAAATGGCTTACTGCGTATTAAAATTATTTTCAACAGTTAACTCTCCAAGAAAAAAAAGACTACAAATTTCCCGCATACTTTCTTCAAAATGCTTATGATGCCTTGTGAATAACAGTTGCATATAAGATTTAAAATAGATATTAATATACTACAAAAAATATAAATTGTAGAGCTAAATTTAAAATTAAGTTTGAAAATTATTCATTACTCAGGTGCATGTTGGAAATGAAGTACAAATTAAAAAATGTGGTATAGATAAGAACTACTTTGAATATCTTTGCATCAAGAATAGTTGGAAGCTATCCTCAAATTGTTTAATCACTGGTGTTAAATAAACATTTTTTTTTTTCCTTTTAGAGACATCATAACCTATATTTAACAATTTTTATTTATTTTCTCCTTTCATCTTTACGTCTGTCTTTTTTTAAAGATTAGGTTTTTGGTGCTCTTCTGTGTTTTTAGAATCATTCGACTCTCAAAACTCTCAGATTGCGTGTATGACTTGCTTCAAATCTGAATTTCTTTCCCTATATGGGCCTTTGTTTTTTAAATAAAGCATGAATATAACAGACTTGCCAACTGTGTGCATTTAACCTGTCAATACCAGATTTTTGATCGATGCTTTTCTATAAATTGTTTTATTTATTCCAGATATTGTCTGGAAAGTTGAATCTGGATAGAGTCAGGAAGTTTTAGGGCATCATAATATAAATTTGAATGTGTTTAGGTTTATCAAATATTTTATTTCAAAGAATATTGTATTTAAATACAAATATTTGTTAGGCCTATATACCACTGTAGGGTTAAAAACACATGGTATAAAAAAAAATAAGTTAGGAAAAGATTTTGACCATCCTCAAGGGTAAATTAACAAATTGTGCAAAAGTGAGAAGTCATAATATTTTCACAAAATCTGTATTTCCAAAACAGTATAAATGAACACTTCAGCAGAAATATATCAAAAACAAGTGTAGGCTTAATTTTTGCTTTAACAGAAGAGTAGAAAATTTATGTAATTTTTTTTTCTTTTAATTTAATGGTAAAAGTTTTAAAATAGATTATATCTGCTGTGAAAATAAAATATTAAGAACCCATACCACCATTTACTTAGATTTCAGTTTAGTTGTGTTTAGCAGGTTCACTTTCTGATAACTAAAAATATGGTGTGAAATTAGGAGATATTTTAACAAGAATTTCTGAATTGTAAGTAATGATTAGCCAAAGCTGTCTATATAGCACAGACCATGCTCATAAGAGATACTTTGGGTGATCATGTGATTAACTTCATATGTATCCTTCAAACAATGATTTACCTTCTAGCACACATGTACATATATCTACATCTAGTAATTTACAAAATGTGTTTAACTCTGCTTTTCTATAACTTATTTGACCTAAAACTACTAAATTAAACAAGCCTTATTTTTGATAAAATAGATGCCTCTAAGTTCTTATTTCATATGTAATATTTATGAATCCTGTGACATCTCAAAATTCCCCTTAAAGCATACTATATAAAATTATATCTAATAGCTGCTGTTTCTTAATGTCAGTATTGAAAATTCATGTATAAAACATATCTAGGGGTTATGTACCTTTAGTTTAGCTGAATTATTTTGTAATACTTAAAATTTAAGTAATTTTTTGTATAAAAGTTATAGAAGGCAATAAAAGGTATAATATACTAATTAAACCATAAATCTGGTCTTCGCTTGATTTTACATATTCAGATATCTGAACTAAAGACCTGGGAATCTGATTATGAAACTGGCAGGCCCTACAAAGCTCCTATTTTTCCTTTATTTTTTTAAGGTCCTATTTTTTGTACACCATACTCATAATTTTTTCATCCTACCATCCTTGTTTTTTTTCTCATATTTTTTTCTTTTTACTTCCCCCAAAAAGCAAAACTAAAAGAAATTCTGCTTTAGTTCTTTGTTAATTTTCCTCTTGTGAACAGCCATCGTTTTGATGAGTTTTTTGAGATTATGGACTCCTTTTCTCACCTCTGACCTTATTTCCATAGTGGGCTAAATACTACCAGTTTTCACATCTTACTTTAGATTGTAGCCAGTAGGAAGACTGACTTCATTTACAAAATATATATTGAAATATTTTGTATGGAGGCAGTGCCAAAAGTTGATGTTACATAAATTTATTCTATGTCAGTTCTGCACAACTGGCAGCCCAATACAGCACTCTCTAGGTTTGAGATGATATGAAAATTAATATTCTTAACTTTTATGATATCTTTGCCAAATTTGCATATTTTATTCATTTACCTCATCAAAATGAGTGGATTTTGAATCATTCTCATTTATATGTTACAAATGTCCCATTCTAACTTTTTACGATTTTATCCTGGATATCTGGTGCTAAAATTATTTTATAAACCAATTCAAAATAAGAAATCGTAAAATATTTTGTTCATCATTTTAAATAAATAAAAATATATCAAAATTTAATTTACAATTCTGGCAGTTTATTAATAATGCAATTTAATTTTTATATTTATTACTAACTTTTATATTTATTACTATACAGAAATTAATAAAAATATTCCCTTTTTATTTCATTTGTACTATACTGTCATAATGAGTGTGTATATTAAACAAAATTTATTTATACAACTTGATTCGCAAGTATTCTATCAAAACAATACATTTCCTTCCCTATTTTTTTTTTTTTTTTTTTTTTAAAGGAGGTTGCTTTCATTTTAAGTTGCTTCTAGTTCTGTTCTGAGTTAAATGTATTTGGAGATTTCTAAGCAGATAAAGTTCATTTTTGAATGAACATAGGAACATATCAGCAAGTGATTCCTTGTTACAGCTGGACTGCAAATTCATAGGTTCTGCCTGACTTCCAGGGAAAGCTATTAAAGAGGCATGATCACTTCTTTGGTGGGATTTAGTTAAGATTCCAAAACCTTAAATTCCAAAAAAGGGGGAGCATCCTACCTGGCTTTATTACTCTACCCCCTCCCATCCAGATTAAGAGTAAGCTACATGTATCCTTGTTGATATGGTTTTTTTTTTTTTAATTAACCACTATGCCAACCTGCAAATTTTTTTCTATTTTTTAACCTTTTCCAGCAAATTTTAATTAAATTTTCAATGGATAAATCATTAAATTACCAGAATTCAATATTTGACTAACAGTAAAAATTTCCATCTCTGGATATCCAATTTGATGTCCAGATATCTCAATCTTTAGTTCAGATAACCCGCATGGTACTAGATACCTGGAATTCAGATGGATACTGGATATCTGTCTCATTCCGATTTTAAGTGTTTTGGAAATAGTTTGTAAAATTGTAAATCAAAAATTAGGTTACGATCTTGCTTCATTTAAAATTATTTAAAGTTCAATTATGAAAAGGAAATAATAATTACTAAGGCTTTGCTTACAAACATAAACTACATGTGAATAGTTTTTGTTCACGTTTTCATTCATAATTTTTCACTCTTTTACTCATCTGTGCTCTCTTGGGGGTCCAGTGAGTGGATCCTTCAGGTTCACTGTTTGTTTTCATTAGATTTGCCTATGTAGCTATTTAACTTCATTTTTACTGAATTCCTAAAAATTTATTATCTGACATTTTAAAGAATTTCTCAACATATTAAGTGTATTTACTTTTCTTAATAAAAAAAGTATATATATATATATATGTGTGTGTGTATAATATATTAAAAATTATTGTTCTTCAAAATTGACTTCATCCATATTCTAGTTTTCTTACTTTTCCAGCTACCTAAAATAAGTGAAAGATTTGTACCATTATGATTGGGATTCTTTTGAAACTTCACAACATCAGTCTATTCTCCATCATTAACATAAAAATAAAGGATTTTTGCTTAGTATTTCGCCTGGTTTTGAGTTCAGAGTTACATTGCCAAGAAACCCTGGCAATTAAAAATAGGTGCTATTTCTGAAATGTAATTTGTGAAGAATATTTTTACCCATTACATATGTATACATGTGGTGCAGAGTAGTAAAAAAACTACTTTTAACTTTTAAGAGGGTATGAAAAGATTCAAACTATTCAAAGTTAATAAATAAATAAAATAAAATACAGTAATTTAAATGTTATTCTTATGATTGTTGACAATACTATTGATAATGACACACAAAGGGAGTTAGAGTAGTGAATTACCAATACATGTATCACATTCTCTTTTATACATCTTTAAATATTTTTTCATTATAATTATTAGTTACTCTAATCATTTCAATATAATTATTAGAGAACTTATTTTCAGCTATAAAGCTATTTATTTCCAGGGTATCTGCCAAAATAAAATTTTTCAAATCCATGACTTTTCATAACTTTCCCTGATTTAGCAGATCATTTTCCATGACTTTAAAAAGCTTTCGTTAAAGTGTATATATAAATAAAACTTCTGATGTACATACAAATGAAATATATGCTTTTAGAGAAATGACAGGAATTTTATCATAAAAAACTATAAACTTACTTTATAAGTGTTAATAAACTCTTATACATAAAAATAAATTGTTGTATCTTAAGTTTAATCATATAGCAATTTTTCAATCAAAATGTTTCCAATTTGAATTCAGGGTACTTTGGTATTATCCATGAATAATAGCCAATTATAACCCTATAATGTTTATATATAATATCCCTAGAGATAAACTTATATTTTATACAAAAATCTTAACTCATTTTTATTAAAAAATAATGAATATTATATTAATAAAATTTTAATCTACAATTTAAGAAAAAAAACCAGAATAATATACATTTACCCACCCATTAAGCTTTCTTGCTTTGAGTTTCCTTGGTGAACCAATTTTACTTGGCAATAGGGTCAATAGGATAATACAAAAATACCAAACTCAGTAACTTCAGACAAATGACAAGTAAAAATAGAATTAAACTATTCAATGCATTTATTTTTTTTAATCGGTAGTTTAGCCATGACGTTTACTCATTTTACTTGAAAAATCAAGACTTTCCATGACAAAATTAATCCATTGTCTAGATCCATGATTTTCCGTGACTTTCCAGGTGCGCAGAAACCATGTATTTAAAGAGCCATTATAGAGAAGTTAAATTAAAAAAAATGTATACAACTAATTTTCCTGATACATTATTTAAGCAATTTTTTCTGTCTCCCAGCTCAGTCTGCTTTTGCAAGCCACAGAAATCTCTTGCTTCAAGAATATTACATGTCTGAAGCAGCAAAACATCTGTCAGTTTACTTTTTATGGTTGTTTCTTTTTTACGTTGGTTTTACATTTTAATATGTAGGATCTAAGTTTTTAAAAATCGTAAGTAACATCAGCTTTATTATTTCTTTTATAGTTTAAAGTTTATTACAAGAGTGAACAGACTAAAATCGGTATCAAAATTGTTACTTAAGGTCATTCTTCAGTTCTTGAATAGTTTGGAAAGAAATCATGAGCTCACATTATTAATTTAAGTGTCAAGGACATAGCACTATGTATTAAATATTGTACTGAAATTTTGTAAAGCTAGTGTGCTATAAACAATAAATTTATTGGTATTATAAAAGGATAATTGGATACATCCTAGATATAACTTCATGTCTCACTTTTTCTGTACTAAAATAGTACAAAATACTACTAATATCCTGTCTTTAATAAATAGTGAAAAGTTTAAGTTATATTCAATAGTAGACCTACAAGTTTGGGATGATCACACTACACACTGCAAAAAGAATGTTATGATTAACATTTATTTAATTAAAATTAAATAACTGAAATTATTTGGAAGACAAAAAGACTAAAGAAAAATCAACCTATATAGCCTTATTAAAGACATTTAAAAAAGCTTAATAATCTGCTTTATTTATTTCTTAAAAATGCTTTTCATGTCATTAAAAAATCTAACAAGAAACACACTATAGTTATCTTAAAATTTCAATCTACTTATAGGAATCTTTAATTTAAAAGTTACCCACAGTTCTCATCATCATAAATGTTGTCCTTAGGAAAGCACTTAACCCATAGTGCTCCATTGGCTTCACTACAGGGCCATCCAACATTTGTTCTGCAGTTCCGCTGTGGAGCCAAATGTTTTTAGCATGATTACGCTTAAAATACTGCAGAATCGTCAGCTTTGGCATTTGTTATCTGTTGTTAAAACATGCTGTCTCTGTACAGTTAAGATTAAACCATTGTTTGACCTTTTTATGGTTAGCAGCATGGAGAAAAATAATTATTATGACAATTTAGATTTGAGTGGTAGTGAAGAATTAAAAAGGATTGCAAAAGACAAATGTTGGTTATAATTCTGATACTTTAAGTAGTGGTTCCGAAATTATGCTACCCAAAAAAACCCAGAATGCATATGGGAGGTTGTTTCGAAAGATATCCACCATGGTGAAGTACAAAATTTAAAATTTATCTTTCATTTGCAAGAAGGAAGTGCATATGTATAAAATAAACAAAATTAAAAACATTCACAAGCTTGTATGATTCTTCTTACTTAAAATAAGACTCCATTTCACTCGTTCTGCTGCGAAAATGTACCGGAGTTGCTGGAAGGCAGTGGTACAAAAATGTGCTGAGAGCTAAGGGTTAAAATCTTGCCTGTGAGTCGCTTTTTCATTACCTATAATATATTTTCCTTAGCCCCCTACATGGGCTTAAAAACTTAGGATTCTTTGGAATCTAGCCAACCCCCTGATTAGATGCCTGGGATTGTTTGTACCCAATGCACTACCCATGGTACACCTGTGGTCACATTTACAGTTATGTGTTGAAATTGTATACATGTTCCCTCTCCTGATCACTACTCTTTTGACTGTTCACTTGATACAAACTGTAGATATAATTTTTTGTAAAAATTTTCAAAAACTTTTAATTATGAAGTTATTTTAAAATTAAGCTGTTGTACACTACTGGTAAACAAAACAATAGACTATTTTCACTATGATATTCTTTTGAAGTTTTTCTCTCCACAATGCTAAATATTTGTATGTAATGTTATTTGCTTTTAATTGGAATAAAACAGGTAGACCTAGTGTTCAGGGTTCCCACTGTTTTTCTAGAACAAAAATTAAGGACTTTCTTAGGACCAAAGTAACATTTTATAAGGACCTACTTGAAATACACAGCATAACAACATAAACCCTATTTCCCCAGGAACCTATTTTAATGATTATGATCCAGACAAGGAAAGTTCGATAAATGCCCTTCAATATTTCAGAATTAAGTTTTTAAAAATGCCAAAAAATTAATATAAGATAAATCTATTTGACAAAAACTTATTTTGAAAAATGTACATCTAAAGCTTTTTGAGTGATCAAACTAGAAATAAATTATGAATAAAAACAACATTATAAACAGTACTTTCTGAGGTTTTAAAAATGACTCTGATATATATATATATATGTATGTATATACTAGCTGATTATATCCGACGTTCCCTGGGAAAGAAGAAAGTTTTAAGACTTTTCTATTACATTCAATGCAAGAAAAATTAAACTTCCTTAAGTAACTGAAATATCTACAACACCCCCTCCCCCAACCTCCATGCTTTGCTTAATTAAAATCTGCATGACTGTTAGCTATTAGGAAAGGGCAGCTGACTTTAAACCTTTTCAGTATCCAAAGGATTATTTATTGATCAAATAATAAGTAACTAAGAAAACTGATAGGAAATCCCGTGACGATAGTGGATTGCATTGATGGAGAAATAGATCACATTCCAATTTAAAAATTAAGGACCTTTGACAAAAATTAAGGAGTTTTAAGGACCCTTAAAAATGAAAGCTAAAATGAAGGAGTTCTTAAGGACTGTGGAAACCCTGGTGTTTGACCTGAAATTTTAGACACTTTGTTTTCTTTTAACTTTTTACTGTGGGATATTCTTTGTACTTTTATATTTATGTAATGTCATTTCAAAGTAATATATAAACAATTATACTTAAGGTTCAGAAATATTTAAGGTTGTGTAAGGGACTAGATTAACACTAATTTGATACTTCTGAAAGTATAAAATATTAGCCTTGTTTCTTTTGAATATGTTATGAAAAATAATAATAATAAAATATTACATAGTAGAATGAAGATTCATGCTTTATTAAGAAATTTTTACACCTGTGTAATTCTAGATCACAGCATTAATTTACAAATTAAATATGAAATTACTCTTAGGCATTTAAATTTACTTTTAACTGAATATGTGCTAAAAATCAAACACCAGAATGTATTTAACTAATATCTTTCATTATAGGTGTCAGTCAGGAATTGTAAAATAAATTGTAAATGTAATTTTGTGAAATTAGTCTTAACATTACACATAGACTTTGGTCCAGTTTATTACATTTTGCTCATTGATGACTGAAAGCAGTAATAAAACCACAACAATTAAGTACAAACATTTCATAATAGTTTATATATAGGCAAGTATTTACAAGGCTGTTGGCTATTAACATTATTTACAGAACGCCCACAGCTAGGTCTGTGGGATAAATTAAAAGAATTCGGCATTGCAATTCGACGGAAATTTTCTTACTCATAAGTTTCTCATCGGTCAAGATGAAAATGCTATTTTGTAGCGAGTAAGTTTCAAGTGACCTATAACGGCCACAAAACACACAGTAGGACAACACAAAGTAGATAAATTGAGAGAGTTAAGTGTCCAGCACTCTAGTATTGACTGTACTTTTCAATGAATGTATGATTGTCCACGCTGTCTGAGCGCCATACACAACACTTGCACAAATAATGTGGATACATATCATATAAAAGCACAAAAATCACAGGATTTTTATTTACTTTAAAAACCTCCAATTTCTAAAGAAAAATTAATCAAAATATGTACAGACATATGTATAACTATATATAATTTTTTGCAATGAAATTAAGTACACCTTTCAAACTTCTATAAAAAAAAAAGTTTCACAATTTAGAGGTATCCAAATATATATTAAAGATTATAATGTTAAACAAAATATTTCTTACAAGACTAAAAAATTGTTTGAAAAGGGAGGCTTTTTAAAGTAATTACATTATAGAATATTTTTTTACCCTGCTTATGACATGCTAATTTTTTTTAATATAACAATTTTTGTAATATTTAAAATTTAACACAAGCACCAGTGTATATAATCTCAAGTTGCATACATTCAAAAAATACTTTGACAAATGCTTTACAATTTATGAAATTACTTAAATTCAACATTGAGGAAGATGAGTGCTCTGCTCTAACATGTTATTTAGTTGCCTGACAATTTCCTGGCACTGTTAAATTGCACTGCATTACACATATCTGAATAAAGTTACTTTATAATCAAATTATGTTCGAATAATTGAAAATAAAATTATTTTTCAAGGTAATTTGTGAATATATGTAGATGAGTTACATTAAATAAAAATTTCTTTATTCCATTTACTTCTGGAAGTGGCAGGCCAAGCCTAGGGGAGGGAGGGGGGTGTCTTCTGGTTGGTTCCTGCTTCTGAATTAAAAGGACCTAGTAGGAGCAATGTCACCCATGTCTGTAGCTTTCTTAAGCTACACATGTTCCCTGGGTGATGCTAAATGAGTAACAGCAACCATGCTTGACATAAAAATAATCTGTCTGCATTGAAAGATGCCAGCAGCCATGAGAAATTAATTATTTTAAATACATAGCATAAACACGAGAATGAAGCTAAAAATAATAAATTTAGGGACAATTTGATTTGGAGTGCTACAGTCTACTTTTTGCAACACGAGGGCTAATGAGACTGGGACCTACAGCTTAAAGCCGATTCCAAACGTCTATAAACATCCTTGCCACTGTGGGATTCGAACCCAAGAACTACGGTACCGAAGGCCAGCACCCTAACCTTGGCCATCATTCAGCAATTTAGAGACAGTATTTTACTTAATAGTTTTTAGTAGATAAGAAACTCGAAGTTATTAAATTTAATTTGAAGAATATAATTTTTAAGTAAACCCAAATATGGTACAAAAAGTCTAAAAGTTAATATAATAAAATAATTACGTAAATATAGTGAAAATGCAGTGAAATTTACAATAAATAAACATAATTAGAGAGCACCATTTCTTTTTTTTTTTTTGTAAATAAGAATTACCTTTAGCTAACAACCAGTTTATAGAGATATATAAATAATATTTTAGATTTCTTCAACAAATTAATTCACTTGAAATCTGCTGCTATCAGTAAAGCTTTTCTTTTCTATAAATTATGGATATGTTACATTTCTTTAATATCTTTCAACATTTAATTTGTAATCTGGGTTATTTCTGGTTAAGTCTCGATTTTATTGATACATTATTAAACTTAAGTACATCTTTCTTAAAAGTTATAATTTTCAAATTCAACTCATCTTTCCATAAACTTTCTGAAAGTATAAATAAGCATGAGTTACAAAAATATGTACCTAAATTTAAGAACTCGTTAGCTAACACATTGTGTACATTTCTTCAATCTATTCTGATTTCTTGTAAACATATTTTGATTTTTAGTCATAGTCATTGTTCACTTCATTTATAATACCCTGTTTTTTCAGATAGTAACACTGAAGGAAGTTTCAACAAACATCTGTACATTTTACATAAATTGAAACAAATATTGTAAGGCAGAATGGAAAACTGGACATGATTGTAAATAAAGAAATCGAGAATACCGGATGCACCATGTTCTGATCATAATTGAAAAAAGAAAACAAGTTTGGAAATTGCATATTCAATAAATATATTATGGCAATTCAAGTTAAACGAATGCTTCATTGGTTTTGAATAAATTTATTGGTAATTTAAAATATAATATGATCAATAAGATGCAAGAATTTTTTTTAATAATGTTTAACACGTTACATGCGGGGATGGGTGATAACCCATTTAGCGTGCTAATCGTTATCTGCGGGAAAGTAATCTCCCTTTTGCTCAAAGTGTGTGTTTTTGGTGGGAAAGGTTACCACTATTTTTTTTCACTTGCAAATTTCGTCCAATTCCCCTACTACGTGTGTATTACCGCATTCGCCAAGCCTGCATATAATGTGTTAAAAAGTTAAAGTAAAGGGAAAAAAAAGTATTTATGACTGATTACGAAATCGGGAGATTTGGAAGGATTTCTATTGCATGAACAATTGTATGTTTCCCATTATATTTTTTATATTTTAATACTATATGTTCTCTTCTGTAGATGAATTAGTAACAATTGAACTACAATATACTTCAATTCATTTAAAGAACATGGAACTGTCTTATGTTAACTAAACAAAATACTTCAAAATGTCAATTTTCATTTGAATAATAATAATAAAAAAGGTTAGCAAATACTTTTTGTAATGATTTTTAAGACAATTTTTGGTATAAAAAAATTGTCTTAAAACCGATATAATTATATAATAGTAAATTAAATATAATAGTAAATTAAAACCCATTTATGGGTTGTAATTTACTATTACAGATCTTTAATTTTTATTGTAGTTAATTTAAATTTGTGATTTAATTGCACAATTCGTTAACATTAATATTATAAAATTAGATAATAAAAATTCAAACTCTTCCACTGTAATTAATGTTTTTTTGTCTGATTTCAGGTCAGTTTTCTAAGGAAAAAACAACTGAGTTTTGATACACACTAAAAATTAAGCTTTTAAAATCTTGAAAAATTGAGTTATATATCCTATATCATATTTTAAAACTTTTACCCAGACTTACCTAAAACAATTTTATTTTTAAAATTTGCTAATTTGTAATTCTTTAACAAACATTAAAAATATATGTACTGTGTAGCATATTATATATGCATATTCAATATGAGAATATTTAGAACGCCTGATTCCAATTTGTTTTTTAGTCTAATAATCGATACTTTGGTACATTTCATCTTACAGATTCAAGTAATAGTATTCAAATTCAAACATCTCAAAATTTTGAACAGAATAAATTAAATATCACCATCCATACATAATAATATGCATACATAAAAACATAATATATTTGCATACTGAAAAAATATATAATTAGCTATATAACATTCAGTTGAATTTTTTTTTAATAAAACAAAATATTTTGTAAATGAAATAGAAAACAATTCAGTTAGCAAATTATTGCAATGAAACTAAAAATCTCTTAGAATCTTAATTTATGGACTTACAGAAATCATGGAAAGTTAATCACAGATTTTATAATATAGAAATAGGCATTTAGTAATTATGCTACAACTACATATTTTCAAATTACTGAACTAACATTTTGAAGTATATGTACGTAAAATAAGTCATTCTCAATTGAGTTTTACCTGATCTATATAAAAAATAAATATAAATCCAGCATAAAAATTAATTACTAAACTTAATTCTGAGTATGGCAAATAATATGTACTCGATGGTAAAACAATAAATAAAATTGAAGATTGCAGTTTTAGAACAATCACAATAAATAACAAAACAATTATATAACTGTAAGCAATGACCATTAAATTGTTCTATTAAAAGTATTTGGCATCATTGAATCAACAAACTCTAGCTCGACATTTAACAAATTTGAATACATTACACTAAAATTATCTATATAGATGTTTAAAACTGATAAATGGAATTGGTTGTTAGTATATATGAGTAATAGATCAATATGTTATAGAATAGACCATTGTGTGTAAGGCAGTCTACAAATATTTCTGTTCACTTTTCATCCCTGTAGTTAGATATACATAGATCACAGATAAATTTTGGATGAGGAAGCATGTATTTCATTTTCTGAAAAAGACAAGAATATATATATATATATTCAATTAGTTATACAGAATAAAGATCAAAATGTACAGGAATAATTATTACACTATTACTTATTACTTTCCTTAAACTTAATTGTTGTAAACAATATTTTCTATTTGATAGTTTTCCCTCATTACAAGTCACAGTTTCTTAACACTAGAATTACAGAAGGGGTCATTTTGACACCTAGCAAACTTTTATCTCTGACAGCTCTTCTATTTTTTTTTCAAATATCTTAATCCTTTCTTGACTTTTCCTAAATCATTCTAATTTGTAGTTCTAGGTATACAAAGACCACCGTAATTCTAGTGTTAAATACACTGTAAAGGGGGGGGAGTAAAAAACTACCTTTTTATTAGACTACAAAAAAATATATAGTGTATACAAAAAGAAAATCTTCTATCTTTGACACATATTTTATCTGTTGCATTTAACATTGGGGGATGGTTGGTTGGTTGTTTGAAATTTAGTGATGCTAATTCCTCTTGGGACATGCTACGCCAAACATAATGAAAAACCCAATAGAACAACACAACTTTGAAATAACAATTTTGAAAAAATCAATTTTGATGAAATGCCAAAAAAAGAAAAATTCCTAAAACTAATACAAAAATTTAAAAACAAATGAAAAAATAGATAATTTAGAAAGAAAAAAAATTAACACAATAAACAGCAAAGCCTGATTAAAAATTAAAGATCAAAAAATATAAAACAGAAACTGAATAATTGAAAAACAATTGACAGCACAAAAATGAAAATTATGAATTCCAAGATTCAAAACCAATATAATATCAAAAATTGTAACAAGGGAATCAAGCCAAACAAAAAATTAAAAAACAATTGAAAATAATTTAAAATTGAAAAATTAAAAGATTAAGAATTAAGTATTATAAAATTGAACATCTAAAGTTAGAGAACAGAAACAAATCAGATTCCAAAGAACAAGCCAGTATGTCGAAGAAAAGGGAATAAGCCTGGATGCAGCATTTCCCCAATGATTGAATTAAGATTAGGTGACGAATTTCCAAAGAACACTGGGGTAGGAAAGGGTGGGGGGTTACAGTCATCATATAGGTTAATAAAGAGCAATTGTGGGTTATTTCAGGGTGTCTAGACCAAAGATCAAAGACCTAGTTCTGAAGGCAAGCAATTCTTAATTCAGTGTTTTTTCATTCAATTAACAGATCAATAAATAAACAAATGCAGGTCTTAAAGGGTGGAGATGGAGAAAAGTAATAACGGCAATAATCAGATTAATATTGAAATATGTACAAAAAATGAAAAGTTAAAAAGAATTACATGATGCTAGGCAATTGTACGTTGCAAATTAAAAAGTAAAAAAATTAGTTATACTTGCTATGCTTAGCATTTTAATCCATAAATACAGGTATTTAAATGGTATTAAATGCTAAAAGCATGTCATTTTCTAAAAATGTGAAATCAATGCAACTGCTGTATATTGTTATATTTTCAAAGATTTAAACCAAAAACAGCAAAAATAAGTTACTCAACAGAAAACAAACAATTTAAGTGAGAATTTCAGTAGCTAAATATAAGCTGATTATTGTTTCCTTTCATGAATAGATGAATGTGCTTTTATGATTTAAAAAATCAAAAGCATAAAATATCTTAACTACAGAAGTAAAACTTTATAAGGGAAAATATACTTACATTTACGAAATACAATGTTGGTTGGATCATCTGCTAATTGAGGAAACTTTTCGACATCATGAATGTCAGTGCCATAATAATCTGTAACTACACCTTTGGTAAGTAAGTCCTCTTTTTCTGATTTGGTCCATTCTCGACTTCCACGCAACCCTTTCTGTACAAGCTTTACCTCTCTCTGCCATGCATCTTTGATTGCTTTTTTCCTGGCATGACTTAAGAGTCTCTTTCTCTCTTCCTCAAGACTTCCTCCATACCGAATGTTGAGCAAAATGGCTGGACTACGTAGCCTTAAGTCCACATGGCCTTCTCCAGCATGCATAGTTACATTGAACATGGTTCCAAGTCTTTGAAGTTGATCCCAGTCTTCTTGAACCCGTCTCTGGTCAGGCTGGACCAGAAAAAATGAATCTTGACCGTGTAATGAGAAGTGTAGGTTTACATATTCTGTATCATTCAGCACAGTAGTTATGACATCTCTCAAAATCGGACTGGAATCACTGAGCACATGAACGATTGCACGATCTTTGCTTCTCGACAAAAGCAGTCCATCCCCCAAAACAGATGGGAGGTTCGCGAGTTGCGGTTGCAGCTCACTACCAGAGATATGACCACGAATCTCTGTTCTTGGAACTGTCGTCATGTGAAAAAATTCATGAGATACAACATCAGCTGTACAGCTTAAACCAGATATGACAGGTAAACTTGGATTCACTTGGAAGGTTTTCGGTGGATTGGCGCTGAAAGGTTGGGTTAAGGGAGCATTGAATTTTCCCAGACCAAATGCAGCAATCCATTCATTCAAATCTAAAATAAATAATGAATATTTGCTTGAGACATGCTAACAAATAAATTTTCTTTTTACAGTTTAAAAATTTAGTTTTCATAAGAAATAGTATGGATTCTTTACATGACTAAGTATAAAACAATATCATATAAAAAGACCTCAATGATTTTGAAATTTTAGTAATTATATATATTAACAGAAAAAAAAATGTAAACAAAAATGGAATTTTAATCAAAAAATCAAATTGAGCAAAAACCTATTTAGGGGAATTTAAACCTTTTACTTAATAAAATTTTGAAATATAACCACTCCTTAAAACTGTAAACATGCCATATTCCAAGGGTATAATTCCATTTAGATAAATATGCTGATTGTATTGATTAAATGAGAAATTTCTTGATTTGCTAATAAACTTTAAAATGGTTTGGTTTGGTTTGGAGCGCTACGGTCTACTATTTTTGCTCACGAGGGCTAATGAGACCGGGACCTAGTGCTTAAAGCCGATTCCGAACGGCTACGGACATCCAAGCCCATAGTGGGATTCCGAACCTCGAACTCCCCTCCGTACCAACGGTCAGCAGCTCTAACCAATGCGCCCATCGTTCGGGCAAACTTTAAAATGAAAATAAATTTTAATATATACAAGTATCACAATAACAAAACCATCACTTAATAAAACATTTTTTAATTGCAATTTCCCTTTTCTTTCATTATTTTAATCTCAGCAGTTTACATTCTGAATATTACTAATAATAAAATTATTGGTGGATCTAGTAATTTTTTTTCTAGAAATTCTTATGTTAAATATATATAAAGGGGTATATTTATTAAAAAAGAATTAAAATGAAATGCTGCCACTTTGATTTGATGATTTGAATGAAGTGATGCAACTTAAGATATATTTTAAGTTGCCTTTAAAATGCATCATAATTCACATGAAATAATAAATGTTTAAATGACACTAAGCCATAGCAATGATGAATAATTTCTGCCCTGAAAATCATAACCTCAAAAATTATTTATAAAAATGTTGATGATACAGAGTTGGTGCTGTGTAGATCATACCATCAGGTATCATATCTATAGTATATACTAGGATTACTAAAGAAAATGTTCGTGTTTTAAATTTTTATGCAACTGAATTTCCAGGCATAGTGCTTAAATCTGTCAGGTAAGCAATCTGTAAGGCTACATTATTAAGTCATTGTCATTAAAAACGGTACGATCATATGTGCATTAAATGATTTGTAATTGTTTATTTTAAAGATAATAATGATAACAATTGTTATAAAAATTACACACATTTTAATTATATACAAATAAAATTAACTAAATTATTTTATTTTAATGGATTTTGTAGGCTTTGCATCATCCAGGTGAAGCTTCTAAATAGATAGAAAAATCCATACTTCATGAAAAGAAAAAGTGAATGAATTAATCCATATAGCAAAATTGCCTAGAGGAAAGATTGACCAACACTGCTAAATATCAAAAAAGGATATTCAGGAGATGATAATGATCATAAGGATCAAAATATTCAGAATCATAATGTTTTTTTTTGTGGGGGGGGATTCTATTTGATGTAAGTTGATATTATTTTAACTTTGATATTGGCCAATATACTTGTATTACTTGGGCACTTAAATTTCTAGAGAAAATAGAACTATTCTTTGTTTTACGGCTTGAAAGTAAAAGTGCAATAAGCCATTTTTTTTTGTGATATTATATGAAAATTACAATCAAAAACAAAAATCTTACCATCTAAATGATAATCATTTTCATCTTCATTGACTGGATTATTCCCACGGAAGCGATACAGGTGAAGCATATATGGCTTAGATATATATTTTGGAACATCTTCCCAGTTAGGAGTCAGCCACTGGGCTCCAGTCGGGTCAAAAGCACGACTCTTAAAAAATATCAAGCCAGTGTATGGATCTCGCAGACCTTTACAGAAGTCAACAAAAAGCATGAATCCAGGATTAGAATCATGGATTTGCTTACCAAATGGAGTTCGTTTAATTTCTTTGACTATCTTTCCTTCTGATGTAAAAACTATGAGAGGAGAACCTAAATGATCCGTTGCCACAAAATATTTGTTTGAAAATGTATCTTCTATGTACATCAAATGATCACTTGTGTCATAAATAAGAGAAAGTGTCACTTTATTCTGACTAGTATGAATATGGGTTACTTGATTCATATTTTTGGGATTTGTATAGAAAAATTGAGTAATATTTCCTTTGTGGTCTCTCCATGCTACAGGTCTATCAATTGCATCGTAATAATAATAGACTTCATATAAACCTGGCTGAACTGCATGGATTAACTGAGACTTTGCATTGAAAGTAAATTTTTCCTGGCCTTTACGTACTAAGAAACCTCTCCCATCTACTTCAAACAGATCCATATCATTGTAACCAATAAGTCTATCACCATCATCATATTTTAATGTTACTTGATGTTCATCTTCCCAAAAAGTCTTCATATTTCCATTAACATCATACAAAAACCTATAGTTTCTATAGCCTGCTACTTCACTTAGATAGCCATCTGGTGTATAAGTACAGTTGTTAGTCACAATGGAGGCATCATGACCTGCTTTTGTACTCATCTGCCTTACTCTTCCTCGATTATCATATCTAATATTGAGCGAAAAGACTTCCCGATTCCATAAACTTATGGCTAAAAGAGAAATTTTACCATATGAATCATGTGCTATAGTTTTCGAGAAATGTCTTTGATCATCCTGAATGAATACATTATTGATCTTTGGTCTATGAATTAGGAACTGCTGTACTTGCTCAAGCATTCCTGACTGCGGACTAAAACGATAACGTACTTCGCCAATCACCTTTGATCCAATTTCTACTTCGATAACATTTATGTAACCTTCATACTGATACCTAAACTTGGCATTGCTCAGGGCACTTCTGCTGCTGACTTTGAAACGTTCTTCTTGAACTAAAATGCCATGGTAACGAAAATCTGTCCTCAGCTCCAGTTCAGGTACAGTTTTTGTCCATGAACGAACCAAAACCTTTTGCTCTACATAAGAAAAGTCTGTTCTCTCTGGTCCACATATAATTGTATGTATATTCCCATTTTCATTATATAAATAAATAACTCTTCCATTATTTTCCGGATACAGTTTTGCCAATAAATTACCATTGTCATCAAAGTGTGAAACAAAGGGGTAGCGAACTCCAGGACTCAGATAAAGCATTTTATAGAATCCTAGAGAAGTCTGAAATGCTAATTCATGTTTGTGACCATTTGGAGTGATAATGGCTTGTAGACCTTCAGAAGAGTCGTACTGTAGCACATATCTGCTTCCACTAGGAACTATAACTTCACTTGGCTATAAAAAGAATACTTAATGTTAAAATTTAGCAAATGACAGAAATATACAAAGTAAATTTTTAAAATATTTTGTAAATAAATATATAAAAATGTTGATAAAATTTTTGCATGTTCACCTATAAATTAACTAAATGTTACCTTTCTTTTTACTTCTCAGCTACCTTTGTTCTATGATATTAAGAATTAATAAACAAGGAAAACTAATACTAAAATAAGTTTTATATGCATTTTGTGTATTGCATGACAATATGCTTTATCGTATTAGTTACTATTCAATATATCTCCTTTGATGGAAAATGCTATTGTGAGCAGAGACCCTCAATCCTCAAAAGAATAAAACAGAAAAAAATTAGCATTTATCTGTAGTATAAAATATTTGGCATGGCTTTATTAAATGCTTTAATTTTTTATTTTTTTAAGAATTGTCTAAATTGTCAATAATGTAATAATCTCAAATAATACCAAATGTTACTCAAATAAACAATTCTTTTTTTTATTTTGTATTAACAGTACCAAAACCCATAAAAATCCTAGCTCCTTCCATTATGCATAATGCTAAACTAAACCAGTAAGTAATCATAAAAGTTGGTAGCCCTGAGGGTTGGTAGGTATATTGGTAAGTAGGTATGGTTGGTTGGTAATCCATAAAAGTTGGTAGGTATGACATATTTAATGTAAAATAAAGTGTATTCGATAGATCTGTATTACTTCTATGTGTTACTCCCCCTTTTGATAAACATTAAATTATTGTGTAACAATAAGTCTGATTAAATCTTTAAAATTTAAAGGCATTTGATAAAGAAATTTTCTCTCTATAACATACCATATTTATTGCTCCTTCATCATACTTATACATGATTCCTGTATTGTCAGCATGTCTAATCTCAGCTAATCTTCCCTGAATATCAAAAGTGTAGCGTTCAAACATATAACCTCTTTCCCAATGAGCAAGTCGACCATAGCGATCATATTCCAGTCGTACAGCTGTAAAATTATGAGCTGGTTTCCACTGCATTGGTTGTCCAAGGACATCATAGCTTGCAGTTAACAGTGGTACTTGGTTTCTGTCATAAATCGTTTCACTGTGTTCAGCTCTATCGAATTCTATTGAGAAAAGCACACCGCCATTCACCTAAACAAACAAACAAAATTAGGAATTTGGAGTTGGAAAGATTCATATCATACTTCAGTTATAATGTTACTGTGCTATCATCATTTTAAACATAGAATTGGTTGGCTAAAGTTTGAGGATGCAAAATTCAGGTAAGGATATGCTGTGCCATGCAAAAAAGTAAACGATAGACCATAACACAAAAATGATAGAGGCTAAAAGTGAAAAGTTAAACAAAAATAAAATAAGGATTTTCATCCATATAAAGCTTTTTTTTTAAACTTTCACACTAAGTTTACACTGTCTATGCACCTTAGGAAGTCAAACAGCTTAGCTTTGGATAAGTTTATATACATATATATATATATATATATATATATATATATATATATATATATATATATGGCATGGTCCAGTGTTAAGGCAAATGGAAAACAGTCTTTCTTGATAATAAGTTTATTAAATCATCGTTTCATTTAAAAGCAAAACTTGTGCCATTTTCATTAGTTCGTGGCGGAGCTAAGTGTGGAAAGGTGTTGACAGCTCCATGTCCATGCGATCACTAATATCAGTTCGATTAATCATCAAATTCTTCAAATATCTTTCAGCTTGACCGGATTACTCCAAAAGGTTATGCAAGCGTGGGCCTTTTTCATTTATTTTATTATTACAAAAGAGTTCCCTTTTTAAAATTGTTTATAACTCAAGTAATTTCCAACTACCCCTTTTTTACACCTGATATATATATATATATATATATATATATATATATATATATATATATATATATATATACACATATAAGTACATACATATATTAACCAGAAATTTCAGGTATTCCAAATAATATCACAGAAATTGAAAAAAATAAAATCAATATTGAAGAAATCAATCCAAATGTAAAATATGAAGAATATAAAATTATGTCCCAATAAGATTCTTGGTGAGTTTTAATAACCATCTACATTTTCTAATGATAACATAACTACTATATTCCAAACTTGCTACATCTGAACCAAGTTAGTGGGTCATATATAAATAAGGTTAGAGATGTTGAATTTTTATTTTTAAAGCAGCATAAGCTAAATCATTTGTCCTGGCATATATTACACTTTATGTAGGTAAATTAAGTTACAAAACTTCTTATTCAGACATTTCTGTCATAATAAATAAAAAGTAAGTTTCATGATAATGCATGCATATACAAACATATATATTGTAAAACGAGGTTTAGGACAGGGGGAGGGGTACAGTTATGGCTATGCTGTGTGGTGTGAATAAGGATTGGAGACTGTTTCACTAATGCTTATTAAGATATTTATTTTCTATTGTCAGTTGGGTGGCTTCCCACTTTATGTTAGTGACAAGATGAACTGCAATATTTCCTTAACAGTTTAAGGACATAAAAAAGTTCTAACTGTTGCAAATCCTCTAAAAATCATGAAAAATCTGTCTTAGGATACACTGGGATTCCTTATCTGAGGACATGTAGTTCCAATGTAGTCAGTTTAGAGTAGAGGTTAAAAGGGATAAAAGCAGAAACATGTGGGGCTTTTGCCTTCATCATAGATTTGAAAACCCCTGTGAATTTTTTGGGGCTATAATGAGGCTTTTTGGCTACTAAATTTACTTTGGTACTTTTTATATGTCAGATTAGAGAATAATCTTTGACAGCATATTCCTTAATGAGCCGTCTTTGGGGTTTTGTACAAAATCTCTATTATTTATTTGCAGATTTAGTTTACCTTTTCCTTACACACAAACATATATAAGTGGTAGTTTTAAATAAATTCTTGATCAGGAGCAGTGAAATGAAGTTGTTTTACTTTAGGAAATCACAAGTACTAAAAATAATAAATATCAGAAAATATTTTCAAATTGTCACCAACTTTATTCTTTAGTTATGTTAAATAACATTTTATTTTTCTACTAAATCAAACTTTATAAAAAAAAAGTGTTAATTTATACCTACCTTTAAAATTTTTCCTATATGAGTTATTTCCCGAGCTTGCCCTTTCCCAGTTTTCTTTATCAGGTACTTCCAATCCAGATGCTGTACATTATCTTCACTCAGTGTCACTTTCAGTTTTGTTGGTAATGGATAAACTTCAGCAACTAAAGGATTTGTATCTTTCAAAATTGGACTTGTGGATGTATCAACTTCAACTGTACTTGAGTCGGGAGAAGTCATAATCAAACTACCATCAGGAAACTGTGTAACTCTCTTTTCAGCAGTTCCTAAAATAAAAATGTACAGGCAGTTGTTACACACAATATTTAGTACTGTGCATCTACAGAGTTTCCACGAAGGAACCATTTAGAAATTCTCTGATATTTCTCTGATAATTCCCTATAATTTGCAATTCCTTCCCTGATAAATTTATATTATTTAACACAGAATTCCTTTTCATTCTTATATAAAACTATTCTTAGACATGAACTTAAATTTAAATAAAGTAATAAATTTTAATATAAAATATTTTTTATGTCTTTGGGGTGTTCAGATGCATCATTAACAGAAGATTAATCAATTTCATTAAAATAATTAAAAAAAAAAAAACTACAACAATTCTTGCAGTTCTGCATTTTTCTATTTTGTTTATATTTAAATAATGTATTATAACATATTAGTCAAAAATTGTCAATTATTATTTTAAAGATTCAATATGCTCCATGATAGCATTAATTTTCTTGTGAGCTTCTTTGATTATTGACATTTGTTTCAACTGCTTTTTAATCAATTTTGATATTTTCTTTTGAACTTCAAATGCTTCATTTTCTGAAGATTCCCTTTCTTTGATTCTCCATATTCTAATTTAACAATGAGTAAACATTAAATACACAAAAGGTTGTTTTTTTTTAAATTTTGACTGACAAAATGTTATTTAAAAAAAAAATTTTTTTTTTGGCAAAAAATTTCCTGAACAATTAAGAAAACAAATTGCAATTTTTTTTTTTTTTTTTTTTTTTTTTTTTGTAATTCCTTGATATTTCCAGAATTGCCAAATTCTGTGATAATGCCCAATTTTCCAGGTTACTAAACACCATGATCTAGTATGAGTACCTTTCAATAAGTAATAACTCCAATTTTTGTCTTAGTTTAATGTTTTTGACTTACCAATTCTTGTTGTTACATCTGATCCTTTAATAAGCAGTACTACAGGATTTGAATCATCTCTTGTAACTGTAACTGAAGCTCCTTTTATGCTCAAATTATATGACAAGCGTATTATTTGACCACTAGGAGTAACAGCTTCAGTCAATCGACCATATTCATCATATCCGTAAACATAAGATTTTCCAGTGCTGTCCGATTTACTTCTCAACAGGCCATTGCTCCCATGATAATCAAATTGAGTTTTAAAATTGGATGGGGTAGTGAAACTTTGAAGCATTGCCATTCTAGACATTTCTAGCCGGCATTTGCCACCTTGTGTGTTTTCTATAGTGTTTACCTAGATTAAAAAAAATGTAAAAAATTAATTTGCAGATAAGTAGTTAGATGGGATCTGTTTATAAGCATTATTCCAGGTCAATATCAGATGATAAAAAATATTGGTATAAACAGTAAATTTATGAAACTTCCATCTCTAAGAAATTTAATTTGACATAATTCCAATTTAATGAATTTTTAAAAATACTCATTGTTTTTTTTTCCATAAAATGAGTATTTATCTAGATAAAATCCATAAAATGAGTATTTATCTAGAAGTGTAAAAATTGGTTTCTAGATTGGTAGTTAAATATGATCTCAAGCTTTATTTGAGGCCAATATCAGATTTTTTTTTTAAAAAATTAAAAAGTAAAATAAAATAAAATAAAATAAAAAGTTGATAAAAAGCATAAATTTATGAAATTTCCTCTTCATCTCTAATCTCTGAATTTGACACAATTGCATTTATATTAATTTTTAGATATACTCAGTTAATTAAATTTATTAAGTACTTTACATATTCTCCCCTGTTTAAATAAATTTAAAAAAAATACCTGGATTTCACAGCAATGTGGTGTATACATTTTATATAAAGCTAATTTTCGATAAGTTTTAAAAGAACGTAGAAAATTATATGAATAAATACCTGGTTGCTGTAATCTCTTAAGATGTAAATTTTATTTCCTGCTGCATCAGTGACAGTGCTTAATTTTCCAAAGCTTGTATTCACATTGTAAGAGAATGTATAAATAGCCTTTCCAGTAATTAAATTTTTGGTCATTATATGCTGTCCGTGTCGATTGAAAACATAGACTTCTTGTACTTCTGGAGCATAAATTTCATATTCGTGGGCTTCATTTGGTACAGGAAGTGAAGCAGTAACTGAACGTATTCGTAGATTACCCTGATCACTTATGTGAAGATTGCCATCAGGAGTAACTGTGATGGCTGATATGCTGTTCAGTTTGGAATTAGACGCAAGAAAGTGTTCTTCATCGAAACATTCGCAGCCTTCTTCCATACAATTGCAATCGGATTCTGCTCCTGCAAAATGGGAAATTCGGCCATCGCTGCCTATGATGCGAACTCTATTGATCATTTGAGAGTCACTCTCTGCAATGTACAGGTCTCCATTGGGAGCAAATGCAATACTCTGTGGTGATTCTAAGTAGATTTCTGGTGATACATCATTCTTTTCTTTGGCCATTTGAGATGCACACTGCAGTGGTCTACCTGCAACTACTTTCAGCCGACGGTCAGGTGTCACTCGTAATACCATATGATCGTCTAGAATATGAAGTGATCCATCCAGTGGATTGATAGCGAGAGAGGTGGGCCATCTTAAATTAACCTAATTGAGTAAGAAAAGTATTCTCAGTTTTACAGAAGATATGTATATTTATATTGTACAAGACAAATCAGTAAAACCAAACACAATGTAATAATTACACTCATATTGACATTTTTTTATGACAACATGCTTATTACAGTAAGAATATTTTATATCATAAAATAAACTTTTCAAATAATGACTATAAGTTAAATTAGATCTTATATCTACGAACTTTTAAAAACTGACATTTGTAAAACTTTTGGGTTGAAACATTGATTCCTTAGCTGATGTTTCATGGCACAAGGAATTTATTTAATAAAAAAACTAATTGTATGTTTTCCTACCCCAGAAATATTCTTGTTAACAAAATCTTTATGCATTCATTTTGTAGAATAAAACTTTCATTTTTTCAATTAAATTTGTTTTTATGACATTAATTTCAAACTGAATATTTATCAGATAAGAAGAGACAGAGATATTATAGTAATTATTAATACTGATTTTGATCATACTTGATTGATTTGATCAAAGTTGATTGATTTTGATTTGGGAAGCCCTTTAGATTTTTTTAAAAATAATTTCCAATTAACTACTGGCATCAATATGCCATCAAAATACAATATCCAGGCAATGGCATATTCAGTGGTCGCTAGAGGAATGCCAAAGTATAATTATGCCACAGAAGAATATTTATACATCTTTTAATCAATTATGTAAATTTTTGCTAAAATTAGAAAGATTTTTCAATTTTCACAAATTACTAAATTAATTCACTGTCCTTTTATCAAAATTTTTGATAATATCTTCACACTACTTAAAACTAAAAATGCTTCGCTTATCTGTGATTTAATTTTACAGCTTTTACATAAGTACACAAAATTAAATCATAAACTGTAAATTTTAGGAATAATATAGGTATAAAATCCTAATATTTTTCTCGTTAGTAGTGGTATTTTAAATTTAATAAATAAAAATATGATTTAAGAAATTTCAAAATATTATAAAATTTAAATACTGAAATTTGTTTATTTACCTGAGATAAACTAACTGTTCTACCACATGGGACTGGTTTCCAATGACTCTTATGATAATAATCACCAATGATAGTGTGAATGATACCATTTTTATCTACCATTCTAATATTTGTGCCATCCGCAACATATATTTCATTCTGAGCAGAGACAGCAATACCTGAAAGAAGAAATATCACTTTGAAGATAATAGTTTAAAAGCATAAAAAATTTTGAACTATGAAAGCCTTACACTTGATTATGTTCACTGCATTTGTTTAAAATATAATCTTTAAAAAGTTTAAAGAGATTTTTTAAATATAAATTTCATTGAAGTAATTTTGTGTTATTGGTAAACTACAAGAAAAAATGATTTTCTGGTTGCTGCACTTAAAATTTCTTCTTCTTGTAAAAGCAGCCATAAAATCTAAGATTACTCTGACATTTCCCTGATAAGTTTCCCAAAATTCCCTCTAGCAAAAACTTTATGATGAGTCAACATACTACTGCATTTAATGGGCCAACCCCTTTATGGCACATTGGCCAAGTGAGGACCAATGGTTGGCTATTAGTTATTCCTAAAAAGAATGCTTACATGTTAGGATGGGCCAACAATGGCCAACTGAACACCTATGTAATAATAGCATGTGCCAACTAAAAACCTAAATACTGTTTAGATTAGCAATCTTAATTCCAATAATTATAAATTCCTGTTCACAGTAAACAGTACAACACTGCATCACATTTTTCTCCAAGTTTGGAAAAAGAATGCAGTTCCCTTCTAAAGTAACTTAGAAAGATGGGGCCCCTTATTCTGGGTGTTGAGAGTAGATTTGCACATTTGTTATGACATCAACTTGATCGTTTTCTAGCATGTCTGCAAGTTGACGTCACAATGAATGTGCAAACCAACTCACAATGTCGAGAATAAACCCAATATTGTAGTTCTACAGTCTGCTATAAGCGAAAATGAGTTTGGCTTGATTTGGAGTGCTATAGTCTACTTTTTTCAACATGAGGGCTAACGACACCAGGACCTACTGCTTAAAGCTGAATCCAAACATCCATGCAACAGTGGGATTCAAACCCAAGTACTTTGGTACAGAAGATCAGTGCCCTAACCATTTATCCATTGTTCATCCCAAGCATACATGGGAACTATAATTATAGTTACTTTTGTAAGAAACTTTAGTAAACCTTTTTTTTCAAAACTTAGAGAAAAATATGATACAGGCCTACAGTTTACTGTAAACAAAAGAATTTACTCAATTTCATTTCCACCCAAATATTAAATCTTGAGACATTACAGCAATCTTATGATAAACAGTATTAGCAATAAAGATGGCAGGTGGCAAACAACTATCTCATTTGCTGCTCATTCTGCACATGCACATAGCTATAGAGTCATTACTTTTGTGTTTCTTAGTCAATGGTATACCCCTATTCATGCAAGAGGCATAAACAGAGATACCTCTATACTGAGTCAAAGGAAGGCCAACATGTGAA
Organism: Pardosa pseudoannulata; assembly: GCA_032207245.1. Classification (NCBI taxonomy): domain Eukaryota; kingdom Metazoa; phylum Arthropoda; class Arachnida; order Araneae; family Lycosidae; genus Pardosa; species Pardosa pseudoannulata. The sequence goes on along the minus strand of CM063506.1, from coordinate 166,484,126 downwards.
TACTTCAGTTGACCAACAACACATTTTGCTAACTAAATGCCACCATTTCATCTTCCTGTTTCAACACACATCCAACCAAAAGACCAACTACCAACTTGTAACCAACAGACATCTAACACTTCTGTGCTAGATGGGTAATTTAAAATACATAATAAATATTAAAAATATTTACTTCACCATTAAAACCAACTTAATTTATAGTAATACTAATTAATATTTTAACAAAGATATATTCAATATTTAACAGAAACCACAAAAGACATCACTTAAAAAACCAATATTCATAGTACAATGTGTTACCTTTCGGATATGCTAGCCTCGCTAATTTAGCAAGCCTGCCATCCCCACAAGAAAATTTATCGCCTGGTAAACACTTTTCTCCACTTCCCACCACAACTTCGAGGTTATCTTTTATGTCCGTTGATTCTTCTGGCAACTTCATTCTTAGAATTTGGTGCTTTTCTGGATCTGATATGTACAGTCGACCATCAACTGGCCCAACAGATAAGTGATACCTGTATGCTACTTGGGCAGTACTAAAAAAAAATTTATTAAAAAGAAACTTATTAACTCAAATTGGTAATACATATGTGTCTGAAACACTAAATACATATATAAGATTATAATTTGTAATTTAATCTGTTTCTTTGTAATAATTTAGCCACAAATTTGAGTAGGAATTTTCAAGAGACAGATTAATCCATTAATGTCTTGTTTCCACCACATATTGATTAATGGCTTAAATAACAGTTAACTTTTAAAAGAAAAAGATATAAGGTCTCAAATGAAAGGACAGACCAAACTTTTTTAAACTTTTGAAGTTTTGGAAGTTAAACATTTCACCTGATAAGCAGCTAGGTTCATTACAATATTTGTTTATTATTATTACCCTAATTTTTTGCCTATAATCTGTGGATTATACATAAAAAAAAACTTTAAATTTTCTTCTAATGTGTATTATATGCCGCCGCATATTATCTGCTGTTAAAAATTATTTTTATAATAAAATTTACAAATATCTTTCCTTAAGAATAATACATGGCAGCACTTACTCATATTTACACATAATTTTTTTTCTTTCTAGGGATAAAAATACTTTTCAGCCAGACACAGCAGTTTGGATAAAAAACCAATTAAATTTATACTTTTCATTTTGTATATTTATCTATCAAGAAATAACACTTGTATAATCTGAAATAGCAGCATTTGTTTTCACTTTCAGCTCGCCTGATGGCACCATAACTGCAGTTTAAAATTTTAATACAGATCGCAAATAACCATATTAAATTTAAATAAAAAGATGCATTTTAAGAATTCTAAATTTTAACATCTTTTGAATTTAAATATGCGTTCGAATAACTTATTTGTATCATTATTTCTGCACTAATTAGGGTAAATTTTTAGACTATATTCTTACTGTTGTTAATTATAAAATTCTTTAAGTCTATCCAAATTTTCATTTTGTTAAATTACCTTTTTTAATTTAAAGGAAATGTTATCATTAAGTAAAAGAGTATTAAGTAAATTTAGTAAATTTTTTTATTACTATTTTTTATTACATTAAGTAAATTTTTTTATTACTTTTTTCCATATGCCTTTCATTTCTGTGAATCACATGAAATTAAAACGGAAATTTAATCTGTGGATTATACGATATTTTTCTCTGAAAATATCACGAAATTTGTACCTGCGGATTATAGGCAGGAAAGTAGGGTATTTCCAATGTGGTGGCACTTGCTCATCGACGCATGAATCATCCTTTAGGAACAGAAACCAAGCAGAACACTGCATGCTTGGCCTGTCACCTCCAAAGATATTTTTTGGTAACTTAAAGGATATTGCAAATATGAACCTAGTGAATCTTTGGCTGGCTTGAGCCTCGAACATGCAATTATCTAGTTATGGAATTGATGTCTTTGCCAACAGAGCTACTGTGCCTCCATTCCTATCTTTATAGTCATTTTATAAATTATATTCAAGATTTTGGCCAACAGTTTCAGACTTTAAAATTACATCCAAAATATTTTGATTTACATACCTCAGTTGGACAACTGTGGATACTAATCTTTCAGGTGTTATTTTCCGTATTAAGTTAAAATCTCCAACATAAATGCTGCCATCGGGTGCACTAGCCAGTGCGACAGGAGCCAACAGCATCTGTTGTTTTGCTGATCCATTGCAGTTTTCACATTCAAGGGGTCTCCTTATACCATTGCCCATGGTTGTTAACAGCAGCTTTGGTTTAGTTTTTAGATAGATATTACTTCCATCACCTTTTTGCAAAATACCTAGCAGAATTAAAAACAAGCATTTTAATTTCAAAACATAGGAATCCCATATATATATATACAATGTATCTGCCAAAATAAAATTTTTCAAATCCATGACTTTTCATGAATTTCCCTGATTTAGCAGATCATTTTCCATGACTTTAAAAAACTTTCGTTACAGTATATATGAATAAAATTTCTGATGTACATACAAATAAAGTATATGCTTTTAGAGAAATGACAGGAATTTTATCATAAAAAACTATAAACTTACTTCATAAGTGTTAATAAACTCACATATATAAAAATAAATTGTTGTATCTACATATGTAAGTTTAATCCTATAGCCATTTTTCAATCAAAATGTTTCCAATTTGAATTCGGGGTACTTTGGTATTATCCAGGTGACCACGAATAATAGCCAAATATAACCCTATAATGTTTATATACAATATCCCTAGAGATAAACTTATATTTTGTGCAAAAATCTTAACAAATTTTTATTAAAAAATAATTATTATTATATTAATAAAATTTTAATCTACAATTTAAGAAAAAACCAGAATAATATACATTTACCCACCCATTAAGCTTTCTTGCTTTGAGTTTCCTTGGCGAACCAATTTTACTTAGCAATAGGGTCAATAGGATAACACATAAATACCTAACTCAGTAACTTCAGCTAAATAACAAGTAAAATAGAATTAAACAATTCAATGCATTTTTTTAAATCGGTAGTTTAGTGGATCCATGACTTTCCATGACTTTTACTCATTTTACTTGAAAAATCAAGACTTTCCACGACAAAATTAATCTATTGCCTGAACTCTTTCGACAACCTCTGGGACGAGTTGGATCGCTGAATTAAGGGGTGCACTACCCGTCCCAAATCGGTGAAGGAACTTGTATGTCTACTCCAAGCCGAGTGGAAGACAATACCACTGGATGTAATACAAAGACTTGTGGAAAGTATGCCTCGGAGGGTTCATGCTGTCATTGCCTCTCGTGGAGGCTCTACCAACTATTGATTTCGAATAAAGTTAGTTTTTTTTCTATCACAGGTGTCCAAATACTTATTGGCAGACAGTGTATAAAGTTATTGTGATGGTCCAGATAATTTCAAATTAGAGTTATCAATACATTAACACAGTTATCACCTGAATTTGTGCATATTAGATAAAAATTTCAAATGCACCTCTTAAATCAATATTTAGCATGAATACTTCAAAAACCCACTATAAACAATAAAATATTTTTGTTCACATATTCCTTTTCTTTTGTGTGTGTACATGAATATCACACTAATTATAAAATGAATTAATGAGTTGGAAATATAGCCTTGGATTTACTATACTCAATTCTACTTACCCTCATGGAAATTATATTTGTGATGAATATCGAGATTCCATCCACCAATATCAGACACACTCATATCATGTCCACTAACTTGTGTTGTTTGTATTTCCCATATAATGTGATGGCAGGAGCTGTATTCATAACCCACTGACACTAAAAGAAAACAAAAATGGTATTTCAATACTTAATTAGAGAATACACATTCTGATAATATTTTTATTTGGTTATTCCAATGCTGAAGTGAACACGACATAAAAAGCAGTGCTTTTAAATTAGATTTTCAGGGAGCCCAAATATATCTGTCAATGTAATACAAATATTGGTGAATATTTTAAATGTTGCTGAATGTCAGGTATCCAATTTTGGACAACTGTCAATATTGATCAACATAAAAAAATTAAAGCTTGAAATTGTTTAACAGAAATCATTTGAATTGCTTATAGGAGAAAAAGTATTCTTAAAGATGAAATTTAATAAACTTACCAGCTTTTACAAAACTTTCTTTTTTGAAGGTTTTTTATGGTTGTTAACAATGTTATGCATACAGTGTCATAAAAATGATATTATTTAATAATAATCAGCAATATTTATCAATATTCATAAAAATTAATATCATTTTCTGACAGCAAATGATATCTCACAACATCCAGCACTGTAGATTTTTTAACAGAGTAAAAATTCCAAGTAATACAAATTTTAAGAGTAACATTTCTAAACAGAAAAGGCCTTACTTGAAGAAAAAGTGAAATAATTAGTTCGCATGACAAACTTACCATGTGATGAACATTGCTGAATATTAAATTGATATTCAAGGATATTAAGGGACCAAAATTGCTAAGTATCAAATTTAGACAGATCATTTTATGTTGTTGTTTGGGAAAAATATTCATTAGATGTCTATTTAGATGACAACTTGCCCCTAAAACAAATTCAGGGTATCAAGGGCTTGATAAATAATATCTTATAATACCGAAACTGATATTTAAATATCATCAAGGTAATGTAAATATTCTCTTGTTCAAAGTGAACTCTTTCCAAGTAAAAGAAAATAATTCTATAGTACTGAGTAAATTAAACATCTCGTTTTCAAAATGCTAAGATGTAGATACTTTAATTGACATAGTAAATACCTGTAGCTGATGCGATTCCATACACTTTTTGTCTGTATACATTCCTTCTGTTCCAAGCGTACGTATATTTAATGGCTGGATCCGCTTCAAATTTTTTTTCAAATAAAATGCCTTCTATGGATATCCTTAAATGTATTAAGCGTAATGTAGAAGGTATAGTATCTGGTGTCAGCTGAAGTTGTATCGTAGATAAATAGCCACCTGCTCGGCTGCTATGATAGACAAGATGCAAATCTGTTCCTGGTATAGGGAGGCTTTCTTGTATCACCTGCACAAATACCGAATTAAGAATTTAATCCACATTCTAAATCCGATTACATTTCCAGTGAAATGATGCAAAAATCATAAATGTACATACTTATTTAAATATAAATGAATAAGTACCTGTGGTTCAGCAAGGATTGAACTTTTTTCTGGGCAAGCCCCTTGAAATCCGTGTTTCCAAGTGGCTAGAACGACTGGTTTCATATTATCATAATCATGATCTAAGCACAAAAGGGATTTATATTCTTGAGGTTTGTCATCATCTAGGCTCAAAATAACTTTATCGATAACAACAATCTCATTCCAAGGGACAACAACAGTCATGTCGAGAGGGCGAAAGGGATCTCTTTGAAAATGTAACTTCACAGCTCCTCCTCCATTTACAAGAATATCAAACCTGGTAAAAAAAAAAAAAAATATTTAGTCTCTCAGAAGAAAAACAGATTTGAATTCAATATAACTATTTTTCAAATTATCTGCACTTCTTTAACAGTAAAAAATATTTGTTATAGAGTAAAAAGTTTTTATTATTATTTTAAACTAGCATATAGCCCGTCATATGACAGGATCAGTAAAATTTTTAATTTTCCAGAATTGTAAAATACCCTATGAGGCAGATAAAAAAATGATTTGATTTTTGGCTGATCATTATCTGGTACACACTCAATAATTTGTTTACCTTCATATTCCTCTAAAGTCTCCTGATGCTATGAATGTAGTTTAGAATCACATTGAATTCATTTAGTCAAACCCTGTGGATATGCATGAAAAACAAACACACAAATGAACAAATTTCTTGAATTTCAAAGGTATATAGCCTAAACACTAGATATTTATTAGTCCATGAAATAGGCTCCTAGACTTTTATTAAACGTATTTGTTGTTAATACCGATGATAAAATTTTCATTGCAGCAAAAATAATTGATGTTTAAATTTAAAATTAACACATATGTACCTAATATATTATTTAATACAAATATAAAGGAAAATTATTTATGTGATATCTGAATTCAGTGATAAAAATATGAAAATACTGCTGACGATATTTAAATAATTTAAAATAAGAAATGATTAAACGAGATGGTTAAAGGAATGACATCATAATGCTGGAAAAAATGTTATTTTTAGCTATTTATTATGTGATTAATTGATAAATTTAATCCCCTGCTCTTAACCGGGGAAAATAGGGCTTTTATTCATTTTAATAATTGAAAAAGACAGTACTGTCCCCGTAATGGTTTTCTTGATGTACGGAGGTATCAAGCATGTTGTTTGTCAGCGCACTGACAGAGAAAAAAAATTTTGCTTTCATCGAGTAAGCCTGGCGTCAAGGGCGCTTCTGTTACCCCAAGGACAAGGATCAAAGAGGGGGAGGATGTTGATCTCCCCTAAAACCAAGGTTTTCTGCTTGGAAAAGAGAAAAGTGAGAGTACTCCCAGCTGAACTCTGAGAGAGCAGGTTGATCTATAGTGATCTCCTCTCTGTATGATAGGTTACATCTGCATTGAGTTGATTTGTTTAATTTAAAATGTTCCCTATAAATGAACTGTTGTTAAGTTTTTAATTATTTACAGCTCTGATCATTTCGTCTCCATGCCTGCTTCATTGTACGAGACCCATGCGAAGTCATATCCAAAATGACTAAGGTGTGACGGATTATCGGAAATAGAAATATCACAACTGCTCGGCAAACTAACATTGATGTTTATCATAATTATATTTATAAATTAATAATCTGGAATATCTAAAGATTCTATGATAATTAGATTTTAAATCAGAGTACACAGAATGTGAAAAAATACAGTTGAGGAAAAGGACTTAAAAGTTAACTTTTAACTACAAAAATAAATATTCAAACAGTCCAGATTTAGCGATACTTTTGTTAGAATTGGAATTTTCAGAAAAATTTTTAGAAGTGAATTTGTAATACTACAATTTATTCACGGTAAAATAAAAAAAAAAATTCCTTTCCAATATGATTTTTCTCCTACATATAATTAAAATAAACTTACCATCCTGCCTCTCTAGTAACTGTAAATCCTGGCTGTGCACTTCCAGCAAGTCCAACTCTAATACCCATTACTCCGCTTCCAGAAGAACTCACTACTTGGCCTCTGATAACAGATGCTCGGCTAAAATGTAAAATAATTTTTTATTTGTTAAAACAATTTCAAATTATCTAAAGTAGTGGTGGGAAATCAATGTAAAAATTAGCAAATTAAATGAAAGTATGTTAAGGTTTTAAAACTAAGCATTAAAAAGTTGAACCACTTTAGGAGGGAAGTGGTTTATTTTTAGAGAATTTGGGTCATCATTCCCCCTTAAAAAAGTTTCGTTGAGCTCTAAGACCGTTCTTAAAACTTTAAAAATTCACAAGATTTAACCTTACATAAATACAACTTTATATATATACATTAATATGGGTGTGTGTGTATTATATATTCATATAAATATATATATAGTATAGAATATTTTATATAAACATACATTTATATGAGTGTATGTGTTGTCTGTATTACAAATACACATATAAATATATACTATATTTATTTATTTATATACTGCTTTAAATATACACACATATATATTATATTTATTATACACATATATTAAACAAAATAAATATAATAAGATGTAAAAAATATTAATCTATGACATACAAAGATTTAATTACATTAGAGAAATTTTTTTTTCAAATATTCCGAATTATTTTATGATCAAGAAAGTAAGATTTTTTCCATACAAAAGCATCTACAATATAATTTAATACATATAGAACTGTCTTGAATAACAGAAAATTGATTTTATTTTTTATTCTCTTAAATGTGAAATTTTTTAATACAACAAACATGATTCATGTTTATCTACCTATACCATAGTTATGATAAATATACTTAAAGAAATTATGATATTATTTAACAGCAACCTGTATCCAAGGAACTTAATTTCTAAAACATTCTAATGACTAAAAGAAATCAATTAATACCTATTATTAATATGTTGATGTTGAGAATTTATAGTAGTAACAATAAAAATGCAAGCAAAAAGTAAAAACATTTTCTGGTGCCAAAAATTTTCACAGCGTTTAAGCATTTTAATTTTTTTTTTTTTTTTCAGTCTTAAATGTTCTTATTTCTCATAATCATCTGCTGTAAATAACTTGCCAGAAAAAAAAAATTTATCAAAATATTAAAAACATTGTTATTTAGTGAAATACACACATGTGTAACTGTTTTATTACAAATTTAAGAAATATAAATGATGCAAAATAATTTATAAATTTATATATATTTATCATACCTGTCCACTTTAAAATATCCTTAAACTTTTTGGTTGAAACATTGGTTAGTTGGTTGACATTTAGTGGCAAAACAAATTGTAATTAATAAAGGTTAGTTATATTTTTTTTATATTCCTGGAAAAATACAGTTAATAAAATCTTCATGCTTTCATTATATAAAAAAATAAACATCAGTTAATTTTTTTCAATTAAATTTGATTCTAGAAAAACAAAATTAAACTGGATATGTGTTAGATAACAGCAGAGATATCATTATACTGATTTTGCTTACATTTATTTTATTAGACTTTTAATATTAATTTATTTTCATTTATGTGGTTCTTTATTTTTGAAAATCATCCACAATTAAGTACTGGCTTAAATATACCATCAAAATAAAGTTTCCAGGCAAAGGTGCATTCAGTAGTCACTAGAGCGATGCCAAAATGCGTAAGTATGCCACACAAGAAAAATTATACATCATTTTGTCAGTTATATAAACTTCTGCTGAAATTAAAAACATTTTTCAATTTTCACAAATTACTAAAGCAAAAAATCTATTGTCCTTTTTCCAAAATTTTCCAATTTCCTTTTAACTGTACCAAAAACCATAAAAATTCTTGATTTCTCTGCAAATTCGTAAAATTAAAGAATAATCTATAGTATTTTTCACAAATTACTAACGTGAAAAATCTATTGTCTTTTTTCTGAAATTTTCAATTTCATTTTCACAGTACCTAAAAACCATAAAAATTCATTTCTCTACAAATTCGTAAAATCAAAGCCTTAAATTTAATGAATAATCTATAGTATATATATATAATTATTAAGTTATTTTTCTAATCTTAAACTAAGCACTTTTTAATATTTGCTTAAAATACAATACATTATGACATCACTTGATAATTAAAATATTTTTTTCAGTTACTGAACTTCAGAGGCACATATACATACATACCTTGTATTAAACAATATCCCAAGCATACTGAGCAGCATAAAGAAATAAATAAATTGTAATTAACAAGTTTAAATTTTTTTTGTCATACAAGTGTACAAAATGTCTATACATTGATTAAAACAAGTTACCTGTCATTGAAAACACTTTTGTGAGCATAACTTTGCACAGATCCTTCTTCAATTAAAAATTGCATTCTCTGGAAAAATGAAGCTGTTACTGCTGGTGGTTGTTTTCGCAGTAGTATATCAAGTGGATCTACTGCCGAGAAACAAAGAGGATTGTTTTCGCATGCTTTCTCCAGACAACACTCGCTATCTGCACAGTCTATAAGTCCATCTACAAGATATTTATAAGCATATCATTTACTAGATTTCAAAGATTAAAAACAGTAAAAATGTAAAAGCAATAGACTATTCTATCCTGTTTTTTCCTCTACCCAGCTTTTGGCAAATCCACAATTTTTACTTAGCTAATCTGTCTATCCTGCTGATTATTATTTGTTCTGGCTTTCTATTATAAAGCTATAACTGTAGGTTAAGTAAAATCTTCAAACATGATTATAACAGATTTAAAATTTTATTAATTTAATTTTATGTTAGCCTTTTTCTAACCAACTTAGCTGCTGCTTTTGATTACTATAAAGAAATAACTATGCTTCAAGAAAATCTTCAAAGCTGATGTTAATTTACACAGTCACAAGGAAAAAAAACTCTAAAAGTGCAAAGTATATATTTTAAAAAATTATATAAAATGAATTATATTCACAAAGTTTAGATATTTTAAAGTATTTATAGATTACAGAAATAACCTTATAATAATTTATTTGAAAAGATTATTCATAACATTAATTAATATTTGGCAACTAATGTAATCATATTTTAAAATTACTTAAAAATACTGTTTAAAAATATACAGAACCTTCCTAAAATATATAAATTTTAAAAAGCACAAACAAACATTTTTAAGCCACAATGAGCTTTAGTGTAAATCTCTAATGTGGAAATATCTTTTGCATTTTAACATTATTAAAAATGTTTTTTTGAAAAATTTTACTTGCTTAACATTTTTGTGGTGTTTGGAATTAGTATATACTCCTGAATATAAGCCTATAAAATTCAACGCTTAGGAGCAGCACTGACATTTCTGCTACAGTATCACGACGACGGCAACGAGTTCCTTGACAGGATCGTCACAGGCAATGAGACTTGGATTTCGCACTTTACCCCAGAAACCAAGCAGAAGTCATCATAGTGGATCTTTGGTCAGAACCAAATTCACTGTTGGTACGGAGAGGGATGTGCACAGTGTTCTGGGACAGGAAGACTGGTTCCATTCACAGGTGGCAGAGTTCTATGACAGAGGTATACAAAAGTGGATCCCACAATACGACAAGTGTTTCAATTCTAGTGGTGGCTATGTTGAAAAATAACAGAAATATGGCTGTACTTGTTACCAATAAATATATCCGTAAAAGTGTGAGTTCTTTTTTCTTTTAAATAAGGAAACTTAGTATCTGGATGCACTTCGTATATATATTGTTTTAATAATTTCCTGCATTAAAAACTCTTTCTTCTCTTTTTTTTCTACCTATTTGGTTATTACATACTTGATGGATCCATATATAAGATTATCCCCCCCCTCACCTCCTCTTTAGGTCTATATAAAACTCCAAAAATTCTTGGTTTATACGTGGAAACAAATATCATACAAAGACTTATTTAATAACTTTGTGAGTAAGACTTCTTTCAAATCATACTTTTCTTTATTAGTGAAATTCAAAATACCTCTATCGTTGTCATTTCCATCATTGCAGTTTCTCTCCAAAGGAATGGCACAGTCCACACCATCCCAGTCATGTTGGCAGTGGCACGTCCATTCATTGTCATCATTCATGACACACTCCCCATGATTATTACAATTCTTTGGACAACCCTCTGGAGTGGAAACAGATAAATATTACAACATGCAATATAAAAAATAATTACAATAAAAGATTTCGATAATCCCAGTTCCCAGGGAAAATCCATTTAAAATTTTGATATTTATCTTTAATTTGCAATACACAAATACTATTCTATACACAATTTCTTTTAATTATTTTATAAATTATTTTTAGATATAAATTTATATTTAAATAAAAGGATAAGTTTTATAAAAATATTTAAAATACCAATGCATTTTTAAAACTTCTCTATGCATAAAATCTTTTCTGTCTTTGGGGTATTCGGAATAAGCTAATGAGGGGACAGGTAATTAATCAATTTTGTAAAATTAAAATAAAAACTACAACAACTCTAGTAATTCTGCTTTTTCTTTCACATTTTATTTATATTTAAATAATGCAATTCAATATATTAGTTAAAAACTGTACATTATTATTTTAAAGATTAATTTACTCTATGATAAAATTCATTTTCTTATTAACTACTCTATTATTGGTATGTTTTGTTCTAATTACTTTTTAATGAATTTTCATGTTTTCTTTTTATTTCACTTGCATCATTTACTGATGATTCAATCTTTCATTTCTTCATATTCTTATTTAATAGGAAATAAACATTTTAATAGAATGCACCAGAGGTCTACAATTAGAGTATATATGTCAGGTCTAAAAAGGGGGTAGTTGGAAATTATGTGAGTTATAAACGATTTTAAAAAAGGATCTCTTTTATAATAATAAAATAAATGAAAAAGATCCATGCTTGCATAACCTTTTGGAGTAATCTGGTCAGGAGTAAAGATACTTCACAGGAAATTGATGACCAATCAAGCGAGAAGTTTAGTTAGTGCGTGGACATGGAGCTGTCAACACTTTTCCATGCTTAGTTTTGCCTTGAATAAATGAAAATGGCGCATGTTTTGCTTTTAAATGAAAATATGATTTAATAAACTTATTATTATCAAGAAAGACTGTTTTCCCATTCGCCTTAACACTGGACCTTTACATATATATATTTAATTAGTTTTTGAACTTTTTATTGCAAAAAATACCCTGCTTATTTTTTTTTAATTTTACAATTTCCCTGATATTTTCACAATTGCAAATTTTACTGATAATTTCTCGTTGCTGGACAACCTTATAATATTTTATACTATATCATAAATATATGTATATTTTATATATATATATATATATATATATATATATATCAGGTAGCACAAATACATTAGTCAATGTATAAATGTTGGTCAATATTTTGAATGTCAGTCATCCCGTTTTGGACAACTGCCAATACTGACAAACATAATATAAAATTAAAATTGAAATTATTTAAAAAGAAAGCATTTCAAAGAATTGCTTGTATTGCTTAAAAATGTGTTCCATACCTAATGTGCAATGTTTTCCATTCCATCCTTGAATACAGAGACATGTTCCATTACGACACTGTCCATGCTCTGTACACCTGGGATCACAAAGTTTCTCATTACATTTGCTACCAGTCCAACCATCTTGGCATACGCATTGTCCCCCTTCACAGTGGCCTTGTTCGCCACAATCCAAGTCACATTTTTCTGAAACAAATTATTACAATAGTCAGAATAGATGCATAGTACATTCAATTTCGGTCAAACACAAAGGTAAATACACACAAGCAGAGTCAGTGGTGGACATTCAAGATATTTGGCCACCATCTGTCATTATAAATTCCTAATAGATTCATAATTCAACACAATGAATACACCCTTACTTTTATATAACTGCTCTATATGATTGTCTATGTGTTATATATATATATATATATATATATATATATATATATATATATATATATATATATATATATAATAACATGCTTAGTGCTGATGTGGGTAAACACAATTGCATGGAAGTGGTACAATCTAGAGACATGAAATTAGGTACAAGAGTTCTCCGAGACACCATGCAAAACTTTGCAGAGTCCTATTTTTAAAATTTTAATTAATTTTTGATTTATTTAATGCTTCAATGATTATAACTTTTTAAATTATTATAAATATATGGTATTCTATTATGCTTAAATACTGTAATTCATTATGATTTGGACAGAGAACAACTCCTACAGACTAGCTTCACTTCACTTCAGCACTGGAATTCTCAACTGGGCTTGCTGATTGTCCTACAACTAATTCATATAATTTCCAAGCAACTGTATTCCTTTTTTAAAAAAAAAAAAAAAAAAAAAAACTCATTCTGTTACCTTGGAGTCCATTTTCTCCCAATTTTCGATAGAACATTAACCTAACCAATAGAAAAAATATTGGATGAACCTGCCTGTTTTATTCATCTACATTATTTTTAACAAGCTCTTCAGAAGCACTGAGGCTACTTTTGTGCTGAGGACATAAAACTTTTAAAGCAAATAAGGCTATTTTTATTTAAAAGTTTTTAATCATGAAGGTAACTTTTATATGTCAATATGCTAATTTTTATATGTCAAACATAAAAAAATACAAGAAATCAGAAAAATATTAAATTACTATTAAAAAATACCCAGAAAAACCCAAATACTCACAAAACACATTGTGGGTTTTTATCCCTAAACCCAGGTTTTTACCAATGCTGGTCTATCCTGAAGATGTTAATTTGGTTTCATTTTAATGTACTGATAATGCCAGCCTCTTTGTACAACTTATGCAGCTCACTATTATATCTGGCCTCCATAAAGTACCATTAATGTTCACTACACCCCAGTATCTTTCTTAAAACTTTTCCCCAAACACAGCTAGTCGACTTTCATGTGTTTGTGGTGTTCTAATGTTAACCCCGTCAAATGCAGATTAACGTGGAATGCATATTTCCCTCAATGCTGTGCGTGCAAGCATGAACAGCATATAAAGTGAGAGGCACATCTCAGTCGAGGGGGAATCACTTCACTCTCGTCTGTTGAATCAGAGTGCTTGATCAAGAATTTTTCGCCAGACTGTTTGTCACTTGCAAGCCGCAAGTGTTATAAATGCCCCAAAGTTTTTATGCTTTACTTTTTTACACTTTATTTTATGTATCCGTTTCTGAATAAAAACAGTTTGAGCGAAAGCACATTTTGACAATTAGTTTTAGTTTGCTCCAGTATACCTCTACAATTGGTAACCCAAGAACTTTCAAGAATTCAGAAGATAGTGTTCAAGGAATTAGGTACGTAAGCTTATTTTGATCTATCTTGCTGTTCGCTGCCATAGTCCTCAGTATTGAGTATTTTATTGTGAAATGACTGTTGCAGGTACAGTAATGTGTGTCGCAATTAAATTGTCTCCAGTGTGGCGCAATAACAGATTTATGGTTTGTAAATATTGAATCCCAGTTTGCACTTTCAAACATTACGGTAAATGATACTAAATTTCATTATGCTGTTTCTGCTTTGGACAGTAAACTTTCCTCGTGTATAGCAGATATAATAAAATCTCCCCCAGCTGAAGATAGTTATGAAAAGTTTAAAAAACGCCTCATTACTCAGTTTATCGATTCCGAAAGCTCTCGTATCAAAACTTTGTTGTCTGATATGTCATTAGGTGACCCAGCTTTCTGATAATAAAATAACTTATGATGTGTTTCTCTCTGCTCAGGTTTTTAAACCATGAGAGTACAGGTCTAATAATGGTTTTGTATAACATAATTTTTGTTTTCATTTTTACTAATTTTGGTTAAAGAAAAAAAAAACATTTTTCGTTTAATATTTTTTTACTCTATCAGATACCCTAAAAATTTGGCCACTTGTGTAAATACACACAGTGTACATTTAGTATCCCCAGTATTGCACACATGAATGTGTTCCAAATGCAGACATACCTTGAGAGCAATCGGATCCTGTCCATTGTTCATCACATGTGCACCTTTGATATTTCAGATCAAATTGGCCATGTCCAGAACAATCAGGCAGACACCTTAGGGCATCAGAGTCAGGTTCACTACAATCGGCACCTTTCCAGCCTTTTCTGCACACACACATTCCACTTACACAAACACCATGATCAGAACAGTCAGGATCGAGACAATCAACTAAGAAATGAAAATACAAAATTAATGACAGAAATTCACATTAATATGCCTTTATCTTACATTAAAAATTATTGACTTAAAATATATATATTTGAACAATTAAAATATTAATGACTTTTTTTTTGGGGGGGGTGCAAACTACAGCCCGACAAAAGGTTTTATCTGGCCCATGAATAGAATTTTAAGTTGCCAGTCAGAGGCAAATTAAAAGAAATATATATTTATACATTATATATCCATCTCCTTTTCTACTTTGCTTAAATATATCCCAAATTTATTATCTCATGCCCAGAAGATCAGCGGTCTATTTGCTTCTTATATGTAAACAAGTGTTTCTAACTTTGAACCTTAGAAAGAATAATTTCAGAAGGAGACTGACAGACACGAATTTCGGCATTGTTCCTTAAAATCAGTCCATCTCGCTTCAAACCTCAGTATAAGGAACTTTTAAAAATGAAATTGCAATTTCATTCACCTCATTCACCTAATTAAACTGTTAGGTACTTGTATATTATTTTTAAAATTTTAGAAAAATTTATCTTGGCCCACCAAATTTATTTTCTTTCAATTTTTGACCCACAGCTGAAAAAGTTTGTCAATCCATGATTTAAATGATTATAAAACACAATCTAAAGGGAATTAATTCCAAAGTGAAATAAATGATTTACAAAAGGGTTAAACGTTCATGTACCCAAAAATATTTCCCAGGTCACACAGAAATGTATATTTTGTTTGAGATGCCATCCTCTTACCTTCTTCACAATGAGGTCCTTTATATCCTGGAAAGCATCTACACATTCCATCTAAGCAATCGCCATGTCCGTTACAATCTGCTGTCTCGCACTCGTCATCCCTCAAATGGCATTCTTTGCCCTTCCAGCCTGAACTACAGACACAAGCACCATTCACGTACTGACCTCTCCCACTGCAGAGAATTGGACAAACACCTAAGGAAATGAATCACAAATCCTATAAACATCTTACATAACAATACTAGTTTTGGAACAGATACATTAGAGACGCCGTTCCAGTCTACAATGTTCTTTTTTTGGCGACCAACAGAAAATCACGTTTTTGAAAAATCGCCAAGTAGAAAAACATGGCGGCAGTACATGTTTTCTGAAAGATCACACACACACACAAAAAAAACATGGTAGTGGTCACATAGCATATTTGAAACACAACATTAACAAAACTAAACTTTAAAAGAAAAAAAAACAGATTAACAATTTAAGGCGTTATTAAAGTAAAATTAAAACAAAAATGTTCGAAACCAAAGCATCGTGTTTGATTTAGAATATCCTGATACTTTTTTACAATTTGAAAAATAGTAAGAACTGAAATAACTTCACCCGTCATAACTAAATTAACTAAATCCCAGAAAATAAGAACAAAACAAAAATGTTCCCTCAGTTGCGAGTGATCCTTGTGGTGAAATGACCTCCGATCTTGAACCCATCTACTTTGTTGACAGTCGTTTGTAAATAGTGACTATCAATATTTTCCTGCACTTCAGGGCACAATTTAAGATTGCAATACTTGCTAGTACTGATCCATTCTATGGGATTTTTTTCTTGGTTTACTACTGATAAGATACAATAATGTTTTCTTGACATCTCGTGAGTCATGCTTTTGTTTATATTTGATCATCGACTGTTTGCGTGACGTGCTTTCCCCCCCCCTCTTCCCATTTTGATGATTTGAGCAATGAACAACAAGTAGATAGTCTGCGGCTGAAGAATTTTGCTTTTAAAACACAGATAGTCTGTGAAATATACGTACAAAATTAAGGTACTATGAATATTTTGTACTTTTTAATCATTATAAAATCCAGCATTTGTTATCAGATGTATATATTTTTGACTTGATAGGCTTGAGGTCATTAGTAGATAAATTGATTTTATTGTTTAGTAGAACCTTTTACAGAAAATATTTTATTTAAGATTTGTGAATTTTTTCTCATTTTGTCTTGGCAATTCCATGCCTCGGCTATTTTACTACATGCCAAGGCACAGACAAGTGGAGTATTAGTGTGACCCTGCTAACATAACTAACCTTGTGACCCTCAACACCTAAGATGCAGCCTGATTTCTATCTTAATTCAGGGTATCTGCCAAAAGAAAATTTTTCAAATCCATGACTTTCCCTGATTTTAGCAGATCCTTTTCCATGACTTTAAAAAGCTTTTGTTAAAGTATATATGAATAAAACTTCTGATATACATACAAATAAAATATATGCTTTTAGAGAAGTGACAGGAATTTTATCATGAAAAAAAAAAACTATAAACTTACTTTATAAGTGTTAGTAAACTCACATACATAAAAATAAATTGTTGTATCTACATACTTAAGTTTAATCCTATAGCCATTTTTCAAACAAAATGTTTCCAGTTTGAATTCGGGGTACTTAGGTAATATCGGGGTGACCTGAATAATAGCCAAACATGATAACCTTATAATGTTTATATACAATAAGCCCTAGAGATAAACTTATATTTTCTACAAAAATCTTAATTTTTATTAAAAAATAATTATTATATAAATAAAGTTTTAATCTACAATTTAGGAAAAAACCAGAATAAAATACATTTATCCAGCCATTAAGCTTTCTGGCTTTGAGTTTCCTTGGTGAACGAATTTTACTTGGCAATAGGGTCAATAGGATAATAAATAAGTACAAAACTCAGTAACTTCAGCCAAATGACAAGTAAATATAGAATTAAATAATTCAATGTATTTTTTTAAATCGGTAGTTTAGTGGATCCATGACTTTCCATGAGTTTTACTCATTTTACTTGAAAAATCAAGACTTTCCACGACAAAATTGATCCATTGTCTAAATTCTTAATTTTCCATGACTTTCCCTGACTTTCCAGGTGTGCGGAAACTGTGTTAATAAAATCATTTGAACATAAAGGGATTAAGTCCTAACAAATCAGTATGAATCTGTTTAACACTTCAGAACTAGAAATTGGTAGTTATGCTTTTATTACAAGATCAGCATTTTGTAATGCTTTACAAACAGTCAGACACTTAATACTATTAAATCAAAATGAAAAGATACTTACGATAGGCACATGAATCTCCAGCATAATCAGGGTTACAAACACATCTACCCATAACACATGCACCATGACCGTGGCAGTCATAAGCACAGGGCAAACTAGAATCATCTGTAAAGATAACAAAAAAGGTTTAATCAATACACAGATGTAAAATGAAACCATTATATAGAGATTGAAATACCACAAGAAAAAAATTTCTGATCATTATGAATCTTAATCATAAATGTAAGTTTCAAATCATTTTAAATGATTTTGTATTACATAGTCAACTTTCAATAATCTGGAAACGTATAATCCATCACTGATAGCATTTGCTATTTATTTATTTTTAAGTTTGCTAATTTATGTTTCAATACTAATGACATTCTTATTTTTACTTTGACTGATTTATGTTCTAGTTAAAATATCTTTCTCTTGGCCAAAAATTCACTACAGACATTTTCTCACATGCAACATCCAAATGTAGACGTTCTTAGAAAAGAAAGATGATAATAAAATAGTCTTTGCACAGAATAGAAAATTCAAAAAAGTCTTTGTGTCCAAACAAAAGTGTAAGATTCATCCATCTGCTTGTCTGTTGTGCTTGTTTGTAAATTTAGATTTTTACAGGAGTGCAATGCATATAATTTAAAAATGCTTTCATTTTCTTTAGATCTGTTTGTTGCTAGCAGTAGTAAAAGTATCAAATGTTCTAAAAAAAAACTCTATCCATAGAAGACAAAGTTGAAAAATTTTTTTAAAAATGTAAAAGAGGAATTGGCATCAAAAAGCATTTGTGTGGATTTCGACATATTATCATTCACGGTGCATGCATAACAAAGAAGTGGAAAACTAAGATTATCAAAGGTAATGAAACTGACTCACATATTTAGGTTTGGTTTGAAGTGCTATGGTCTACTTTTTGCAACACAAGGGCTAATGAGACCGGGACCTACAGCTTAAAGCCGATTCCAAACGGCTATGGTGCCATGCCACGGTGGGATTCAAATCCACGAACTCCGGTACCGAAGGCCAGCACCCTAACCAATCAGCCATCATTTGGTGACTGACATATTTAATTGAATATAATCAGTGTTTTGTAGAATATCAACATCATTTGCCAATAAATCTTAATTTGCATTATTTCTGATATGATTAAAAAACAATGATCTATGTTCCTCTTTATAACAGTTAATTTGAACTATATCAAGTTGTTTTACACGTAGTTTCAATAATTTGTGAGGGTTATTGCAATATGTATTTTTAAAAAACTTTTTAATATTCTATTAATACTTATTTAAATATATCACTGGATGCTGCGACTGACAGTCAGTTTGAAATTTTTTTTTTCTTTTTTTCAGTCTCTAATCTAGAAAATCAGTAATCTGGCTGTGCATTTTTTAAAAAATCATTTCTGGATTATTAATGTTTGACTGTTCTTTTTAACAACTAACACTTGGCAAAAAAATAAAAAAGGAAAGAAATATTTGCTCTTACAAGTTATCTAACTTTTACTTACCAGTAAACCTAGATGAAAATATCACATCATGTGCTTGATCACCGTCATTGTAAACAGATATATACCATAGACCTCGATCCAGGAACTGTACAAATTCTACAGTGAAACTTTCCTAAAGATAAAACAGAATTTTAGTTTAGCTATTTTGCATACATGTGAGAATTAGCATGCTGATAAATATCTCTGTGGATAAATTAAAGCACTTTAAGTATAAAGTCATCATGTAAACTTTTTCAATTCCTTCATATATATATAACTAAGTTATTTTCATACTTGGAGCTTTACTGTAAAGTTTTTCTAATCTACCACGTCTCATTTAAATATCTATAGATATTTATCTATAGATATTTAAAATAGTTTTTGCCTGAAATTCCATTCAACTCTATTTTATAACCTGGAGGGATATAGATAATGTGTGCTGTGCATATATATATATATATATATATACATATATGTGACGACCGTAGCTGTCACAACATCAACACCAACGGAATGTAGTCGTGTCCATTGGGAGTGGAAAGCAGAGGCACCAACAGCTTCGACTAACTTCACTTATTCCTATTTCACATGATTACAATGAAGACACATATCAAAGAACAACTCAAACCACCAGAATCACACTGAACAGCAACAATTCAAACAACAATGAATAGACCCTTGAACCTTGGTGCTCACCTTTTTAAAAACATTTCAAAACTGGAATCGACCTCATGATTGATGTCAAGAGACAGCCAATCATGCCACATAGAAAGTTCTCATGAATTCTAAAAGCCCATCCTACTGACAGAGTGCCGTGTGCAAATCCCAAAATCAGAAGAATGCTGCCATACTAAAAGAATTGACATGATTGACACAAAATTTCTGCTTTGAAGATCAAATAACTTGATGATCCTGATGGAATCTTTGGAGAGAGGTGAATTAATTCTATGTCATCAAATAAATTTTCTCCATTTCTATTACATGAAGTGGGTTGAGTCAGTTTACCAAAAAAAAAAAAAATACTCAACGTATTTTATGTGTTTTAGACAAAAGAAAGTTGCATTCATTAAAAATAAATATTCATTTGGTTTGAATTTAACAAATCCTCTGAATAATAAGAAAATGTATATTCTTCACTCATTATTATTTTTAGTGTGGGAGCACTTTCTTTTATGGATCAATCAAGCTGCAGTTGGTTATTTTATTCTGAAAGCACCCTATAATTGGACAACATTACTCCCTATGACAAACAACACAAGCAAGGAAAGTGGGTCCTTATAATTTAGAAGAAGGGACAAAGCAGAAGATCCTCTAAGGTATCATCTTGGGAACTTGAAGAACATTGCAACTATAAGCCTATATGCCCAGACGCCCTTAACACTTCGCATGCAGGCAATGCATTTTTGCATTTTTTGCAGTCTGTCACTGGAGCGCAGGTCACATAAAAATACATATTTAGTAGATTTGTGGTGAATACCTGCTAACCACCACAAATGTACTAAATATGTATAATTATATGTATGTGTGAATTACATGCATGTTGTTTGCGTTGCTATGCAACGCTTTGCAATTTTTCTTTCCACAAGTTATGGTTGTCAAGTTACTCAGGCCTGTTGCATTATTTTGTCTTCCATTGAATTCCTAGCTCCAAAACGTACAAGTCGTGTTTTGTCAATTGGAAGCTTGATTTTTCATTGTTGAATAGAAAATGAATAAAATGAGCTGTAGTGACAAAGAGAGTGATGAAGAAATAGGCACTGACAGAGTATTGGACTTTAATTTAAAAAATAATTTATTTTTGTGATTTCGTAAAAATATTGTTTTTTTTTTAAATAATCCTACAGTATATATTAAAGTGTAAAATAAAAAAAGTTTTGTTCATAAAAACAAGATTTTTTTTAATAACTAAATTTCCGCCCGCTGCACGTGTAAGTTGGCAGTAAAGTATACCCACAGGCTAAGTATTAATGAATGATTAGATGGCAGTTCTTTCCTCAGCATCAGTCTCAAACTCACAACCCTCCCGTTATCAAACTTTCATTACTGCACTTAATGTAATTTAAAAGCTCTAAATAAAAAGAATCCTCCTCACCTTTTCTGTTCTTTTGGATCGCCTGTTTTTGGGCTTCAGTATCTCAAAGAAATCATAGCGTGTGTGTGTTGGCACACCATCTCTTCTGCCGTACACTCCTAAACTTGCAACACTCGAGAGTGTGTAGTTGAATTTGACTAGTGATGGATTCCTAAGATGAAACTGATAGTTCCAGTATCCAAAAGCTCCAATTCTGGATGTGGAGGACTTGCCAAGTTGGATTTCCATAAATGTTTCACTCCTAGGAGGAGGAGTCTTATTTGGGATGTTTGCTGTTATAAGAGAAAGATTTAAAAAAAAAACACATTAGACTATAGAAATCAATTTATTTTAGCTATAAACTTTAAAAAACACTATTTAATGATTCATCTTGACAATGGGATATTCTAGTGAGAATCCTGATGCTTCGATCAATTTTGAGGGTGACTGGAGTGACCAAACTGTGTTGGCTCTACTGATTTCAAGGCCTTATGTGGTTTCCAATGGTACTAGGAAGTACCACATTTAATACTGAATATGTTGTAACAGTATACAACACCTGATCAACTGTATTAATTTGGTACATGAGGATCTTTTGAGCAGACCGACTCTTATCTTGGATGTACTTAAAACCAGAGTTGAGCAATTTAAATCAGTTGATTTAAAAAAAAAAATCATTGATTTCAATCAATTTTTAAAGATTGAATTTTTAAAAGAAAGCTGTTAGTCATAAGCACAATAAGAAAATATTGACAACCCAGAAATGCTCCCAGATGGTTTCAGGAGGCTGCTGCACCCTACCTGTCCTTGTACTATTAACCCTTCAACAAACGGTGGTTTTGGAGAAAATCCACCTGTTAAAAGTTTCTTTTTTCTACTTTTTAAGGACATATGAATGATTTTTTAAAAAAATTTCTATGTTTATGACATTTCAAACTTACAGCAGATAGAAACACTACATCTAATTCATTTTTCCATTTGAAATATGCATTGTTAAAATGACTTTGCCCAGAAATTTAAGAAATTTGATTTATCTCCCTTGTGACCCCAAATACCTATATTTATCCAAATAACACATAAAAATTGTTTAGCTATTTTTTTATTACACACTTTTAATGATAATTATTCGTTATACTCTGACCTTAATAAAAATTTAAAAGAAAGTATTTTCACACAGTACAAAGGGATGGTTTTGCATTTAAACCAGCCTTCTAACCTTTCTTCCTCCCAATAACTGCACATTTTTTTCATGAATTTTACATTTATAAGGTTCATAGATAACATTTAATAACTAATTTCATTAAATCCTAAGAAATTTATATTAGTTTCCTTTAAAGGGTTAAAATAGCACTCTACCTGCTATTCATTTCTTCTCCCTGGTCTCTTTCTTATCTCTCAGTCAAATGTTGTTTTTGTACTAACGATTAGTGAATAGTATAACACTATTTCTTAGATCAAGTTCATTTTACATTATTGAATTTTGTATTCAATTGTGGTTAATGATTGAAAGAAGCATCAGACTTGTGCCGATAGTCCATAATTTTCAAAATCAGGCCTTGATTTCACATGTCTAAATTCTTTCTAAAGTGTAACTTATTCACCATACAAAATTTCATGAAAACTGATCCAGCCATTCAGGAATGCATCACAAATAGATATATATACGAAGAACTTTTGTTATGTATAGATAGTTATTAACTAACTAACCCACTGTCACAGGTAAAATCAGTATTTTCCGGCAAGATAAAGGGCACCTATCCTATGAAAGTCATAGAATTATCTTTTTACAGTTCTTTGTTTTGTAGTGCCATGACTATTTCTTAACTGATTTCGAAATTAAGGCACCCTGGCAGCTAGCCAGATTGTCTCCTACTCTTTATAAAGTTAATACTACTTGCAAAAGAATACAGGATATCAAATATTAAAATAGAAATGAAAAAATAGTATGCTTGCAATATCACACCTGTATTTATCCTTCCTATTTCTTGTTCCATGTCATCGACCATGACAGGACATGGATGTGAACTCGCATGATGCCAGTAAGGAAACATCAAAGCTGGAATAAAAAAAAAGCATTTTATTTTTTGCATTCACATATGGGTGACAGATTATTATAACAATCTTTAATCATTTTTAATAGAAAACTACATGTTTAAATACCGCTTCAAATAAAAATAATAAAGTAGAAATGTTGTTAAATTTATTACATTGTAGACAGAATGCTTATGGCAACCTTGCTGTTATCTACTAACACACACACAAAAAAAGCATAGATACATACAAAACCAAAAGATACCATTTATAACTTATTTATCTCATCAGCTAAGTAAGCATGATGTTGTTTTGTTCTGTTTATGATTGTTCACAATGAAATGAACATGATAAATGTTCTTTTTTTATTATTCTGGTGGTAAAAAAGAGAGTTACTCTGAAGAACAATTAAATATATTCCCTATTTTACAATCCTATGCATACATAATCTAATTTCTTATATGAACAATTTCACAATAACCTTTTCGTAAACTATATACTTTTCTCATTTATAACCACTACTTGTAATAAATGTTAAAACTAATTATTTTCATATTTAAAAATTAAACTGAACTCCTCAGCGTAACAGCTCAACTTAGGGGCCATGAAGTATAGTGCCAATCTCCCTTTTTGAGACTAAGGCCCCTGAGTGCATAGCATATGTCACGGTTAGTTGGTCAACCTCATACAGAACCCTCAGTGTTTAGTTTCCAATCATTGTTGGTTGAAGAGACTTTAATTATAATAAAATTAACTCTTCTTAAAACTTTGTTTGCTAATAAATCTTTATTTTTTTTTTCAACGTCAAAAGAATGGGATCAATCTCAACAACCAAAGAGAATCCAAAACCTGTTGCCATTACAAACAAGCTGAAAGACGAAAGTAAATGGAAAGCGAAATACAATCTGCGAGGTATAGCTACGTTGGTCCTCAATTTGTCTACCCACTGGAAGGATGAAAGACTGAGTCAACCTTCATCAATCTGAGGATCGAACCTCAGATCTGTATCATGGAAGCACAGTGCTATTCCAATACCACTGGACTTCTATTTTCATATTGACAATTTTTTAAAGAAAGTGAAATTTTATCAATAACATTTTATACAATAATGTCATTGTTGATCCAATTCAATTCCAGTGAAATTCATTTTATATCTTTTTTTTTATTTTTATTTATTTATTTATTTATTTGCTTTTTTTTTTTTTTTAAAATTATTATTCCTTCAATAAATTAGTATGTTCATTATTAAGTTTCAATAAATAAAAGTTAAGAAATGTATCACTTATGCACTATGGAAAATCAAGCAAAACTAATAAGGAAAGAAATTTTCTTCTAATGAACATATATTAAAGTTGAATATATTATAAAATATCATTGTTGTTCAGTATAAAATAGTAACAATGGTATCAAAATTAAATTCAAGTAGTTTTTAAAAAATGAAAAGATTATAAACTTATCATGTAATATGATTTTGTTTCTTTCCAATTCTTTTATATAGATTGTTGGTTTAACCCAATTGCTGGTAAAACAATTATGAGTCTTCAAAGATTTATAAGTCTTCATTTCTTAAAGAGTAATAAAACGCGTTGAAAATACTAAATAATTAACGATATCATCATGTTCTAGACTGATTAAACTACTTGCACGAGTTTCACATGTATCGTAATCACTTTCGTATGCATCTGTTCATATACAGCGCTGAATTTTATTTTGATAACAATTTTGATCTGTTATCGATAAGTTTTCGACCGTAATTCTGAAAATGTGGTAGCATTTTCATGCGTATTAATGGATCACAAAATGACAAAAGCCGATTCAAATAACGTTCAATTGGCGCCTTGCATGTGCTCTAGTTAAAAATTCATCCGCCGGCTTTGTCCGTTTCCATGACTACGTGACGTCAATGCAATCGGTCTATACAATTCTATTAATATTCAAATTGCTGTAATCTATGAAATAAAAAAATAATTAATTAATACAAGAGTAATAATTAATTAGTAGTAATTAATATAAGAGCTGGCTATTATGAAGGCCGTAAGTTCCCTATCTATGGTCACATAGTTTATTAGGGTTAATCGGCGATTACCTGTAATAAAGTTATGTAACATTTTTTTTTATCTATGATTAGCTGTAATCGACTATGGTTAGACTGGCATTTACAGCTATACAAAAATGTGATTACTATTTCGCCAACTTACGTTAACTTATATTTTAATGAAGCATTTTAATTTTGGTTTATAAAGAAAATAGGCCTTTTGACATCTCACGACGGATCATCTATCCTTGACATTTGTAAACGCCTTATCACAAAGTCAACCTGAATGCGTCGCAATAGTAATGGTTCAGTTTGATTCCTTTTCCCAATGAAGAAAGGCGAATATCTCCTGTGATAGTAAAAAACTTTTAAATGATTAAACACATTACAGCACAAAACGAAAATCCAAACTAAATCGTTGAAAGCTTTTCGCCATTACACAAGAAATCCGCTCGGTCATCACCAGAAAAAGGAATCGTTAATTGTTGCTTTTTCAGTACGAACTGGTTTAAACTGCTACCATGTTGTGGTCAGGCGACTTCTGCATCATAATGATGCCAGAGGCGAAATTTTATAGTACTGAATTTCTATCTCTGGCGACTTCTACTCTAACGTCATGGACGTTAGAAGTCGCCAGAGATAGGAATTCGAAACCTTAGGGCATGAACAACCTCAGGGTTAAGACAGTGTTCGAAACCTTAACACATGGACTTACTATCTTACGACAAGGTTAAAATACGTATAGTACACGGCAGAACATACAAGTTAATGCAAAATTACGAAACATGGATCCAGTCAAATGTTCCGCGTAATTAAATGTCCATAACATCCAAAATTATCCATAACGTTAATAAAATGGTGTTACAAATAGCGCAAAATCTGCGCTAATTCATACAACATACAATTTCTTTCCCGATTGCTTGTATAGTTTTAGTTTATACATTAGTCAAGTAGGCCAGTAAAGCAGTCAAGATGGCGCCAGTAAACCAAATAATTTTTCCCTGAAATTTTCGCAGCATAGGAGCTGTCCAAATTCACTCGTATGCACGAAAGATCCCGTAGGTGAAATTTCTGCCCCAGTATGTAGTAGTAAAGAGACTTACCGACGAAGTATGCGAGGGCGGATAGGATGGCAAGGGAGATGAAGAGGCACACGATGGCCGTGCACTTCCACGTGCACTTGGAGGAGAAGGATTTCCGGAAGTGGAAACGGGAATAGTGGCCGGGACTCGAACGCCGGACATTGTTGCAGACGGGGACGGCCGATGAGTAGCTCAGGTTATACCTGCAGTGAGAAAAGAATACTTAGTACCCACGAGTACTCATTTTTTTCACAAGCTACAAGGACAAACACTCATTTATAAATCAGAAACAAAAAGTAATTTTCCCCCACATGCCTGGAAGCCAAGGAATTGCTCTAGCTTTTCTTACAGAATCTTTCACTGACTGGGCAAAAGTGAGAGATCCTGTCTACCTAATGCCAATTAGATATAATCAACGATTAATTACTATAGTTTTCTACAAATTAATCAAAGGGTTTGCTCTAATTGATTGCTGAAACGGTTCTTAAGGCCGAGTCTTAAAGTAATTATAATTCTCAATTAAGCTAACTTAAATGATAATCTCACTGATTAACAATCAGACATATTTACCTTGTTATTGTTCAGACATATTTACCTGAATATAATTACTTTGTCGTGTTACTTACTTTGGTTATAATTTTTCCATATTTTAAATAATTTATATGTAGATAAATAAAACGTAAACACAAATTGTGGAATTAAAATATGATTGCAATGTTTTCGAACAAGTTGACTGTTCCGAAACTAGACTCCAAACTAACTAATTTGTTCTAAAGATTGAAACGTCGAAACAGGTATGGGGTTTTACTCTGGACGTTGCGAGTCAGGTCAAACGTTTGTTGCGACGTTACTTTGACGTCAGCTTGATCGTTTCCTCGTACAATGTAAGTAAGCTGAAGTCAAATTGACGTCACAACGAACGTTCGAACCGAACTGCAACGTCCAGAGTAAGGGCCATCGTTCTTAAAGGCACAAGTGAAGAGTACTTGTATGTGCAATACCGCATGGTCCCCACACACACACACACACATAAAACATTATATATCCGTACTTTGTGTTGCGTGCCTCTTCAGAAAACAAGTTCGATTTCAAAAGAAAAATTCTTCTTAAGAATGACTCCAGTAAAAGATTTTATTACTATAGTTTTTATTATAAATTACTATACAGGTTAATCAAGGGGTTTGTTCTAATCGATTATTGAGACTGTTCTTAAGGCCAAGTTTCATTAAAATTATTCAGTACTAATCCCAGATTAACTGTTATATATTTTAAGAGTAAATAACCACAGTTTAGTTATGGTGAGACCTTATAATTGCAAAATAACCTGTAAGATCGCTTAGATATTTCTGGCTACATCAGCCGTTTACTACGGATTTCCCGACGTTTTCATGTTAACAATAAATGATAGATAACCAATGTTTTACCCTTCTATTTCAAAGAAAATCAAACTCTGTAAGGGCCGGTTTCACAAAAGTCGTTTAACGGCTAACTGCGATTAACCCACGGCGCCAACCAATGGTAGAAGGCAATTCTCCATTTAAACAGAGATTAATCGCGGTTAGCTGTTAAACGACTTTGGTGAGATGTCATGTTGCTAAACTTCCCTATTTGTTTTACAAGCAAAGTGACAGACTTACCTCTCTGGGTTGGTCTTGTTTTCACTGACTGACTTGGACAATTGACCAGAGAGATGACTGTTGAAAGGTGAGGCAGGAACTTTGCATTCTAAAAAAGATAAAAAGTAAATTATAAACAAGGGTATTCGTAAAATGTTTTAATAGAACAATCCTCTCAGGTCTTTTCTCACAAAAAAATTATCAGGACTAATCACAGATTAACTGCTTTACATTTCAATAGATCTTACCACAGATTACCTGTAATTTACCAAGTTAAGATCTAAACGGAAGGCTAAATATGAATGGTTGGAAAACTAGATGTTGAAACACTACTAAGGTGTTGCGTTCGTTCCAAACCATCTCCAATTTTCAACTTGGTCGTGAATGAATTCTAACTTCTAACCGCAGTGTATGCGAATTTTATGATTGCATAAATAGTATTTTTTCAATTTTGTTTAATCAGAGGACACTGTGTTAGTAATGCTGTAGATTTAGTGGTATTTGTTGAAGCTGATAAGCTTACGAACGTTTATATTATTTTATTATCAATCCAGCAGATGAATAAATACTCGTCCTATTTTAAAAGTGGACACCTAGTTTTCATTTTAAATCACACCACAGACCTTCACAACTCTACAGTTTTATTTTTCATTCCAAAATGTAATTATTTAAAATTATCGTATATGATCGTGACAAAAAAAAACATGGAGTTTAAATGTATCTTCAGAATTCGGTATTACGCAATTGAAAATCGACTCTTTATGAGAAAAGTTTAAACTGAAATCTTCAGCTGAATACATCTGAAGGAATTATAGTGGGGTCACCAGCTGTGGAGGTCTACTGTAGCGGATCAACGTAATAAATTTCGACAAAAGAAGCTTTGCGTTAGAAACCTTTATTAAAACATTAGTGCGTAATTAAGAAGAGTAGCAAAGTAAAATTTAAAAAACATTATGGTGGATAACATCAGACTTGGAGCCGGCAAGGGATGCCAATCAAGGAAAAAAAGTACCCTAGGTCTGAAAAAACCCACAACTATAAAGCTGTTTATAACTAAAAGGTTCCTGCAAGGACAATGACACTGACTAAAAAAATACGCAGTTAAAGTTAAGTATTTAATTAAAAATATCTATAAAAGTTGCTAATTAAATCGACCCGATTGCAACTACATCGCTATAGTCCATGTAAAATCTATTGGCGCTTCAAGGTCACACTTTCTCGTTTCCCCAGTCATCGGTTACTATGGTAGCGACCAAGAAGCCTGTGCATTCACACTTATTTTCAACACTTCAGTTGAGGATTTGATTCCAATACGTTCAGACGACTTGCTTTATTATTATAAGCAAAGTCAAATTTTTCAGTTGTGTATAAACGCGTTAACTACTTGCATAAAGAAAAGTTTAACAATATGTATAAAATGGTTATAATAAATCACAGATATTTTTGTAAAAATACAAAAATTCATTTTAATTTAGAATTCTTACTAAAACATTAGGAATCTCTACCTTCTAAAGAAATTTTCACTTTCTAAAAATGTGTCAACAGACCATAAGTCTTTAAATACATAATAAAATTATACAAAATATTGTTATTGCATTAAGACCTCTTTCAATTCTTGTAAAATCATAAAATAATTAATACAGTACAATTTTGGAATAGAAACTTTACTATGGTCCACATAACTTCATAATATACTTATTAACATACAACTTAAATTTAAGGAATTTCAGAACTACATTCTCTTAAATAAATTAATTATTAAGAAATACTTTTGATATTTAGATTAAAAGAATCATACAAATATAAAGAAAAATAGTGAGAAATTATAACTAATTACTCATTAAAATTAGCGAAATATTCAATCATCTTAATGATATTAATTATTTCTGTAAATAATGCAACTGTGTGTGGAAAAAAATTAGATTTACTTTTTCAGTAGAATTTTTTAAATCTTACGGATTAGAATATAACATGCAATTTCAAATTGTAATTTTATAAAATGGGATTATATCTTAAATTTATGAACTTAAGAAACTGGTCTGAAATTACTCATAAAATTTTGTGTAAAGTATTAAGTATTCTTCAAAGTGTAGTCTAAATAAACATACTTTCATCATGCACGGAGAGCCCACACGATGCATGACACCCCTTAACACAGCGGGAAAAAAGAATAAAATAATTCTCCAACTGTCGTTACCATAGTTACAGTTGGTCATCGGGGAAAAATCAGTGACCTTGAAGTGCCTATTGAGTTTACACAGAGTATAGTACAAGATATAAAAACAATGCTGAAAAACTATGATTGGTCACTAGATTTACGGACCGAGCCAATTTGATTCATTAAAAATTTGATCACTTTATATGTATAAAACTTTAATATCACTTTTCAAAAACATCCGTTGGTTTTAAGATAAGTAATAAAATATATGTAAACTTTCATTCCTCTTCCCCGCAGACCCCTTCATTTCGCATTATCAAAGGGGTATACCTATTTTCACGCTTGTGAGCCAATTTGACTCATAGAATGTATATGAAAATAAATAAATATAGTAAATAAAGTAAACATAAATTATAAAGTATATAAAGTATAGCATAAAGTTAATATAGAGAAGAAGTCGAGAACACTTCCATTCCAATGACAGAAATTCGTCCTACCGACGCACGGAAGAACTGTCAAGTTCAACCATCATGCAAAAGAAACAGGTGTAGAAACCATTGTCCTAAATGCAATAGAAATGTTTGCGGAAAATGGGTTTCAAAAAGAGATTTTATATGTAAAAAATGTTTTCCATGAATTTTTTGATAATAAACATTTTATTTAAATTAATTTGGAACTATTTTCTTTGCAAAAAACTTCCATTTTCTTGTACGAGTCAAATGGGCTCACTTCAGTAAAATAAGGTATATGATCAACATCCGTAAATCTAGTGTTAAGTACAATAGAGAGAGCCCTTTTGTGATCAGGCAAATCCCGAGGGTTACACTCATCGAGACATATTCTACGAGGCCTAAGCGCTATGGATTCCGTAGGCGAAACAGAAGTGTTCTGTCGACTAAGCTGTGCTTCAGATTTTTCTATAGGCTAGAAATCCCGTGAGTTTGCATTCCACGGGAGCTTCTTACGGGCGACCAAACGTCAAAACGTCCCATATGGAATATTACCCTAATTTTAGCATAGTTGACTTAAAGATTAATCAAAGCTGTAAAGCAGTAGTAGTTTCAACGGAAATAGGTCTGACAAGAAATGTTGATTAAACATTTCTGGTCAGAGCGATAACATAGCATAAAATTAAGAGATAGAAAACACAGAGGTGAGGGAAAATGTGATAACAACATTAACTTGAAATTAAACATCGGTATTCATTGACCATGACATTAGATCGATCCTGAACAAGTGTTTGTTGCTGAAAAGCTATTCTAAAGCGTAAGATATTATTGCTAGAAGTATAAATTCAACCGGATCACTTTCTAACAAGAGTAGGGCCCTTACTCAGGACCTTGCGTTTCGGTTCGAACCTCCGTTGTGACACCCCTTTGACGTCAGCTTGCGGACATTATGAGAGCAAACGATCAAGCTGAAGTTAAAATGTCGTCATAACGAACGTTCGAACCGACTCGCAACGTCCAGAGTAGGCCCCTAGAAGTTTCTAGAACGTTGAGACAGGAAGAAGAGAGAAGAAGCAATCGACTGACCGCTGGGAATGAAGAGCGATCCGGACGGCGTCCTCGCCAGACAGGATGACCGGAAGTCTCTGTCCATAGCGGGGTTGTCCTGGTGCTGTCCGACTGCTGTGGGGCGGCACGACTTGACGGAAGGGGTCGCGATGGTGGTCGTGCTGCTCGTCACATGGGTGGGGGTCGACTCGAACAGCCCTGCAAAGATACAAAAAATTACATCAATCATTTATCCAATTCATTTCTCCAGATGCCTTAGTACTGAGTGTTCAGGGTCAAGTGAAATGCTGAATGTTCCTACACAAAAAGAGCCCCACAATATCGGCCAATATCAAAATTATATATCGCAAATGCATTCTAATTGAACTGCAATTTAATTTTGTTTATTTTGAAGTATATTAAGTCAGTAAAGTTTTAAAGTATGGGTAAAAATTTTGCTGTGTTTCGTCCTCAAAATATTACGCAGTTCCCCATTTTTTTTTCTTGGATTTGGAAACACACACTGTTTGTCCCCAAGTTACAGTTTAGAAATATGGTCTAGAATATATCATGGAAAACTTTATCCATTATATTTTATATAAACCTTTTAATCTAAGTTAATGAATTCATATACAATTCATTATCTTCATTAACATTTCTAACTGAGCTGCAATTTAATTTTGTTTACAGTGTTAACTTTGGAAAGAATTTCTGGATGACAAAGAGTCACTCGAAGGAAATTAGATCTGAAGATTATATCGATGTTATTTTGTCTATATTATTCGCAAAATAAATTTTAAATGAAAACAGCTTTTATTTGTCACGAACTTCATATTTAAGCAGCTTTTATTTACATATTATTGGTAAAAAGTATAAAAAATATGCACTTTTATTTTAATAATAATAAATTTAAGATTGAAAATATAATGATAGGAAACTGGATAAAGGGGTTTTCTTTTTATAATTAAAGGAAATTGAACATACTGAGTGTTTCAATAAAGATGAATTAGAATTTTGAAATGAAAAGTTATTCAAGTTCACTTTCATGTATATAAAGTCAATAAAGTTGTAAAGTATGGGTACACATCTGAATATGTCCCCAAAAATACTTTCTATTTCCCCAATATGATGTTCCTGAGTTTAAAATTCCCGGCTAATATATTTAAAAGGATGCATCTCCTTTAAAAATTCAAAAATTTTATTTTATATTTTTTTTATTTTTACATTTTTTAAATCTTTGTACATTTCTGAATCGTTTAAAACAACCCCCATTGAAATATTCGTATCAGAACTTGTAAAACTATACAATCTTTATATTTAATATCAGAGCTTTTAGGGAAACTGCTAAAACATTACATTGCAATGCATTTTACTGAAAATGGCGATTTTTCAACTTTGCACAATCTAAATAATAATAATACTATTAAACTATTGCACAGATTAATTTTAAATTTTCACAGTTAATACATTATAGATCTGTGTTGAAACTATACCTACTTTTTTCCTTTTATTTAGTACTTATGTTATCTGAAATGGAATTTTTAAATGTTTTTTAGCTATTTTGAAAATTCAGTTTCCTGGTACAATACTTCTGATACAATTAAAAATTTTAAATAGATGAAGAATTATATCTAATAAATATTTTTACAACAAAACAAAAAGCAAAAACTATTAGAAAAAACTGTCAGAAATTCTTTAAATTTTTAAAAATAAGCTTTCCTTTTTCTTAATTTTTAGAAACCAATTAAGCAAAATTAATTAAATAAAAATAGAAGAAATTTTAAGAATTCTATGTTTCTACTATAATAATTAAAAAAGATATAATAAGGCAAAAATAAACTTCCATTTAAAGTGGATTAAAGTTGGGTGTATTTCCCTTAACAAGATCAATTGAAAAGTAACTCCATTTTCTACCGACAGATGGCGTGGAAAGATTGTTGGTTTACCTGGTTTCTTGGTAGGATGAAATGAATATTTGCGGAATATAATTGCATTATCAATGTGAAGGCAAAAAATGTTTAATGAAATATATTAAGAATAGTATTAATGCTAAGACAAAAATTTGATTTCTTTGTGTTAACCCTTAAAAAATCTTTAAAGATTAGTATGACATAAAAATTTTAAAGTTATAATTATTTTAATAATAAATTTAATAGTTATGTTTAGATGCCTGGTGGATAAGTGATAGATGGGATAGTTTTCAGTAAAACCCGATCATTTCTCTCAAAGAAGCATTTAAGTTTTCATTAAAACTGGTTTTTATCTAATAATAAAGAAAATATACAGCAGAAAATTGCGAATATTTCACTGTTTTATATAAGATATTATATAAATCCTCATATTGGTTTTAGAAACGGAGAAAACGAGAAGTTAATTATAGAGTTTAAAACCAGAATATAAAGATATTTTTTTTTCCTAAAAAAAAAAAAGATGATTTCAAAGGCAATTTTTTAAAAAATACTTTCCTACCAACCATTAGTAAAGAGACGCCGTTAAAGCGAACGTTTTTTTATTTATTTTTTTTTAAAGGAAGAACAACGAGAGAGGCAGGCGAATAAAATAAAACGGGAAAAAATCAATACGAAAACTTTGATCAAAAAGCGATTTCTGCAGAGCTTAAAATGAATAATGATTTGAACCCCCGCCCTTTTTCTATAACTTTTTTCCGTTTTTCATAAAGAAAAAGAAATAACAACAAAGAGAGCACAATCTTACATAAAAAATGCCAATCAATCAAATCGAGAGGAAATGATTAAAAAAAATCTTTCTGGGAATTTAAGTTGCCAGAATAAAAAAGACAAAAAAAGTTAAAAACATGGCAAAAATTCTATCATTAATCGACGTCAAAACTTCAAATCGCTGACAACAAAGGAGAAGGAATATATATATGCATGAAGGAACAATAAATTTTTATGCGTCAAGCGAAAGGTCTGGGTGATAGATTCTTTATGCTGCGAAGAACGTTTAAAACAATTTGTCAACTTTCAATCACGATTATTGCGAGATAGAAAAAAAAATAAAGAAATAAGACTGGCAACGAGACAGAAGGCAGGCGATCTTTATCACAGAAGAGTGGAATTAGTGATAGTTAGTATAGAAATGCACCTCCTCTTTTTCTTTTTTTCAATGTCTTGAAGTAGAAAAATTGTTGTTGAAAATGACGTGATTTACCGTCTTCAGAACAGATTGTTCAATTAGTAATTCAAGAACATGGAGTGAAAAAAGAAAAAAAAAAAAAAAAGAAAGGAATTTCGTCTTTCTAATCTAGAGAGGGAAAAAAAAGTTTTACAACATTGTAGCTGCACAATTTGAGACGTCGATAATTTTTTTTATGGTAAGTGAAACTAAGTGACGAGTTAAATGAAGAATTATTGTTACGTCAAAATGTGTGGCGAAAGTTATGCTGAAAACAAATAATATTTTGGGGTGTGTAAAAATTGCATAAGCTGACGTATTCTGGAATGAAGATTAAACCTTACTGTTTTTATGTGATTGCACAATTAATATACGTTTTTGAGTAACCACAGGAATATACCCATCAGGAAATTTCTATATATTGTTCCTAATTGAGACGCTTGATTTAGTTAATTTCAATCGAAAGCAATATTTTATGGATCGATTAGTCTCCTTTATTTTTGAAATGTTTAAGCGATATACACAAACAAAACTCAATGCATGAAGATAATCAAAATAATTCTTTATTCGTGGTATTCCTTTGTCCAGTTTAGTATAAATATTCAAATAACTATCGTGTACTGTGAAGTTTCTTAATCTTCTCTAAATTACACTAGGGTTCAAAAGAGAATTTTCAGCTTTAAGCGATATACACAAACTAAACTCAATGCATGAAGATAATCGAAATAATTCTTTATTCGTGGTATTCCTTTGTCCAGTTTAGAATAAATATTCAAATAACTATCATGTGTAACTGTGAGCTTTCTTATTCTTCTCTAAATTACACTAGGGTTCAAAAGAGAATTTTTAGCTTTGGTCAATATGTCCAGAACGACTGGACACGTTTTAATGCAATTTGGCGATTAGTTTGGAGGCCAGGGACATATGGCGACAAACGCGTTTTAAATCTTAATTGGGTTTGGCAACTATTTTCGAGCCATTTCATATATTTCCTTTTAAATTGCGTGCTAAAGAGATTAAAATATTTTACGCAACATAATTCATCTGATAACATTTAAAAATGAGTTTTCAAGTAATAAAATTTTCCTCGCCTTTTCATCACGTTAACTTCTATAAATTTTAATATTGTATAAAATATAATTTGGTATATTTTATTTCCTTTAGAATTCAGTTGCACCATTGTTTTACCCAAATTTTAGACTCCAATATCATTGTAGAATTCTTCAATGAAACTTAAGAAATCATATTCTGAAATCTAAACACACGTATTACTAAATAAATTTAAGATTTAGCTTATTTTAACTCGTTATAATTGTAGACTTATTAAATAAAATATATTCAAACTGAAATCAAAAGAACACGCCGTAAAACTAGCTTGTATTAACACTGCCTTTTTTTATTTTTCGTTCCACGGAACAACAAAATGAACTGCTGCCAGATTCCAAATAGTAAGTTGTTTTACATTTTATACAGACAGCTACAAGGAGGACAAAATGTTGGTTTACCCTCTAGGTCAGGTATGCCCAACCCGCTGCCCAAATGAAATTTTCAACTGTCTGTATAGTTTTAGTCATTTTGACTATATACAGTTGAAACATAGAATTTTAGTTGTTAATGTTTGCAATAATAAATATCACATATTATGTACGTTAAGACTTGATAGTAACCAACGTAAACCTGGTCTTTGAGTAGGGTTGGACAGGTTACGTTGAAATTTAAGTGTTCTAGAATATTCTGTCAATCGGCCATCACTTATACGACCAGCTGACTCGCGTTACGTGCACGTGCTCTGTCCGACCAGTCAGTGGAAGTTGTATGGAAAGAAAGTTATAAATTATATTTATGGCTATTGTGAAGTTATCATAAATTCTAAAGGAATAATTAAGATATTGTAAGGTAGTTGTTGTTTGGCCCACTAACCGATTTGGATTGGGCACCCCTGCTCTTGGTAAAAGAAAACAATTTCTCAATATCACGTGACTTGCATTTTTGAAACAAAAATACGAAATATTATGTAAAACAGTCATTTTCTGGTAGTTATCGTTTGAAAAAAGTATTTAACATTTATGTTACGCTAGTAATATTTTTTGTTGCAGAGCTATTTGTTCTCTTTAAACAATCTAGCCAAAAACTGAATCGATTTTCCTTGCATGAATAAATCGCCAAATATCGTGAAGTATAATTCTTATTTTTCTTTAGTTTATATTTTAAGTTCAGGATGAAACTTAAATTTACGGTAATGCGTTAGTTGTTTTAGTATCTAAATTGCTTATATGGACAGTGTAATATATCATAAAAATTAATTTGAATTCTGAAATAAACATAACTTTTATTTCGGAATTTTAATTGTTCCGACCGAAGGCTAGGAGCGAAGCGGACGGTTTAAGGTTAAAATCCTTAGGCTGGAGAGTTCAATATTAGAACTTGAGATACCTACTATCGGCGCGAGCATCTTTGTTGATATTACGTTTAGAACGCCTTAGCGTTAAGTGTTACATCATGTGAGCTACTCAGCAGTTGTTTTGTTTCTCGGGTACATTACCCTCCTCTGTTTACATCGGGAAGCGTTCGATCGCGGGAACTTCGACCTTGAAATTGGGGCAGACACGACGTCGCACACTTGTTTCTCTTCTCTTTTAACTCAATCGGGAGGGGAAAAGAAGCATCTTTAGCAGTTTGAACGTAAATCACAAATGAGAGACTTTTGGTGTTACCATTAACTCATGAGAGATTTCATTTATAATTTGTTTTTCTTCAATTACGATCACTTCATACTCTAATAAAAAAGAACTGATGCCATTCTCGCGGAAGAAACTTAGCTTCTTTGTTTCATAACTTAAAAAATAGAAAAAACTAAAAGCCATAAAAAATGGAAGAAAAAGCATAAAAATAATTAAAATAACAGAAAAAACTATAAAAATTTGTGACAAAATGACCATTTTACCCATTGTTTACACTTTCTTCTCCTGTTTGACTAGACAAATTCCCACTGGTCAGCACTCTTATTTTTGATTGGTTGACCTTCGATTATCAAGCCTTATTTCTTAGTATAAGTAATTTAAAATTAAAGTAAAAATTAAAATAATCTAGATTAAATATTACCACTGTACAACAATTACTAGAAAATTACAATTACGATAATAAAAATAAAGATACGGTACTACACTAATTCATTACGAATACTTACAAGTTAAGATTACGTTAATACACGGTACTACAACAGTTAAGAAAAGTTATAAGTTACAAGCAAAAAAAAAGTTAGGAAAATTAAAAAATAAGATACTGTACATAGATCGAGAAGTAGCAAGAGTCATTGTGGCGCCCTCTATTGACGCATAAGAGAAAAGTTAAAGTTAGAAAATTTAAAAAAGATACGAAAATGATTTACAGGATCAATGCCAGGATGTCATTGAAAAACAAAACCACTCATTCTCATACGGATCTCCGATGGATGTCCCCTGCCGTAAAAAAAGTAGCGTTTTTTTTTTCCCCTAAACTCGCTTTTCTCTAGTTATATAGTGTCATTAACTCACGAATCCACCATTATCTATCGTTTTTCTTGTTTAGTTGTTCATTTTCTCGCTCCCTGATTCGCTTACTGAAAGAAACTCTGTACTGACATGCACGACACATATAATTCTGTTGATCCTTATCCTGAAGATCCTGAAGACAGTATCCAACCAGCAGGATAAAAGAAATCTTATCCTTATATTGTAAAACTCAAGGCCAGATTAAACTTTGGGGGTTATAAATATTTTTTCTTACTTGATGACGAAATTCCAAACATTCAAGCGAAAATCACTTGGCAAATGAGGGATTTTTTGAGCGCATGCGCTTAACTACTGTTTCTTGTTTACAGTGTGCCATGATAACCGTATAGGTAAATTGGAGTATATTTAATTGTGTGAGTGTATTTTAAATAACATTGCCTCTAACTCCGAACAGATATTTTTTTGCCAAATAATTTGGCTGCATTTATCCTTTGCCAAATACATTCTAAACTTGAGAATTTGTTTGGAACTTTGCAACTATGTTCTTTTCCTATCCTACAAGAAAGACAGACCACATACAATAAAAAAAAAGAAAAAAAAAAAAAGTGAAAAACTTAAATGCTAAATTTTATTTATACAGGGTTTTCAACAAGTACAGATGGCAACGAACTAGTAAAATGTTGTTCGGGGAATCGACGTGTATTTCATCGTGCTGTTGCCAAATAGAAAGGAAAAAAATTTAATTGAGGAGAAAAATAATATCGCCTCCGGTTACTCCATGGTATCAAATATTCGTACACATGATTCACACTCTGCGTTATTTATAGCCCGCGGCATTTTTCAAAAGGTCATCGTATGTTTTTGATATCCCTATATCACCTCAGCGAAAGGGAAAATGAGTAGGGTAAAAAACAACACCGACTCTACCACCCTTACTGGAAATAACTCGCACGTGGTCATTAAAAAATTCATAAAAACGTGCGTAGGTGTCGTTTCTTTATGTCTCCATTGCAGTCTCGATTGTCCAAAGGGGTTCATACGGTCTTCCAGGAGTCCGCGTGATCTTTGAGGAGGTCCAATGCACAGAAAAATTAATTTTTTGATGCGAGGGAACACAAGGTTTAGTGCAGTTTCAATGTTTTGTAAGCATTCATTCCACAATTCGAAATGAACGTCGAACTCTTTCCAGGGAGCATTTAACTCACTGTATAAATATCCCCAAGTGTACATGCACATTTTGTTTATTTCGACAACATTTAACGTCGTAAATAAACACAGTATTTACCGAGTTCCCGTGAGCCCTAAGATTCCTCGTTATGAATACGACTTCAGTTATTAATTCATTCGTCGATCTATTTATAGTCCCACCCACCCCCTCCGTTTCCAGCCTTGCATAAAAATCGACTTCACCCACATTTAAAGTGGCTAAATTTACCCCTCATGGAATTATGACTCATTAAGTATCGAAGCATGCTCTTCTGTCTCGTTATTTTTATCGAAAATGAATTCGAACTTTTTTAAAAAAGACTAATTTAACTCGCCCCTGAATGAAGTACCTTCGCACACATTGGGGGGAAAAAAATTCCCTACATCTGAAAGCAAAAACTGACTCGGTCTATTAATATTTTCCACGCTGCTGTTATTATACCTTCTCCGGATATATATACATATATATGTATCCGACTCGGGAGTTTAAATATAGAAGTACCGCCTACAACTGCAAAAAGTCCTCACCCTAAAAAGAAAGGGAAAAAAAGGGGGAGGGAGGAGAACTTGTCATAATCTCGCTGAAAAGGTCTTTTCTTTTGCATAAAAGAGGTGAGTTAAACGAATTTTCTTTAAAAAAGAATATTTTTTTTCTTTTTTTATTATTATTATTTCGTTTTCTCCCCCGTACCTCGTTGGAGTGAGGGAGGAGGAGGGAGAGAAAGGGCTTTTGGGAAATAATTTGTCATTTCCGTTTTAGAACATTTTTTAATCGCTCGGCTTCAGAGCGGGACGGAAATTAGAGGCGGATTTTAAGGAGTTGGGAGGAGGGGATGAATGGAATGAGAGACTCGTTTACCTTTTCGGCAGACGATTTTCGAAATCTCTCCTCTTCGTACACGCCGGTAATTCTGGGTATAAACAAAGCATTTATTTAACGAAGATTTTTTTTCTTCCTTTTCAAAACGTCACTACTACTACTACTTCTACTACAACCAGATGTGCTCAATAGTTAATTTTAGAAGACGGTAAATAGTACGTTTTATTTTTTAATTTTAAACAAACGAATTCGAGTCATATTTTATAAACAAAACATTTATTTAACGAGGTAAAGGAATATTTTTTTTCCTTTTCAAAACGTCACTACTACTACTTCTACTACAACCAGATGTGTTCAATTGTTATTGTTAGAAGACAGTAAATAATACTTTTTTTTAAATTTTAAACGGACGAATTCGAGTCATATTTTATAAACGAATAATTTATTTAACGAGGTAAAGAATTTTTTTTCCTTTTCAATATGTCACTACTACTACTACTTCTAC
Organism: Pardosa pseudoannulata; assembly: GCA_032207245.1. Taxonomy (NCBI): domain Eukaryota; kingdom Metazoa; phylum Arthropoda; class Arachnida; order Araneae; family Lycosidae; genus Pardosa; species Pardosa pseudoannulata. Next base: position 166,442,703 of record CM063506.1, on the reverse strand, counting down.
TACAACCAGATGTGTTGAATAGTTATTTTTAGAAGACAGTAAATAATACTTTTTTTTTTAATTTTAAACAAACGAATTCGAGTCATATTTTATAAACAAAACATTTATTTAACGAGGTAAAGGAATATTTTTTTTTCCTTTTCAAAACGTCACGAATACTACTACTACTACAACCAGATGTGTTTGTTCAATTGTTATTGTTAGAAGACAGTAAATAATACTTTTTTTTTTTTTTAAATTTTAAACGGACGAATTCGAGTCATATTTTATAAACGAATAATTTATTTAACAAGGTAAAGAATTTTTTTTCCTTTTCAATATGTCACTACTACTAATACAACTAGATGTGTTCAACTTCTACTACTAATAATACAACTAAATGTGTTGAATAGTTATTTTTAGAAGACAGTAAATAATACCTTTTTTTTAATTTTAAACAAACAAATTCGAGTCATATTTTATAAACAAAACATTTATTTAACGAGGTAAAGGAATATTTTTTTCCTTCCCAAAACGTCACTACTATTACTTCTACTACAACTAGAGATGTTCAATTGTTATTGTTAGAAGACAGTAAATAATACTTTTTTTTTAATTTTAAACAGACGAATTCGAGTCATATTTTATAAACGAATAATTTATTTAACGAGGTAAAGAATTTTTTTTCCTTTTCAATATGTCACAACTACTACTTCTATTACTACTAATACAACTAGATGTATTCCATAGTTATTTTTAGAAGATGGTAAAAAATACTTTAAAAAAAATTATAACAGACGAATTCGTGTCATATTTTATAAATAAAATATTTATTTAACGAGGTAAAGAAATATATATATAAATATTTTTTCCTTTTCAAAACCTTACTTCTACAACCAGATGTGTTCGGTAGGTATTTTTAGAAGCTAGTAAATGGTAGTTTTTTTTTTTTCTTTTAAATTTGAGCTGACGATTTCGAGTCATACTGTTCGTAGAAGGGAAGCAAAAAATCGTTTGCGGAGCACCATCATTTCACATAAATATTTATGAGAGGAGATGAAGAGTTGGAAATATTTGCAAACAGATGTGTGAACGAGCTTAGATAAGCTTGAGGGGGGGGGATAATAATTTGCGAGAAATGGAAGGAAAAAAAAGGTGAGATTTCGTGTAAAGCTCCCCTAGTATCTATGAGTGAATGAGTTCATCTTCTTTTTGTATACCCTCAACACTACGAGCTACTTAGAGGAGACAAAATTAAGGAGCATAGTATATTTGTCCTTCTCAAGGAAGTAAATGGCTCTAAAACCATGTATATGCCTGTAAGGACGTATGTTTAGTAAGGGGGAAGAGTTCAGGGGTCAACACCTTCCTTGAAATATTTTCAATGGACGCTTTACAAGACATTAAAATTAGTAACATTTGTAACTTAAAAATTGTGTATATCGCTAATTCCCACAACAAGTGTTGAAATATCGTTTTCCCCATGAAAAGAGTAAAAAGATTTCTTTGCAATATAACTGATCACAAGAGGTTGGTAAATTTATCGTGACTTCCGGTGCATAGAGGCATGACTATAAATGCAAATGTAGCTTGGAGCAAGCTGGCCTTAAAAACTAGAACTCATTTACTGCTATTCAACGATAGTTCATGAATGACTGATTACACCACTCTGTTTCCGAATTTTGTTTTCCTACAAGGTGTGTACTTTTATAATCTCATCACACGCTATGAGTGCCATTCTTATACAGTAAAGTACCATTTATATGAGTTGGCCACCATTGACATGGCTCTGGATTGTATCGCAGAGAGAAATCTGGATCCTTTCGGACAGACGAAGTTTAACACAATACCTTCAAAATTGGCGAGTTATTAGGAATCAAAAGGAAATGAGGATTATAGAAAAACTTAAAACATTGTCCAGTTCCAGTATCCTCCACCTACAATGGATTTCGTCACATGTTGATTTAAAATATGATAATATTGCGGATGGACCCTACCATGACTCAGGTCATTGATGACCCTCTCACTCTTGAGCTAGATTCAAGGCATCTATAAAGATCT
>CM063506.1:166425663-166430663 GCA_032207245.1 Pardosa pseudoannulata | reverse complement strand
AGATAAAAGAGGGGAGAGAAGATGGCGCAAATTAAAGAAAAATAAGGGTGCATGGCAGATCCCACCCCACGGCGGTTCGATCCCATATTGCCACCCAAGTGGAATGAAAATGGAAAAGTGCGACTTTTTCAAGATTTTTTCCCTTCTCAAAACGGACGGCAACTCTTTTCAGATGTGCCAGCTATATATCAACTTGACAAATGAGTTGGCCTTGCAGACAGAGAGGGGGAAGATTGAAAGGGTGTGTTTCGAAAGCCACTGACGCACCAGGAGGTGAGGGGGAAGCGATGCGACGTCCACTTTCGTTCTTTTCACTTTCATCCTTTAGTGTGATTTTCCACTCTCCATCCCCGTCTTTCAGTCCATCTTCCTTTTGCGTGGCACCCACACCTGTCCTCTCGTACCTGAGACAACGGGAAGCTTCAGGTTAAAGCAGTTCATTTTTCAGTTAGAACACGAATTTTTATTATTGGGTTCTTATAATTGATATCTTAAAAACGATATAACGAACAGATTTCAAGAACTTTTAAACGGATGTATACTGAAGCAGGTAGTTTGTGCTTTTATTAGATATCTTCAAATAGGATAACATTCAACAATTTAGGTACTTTTAAAAACTATTGTAGGAGCGCTATGGTCTACTATTTCGCTACACGAGTGTGAAGATTGCCGAGTTGTTTTAAAAGTTCCATCCAAACAGTCGATTTGCTGTTCAATATCTAGATTTTATTTCAGGACAGAGTACAAACTACTATTAGACAACTAACTATACAAGAAAAACAATATTTACATTAAACAGTTCTATCAATTCGATTATCTATTTAAATTCCGAATATGCTACTTTAAAGTCCGTAGTCCACCATTACTTCCAATGAATTACCTTCTTTTTATAGATGGCGCTCTCTCGCCGATTACGGTTACTCCCCCTCAGGGGCGTACGCAAGGGGGGTGTTAGGGGTTTAAACACTCCCCTTGAGCTCAGACAAAATGGGAAAAATAAAAATTTTAGTAGAAATTATACGGGCTATTATTTTTTAGAGTTATGAACCCCAACCCCCTTGAAAATTATGAACACCCCCTTGAGAAAGTTCTGCGTACGCCACTGCTCCCCCTGTTCCTACAAAGAAGCCTATAAAGTGACCGGGACCAATTACTTGAAGTCGATTCCAAACGCCTATGAACATTGATTCCCCTTTGGTCTTTTTATCAGTGGATTGCCACCGATTAAAAATAATCTAGGCAATTTGAAATAAAAAACATGAATTTATTTTCTTAAAATGGTTGTTGTTTAATTAAAATTTTTTTCCCTTTCCCACTGCATTTTACAAACAGGTGAGGGCTCAGAATCTTCAGTAGATCTCCACTGCTGAAAATTCCAGTTAAGAATCTAGTTTATAACCTTAGAGGAAAAGAACATTTGAATTCGAATTTTAACAATATTTTTATAACGAGAATGTATAATGTTACATGAAACATACAAGACACAAAAATCCTCTATAACTCTAGAAAATATTTTGAGGTTTTCGAAAGCCTTGCCAGTTTAACAACAATACGTTAATAGAAAATCTCAAAATTTTTGTATAAGAGATACATAAAAAATAATGCACTTGGATACATTTTGAATTGACTGGTACAAAATCGTCCAACTGGAAATTATTATTCTTAGAAGTTTAGAATAAGGGTGTATAACAACAAGTTTCGTTGCAGTAAAATAATTATGTCATTAAAAAATGTGTTTTGATAATCAAGCGTAAATCTAACACGATTCTCTTTTTGAAACAAAAAAGTTAAGCGTAACTTGATTCTTTTCAGAACAAAAAGTTCTTATATATATTTTTGGTTAACATATTATATTTCGAAGATTTCTTGTCGCCTGTAGGACAGTTTGGAAATTAAGCTGAAATGCATTTCAATTTAAGAGAAGTGATCGTTTATAAGAAAACGTTACCTCTAATGAATGTAAGCAACGTAACCAAAAGAATATTAATACGCGCTCGACAAGCAAATCTCTCGTTACCATGGAAAATATACATTTGACAAAATGACAAAGTCACTCTACAATTTGAGAACAATAACATAATTATGCACAACAGGCTACATTCCATGCAGATTTCACAGGCAGAAGGATTCCTTCAAAATCGCGAATGACTTGGAGTATTAGAAACATACGCGATGGCAACAAGCCTAGATAGAGCTTTCTGTTGTCATGGCGACGACCTCTTCTGACGTCACTCTTTTCCCAAGATCCCTTGAGACAAATGGCTGCAATGAAAAGATGTTTTCGGTACTGATGTGATGAATTATTATTGTTATAAGCCACCGAAACAAGGAGCCGGAAAATAATAAAAAAAAAAAATTATAGAATGTGACAACGAGCTTTTTGGCAGACAATGAACCATTTTAACAGTAATGGATTGGATTGATCGGGCGTTCAAAGAGTACCAGATGTAATTAGAAACCTTTTCACTATTCCACTGTTAAAAGATACAGAACGAAAGAGACAAGGGGGGGGGGAAACATGTATGTATATATATATATATGTATTTATAATGGAACGGCAATGCCGTCGGTGATTTATTTTGAATTAACACGGCGTATTGAAAACGGTGTGTTTATTTTTCATTATTTGTTTTGATTCTTCGTTTTTGTTCTCAGGCCATTCTACCGTGAAAAAGGAGTTTCGTGTTTGTTTATTTAAAGTCTCATTTCAGAGAAAGAGTTTTCAGGAATGTTTAATCTCAAAATTTCTCTCAAGGGAGAAATTTTTTTTCTTTGAATATGAATAAAGAATTTAATTAATTGGAATGAAAATGGTGTTCCGGTTTCAGCGAATATTAACCAAAGTTTTAAATAATAATAACTGTGGAAGTATTCAGCTTTCTTAGAACAAATAAATCGTCGTTTTTCTTTTATAATAATATTCATTTTAATTTCCAGTCCACTCTTTCGTAACAAAGCGGAAGAAAATATGAAACGTCAAAATTATGCTTTTCTAGTGGCGGAAATTTGATAGAATTAAGTGAATAGTACTAAAACAGCGTATTATGTTGATCACATTGGTCGAAAGAGGTACACCCATTGTCATTTCGGTTAAAAATTCAATAAATATTTTAAAAACGAATTAGTTAATAACACAATTCTGATCCTTACATGTCTACCGTAAAATATTTTATCAGCCATTTCTGAAAATTGACATCAATAAAACTTTTCTGCTGAAACATTAGTAAGTCGGTTGACGTTCACTTGCATAAGTAATTCTGTTTAATAAAAGTTAATTATATTTTTCCTATTAAATTGTAATTAATAAACTTTAGAAAAATAAACTTTATTATAATTAAATAAAATTGTATATTGACAATTTTTATGTATTACAAACAAAAAGAATAATAATTTTTAAATCATTACCCATCGCATTTTTTACATTACATTACCGGTGATTTGGTCTGTTATGATATGTTTAGTGATATATATATATATATATATATATATATATATATATATATATATATATATATATGTAATGAGACGTACTTCTCGATAGTTGGTTGCAGTCATGGCCATAAAAATGATACCGTTTCAGCTAAAGACCCTTATTAAGATAACGTTGAAGGACGGGTTCCCACTTCATCATAGGGACAGGACAAACAGAAGGGTCAGCTAGCATGAAGTTCTATGTACAAGACACGTAACACTTGGGTCAACATCTGTGGGAAAATATCTGCCTCCTACAGCGTGCATCTCCTTTTTATTTGGAAATTTCCTAAATTGTCCGCTAGAGTCATGAAGAATTATAATGCCCCTTCTCTGAGGGTATAAACTGTAGCCCCAGTGGTCTATTTAGGTGAGGAGTTAAAAAGGGGAATGCAAAATGACGCGGGAATTTTAGCCCTTGATATATATATATATATATATATATATATATATATATATATATATATATATATATATATATATATATATATATATATCATCACTAAACCAGAAGATTCAACCAAAACATTTGCTAGTTAGTTGACATTTAATTGCACAAGTAATTGTAATTAATAAAAACTAATTGTATTTTTCCTATCCTAGGAAAATTATAATTACTAAAAACTTCATGCATTCATTATAAATTAGAAAATAGTTAACTTTTTCTGTTAAATTTGATTCTAGAAAAAACAACCCATTAATTTATTTTAAACTGAATATCTATTATATAAGAACAGAGAGAAATCGTTATACTGACTACTAATACTGATTTTCATCAAACAAGAATTTTAATAAATATGCTAGTACAATTATTTCTTTTTTCTGTTTAACCCTTAATTTGACAAGATGTTTTTTCAAATATTTTTTAATTTCTGTTATTTTCCCACGTCTGTATAGACATTTTGTCAAATAAGAATTTTTTTTATTTTTTACCGTAATAGAAATATATTTTAAAGTTTTTGTTAGATATTTAAGCCGTATAGAAATTTTTATAAACCCGCCAGATTTTATTTATTTAATTATAATTTGTAGCCAAATTAAGCGTTAAATTAATGTGGTTAATTTCCTTATTTTAGCTTTCAAATTCTAGAATTTCATCTATAACGAAAAAAGAAATCGTTGCACGGGGATTTTGACAGTCACAAATTTCTGTATACACGAAAAAACAGTTGTTTTGCGTCCAGCTTCCGGTCTGGGTACGTGAGGTTCATCCATTTTAAAATTCAAATTAGTTTTTACGATTATATTACCCAAACGTTAAGAAATTTCGAAAAATTAAACAACTCACTGTCATATAACGTATAACACATTCATTTCATTTCTATGAAGAAATACAATCTGAAGAAATAAAAAGAGTTTATTTAGATATTTGGCGACGGAATAACGGAAAATTTCGCCAGATTATTTTAAGAAAACAAATGTATTGACAAAAATGTTACCCACGTGAACAAAATGCTAAATATTTCATCAAACGATAACGATATTATCGTATATACTTTGCGATTTAAATAAATTTTAACTGATCGTTT
>CM063506.1:166393163-166420663 GCA_032207245.1 Pardosa pseudoannulata | reverse complement strand
CTAAATAACAGAATGTGTATATTCCCGTCTGATTTCAGTTAATATACTGCAGGTCGATCATTAAGCAGAATAATGACTGTTAAATGGATTACCAATACCCTGTTAATTAAATATCATACGCTACATTAACTGCCAGTCATTTATCTATTATAATTATCTATTCAAAAGGTATCACTGAATAATGGCACGTCATGATAGTGCTCTTGCATTCCTATTTCATTATCCGATAAAAAAGAAAGAATCTCTCTCATAATCCTCAGTTACTGAAAAAGAAACTTGAATCATCCCCCCCCCCAAAAAAAATGAAATTCGCATCTCTTTTTCGAACTATCTGCTTGTTAACTGATAAACGAGCCAAAAATCGCCAACTACCAAATCTCTTGGCGCTCTTCTACGCTTATTTATTACTTACAAAGTGACAAGCGGTAGCTCAAATAGGCAACGGCATCGATCTCAAAGATCAGGGGGATAGCAAGTTTCAGACAGAATCCAGCCAAAGACCAGCCTTGTACAGTAATGGCGAGGCAAACTTTCTGATTACATTTTATTACATTTTCGAGTTTTACTGTTTTTGTACATTGTAATGTGAACTGACATTATAAAATAAAAAAAATTTATGCTCAGAGTTTGGTTAGCCATTAATATGTCACCAAAATAAAGATTGCAATAATAACCGAATGAAAACACATGTTTGTAATGAACAATTATTACAGAAAATAAATTATAATTTATTAATATATATATATATATATATATATATATATATGTATGTATGTATAATATACATATAAATATATATATATATATATATACATATATATATATATACATACATATATATACATATATACATATATATACATATATATATATATATATATATATATATATATATATACATATACATATATATACATATACATATATATACATATACATATATATATATATATATATATATACATATACATATACATATATATACATATATACATATATATACATATACATATACATATATACATACATATATACATATATATATATACATATACATATATATAGATATACATATATATACATATACATATATATAATATACATATATACATATACATATATATACATATATATATACATATACATATATACATATACATATATGCATACATATATACACATATACATATATACATACATATATACATATACATATATATACACATATACATATATACATACATATATACATATACATATATATACACATATATATACATATATACATATACATACATATACATACATATATATGCAGAACTTTCCCATGAAATAAACAATTTTAAAGATTTTTTCCCACATTGAGAAAAATAAAAGTTCTAAAATATTGTAAAGCACTGTACGAACCTTGCCTTTCTCCTTGTTTGTTTAATATTACTCCGAGTATTCACAAATCTTCTCAGTATTTCTTTCGCTTGTAACTGTGTACCGCTGCGGGACACACAAAGTCTTCAGTTTATTTTCACGAAACTTTTTATGGTTTTCTCTAATAGGTCGAGCGATAAGCTTGTCCGTAGATTCCGTAACTGCCTTCCATCAAGTTTTACAGTTAAGGGGGACAAAAGACGGGGAGATTAGGACGTATGGTTTTTTTATTCCAAGAACCTCAAAGACATAAAAATCGCCTTTCACTGAGGAACATGTTTACTGACAGTTACTGGGCCGGGAAATTCCAGCCACGCCGAAACAGACAGAAAAACCAAAGATGTCGCCACTCGATAAAAATCCTCTTCACCCCTCGCGACGGTGCGGGGGCAGAAGGGGGGGATGTCAGCAGCGATGCGAATAACAAGGTCCCAAAAAGGAATTTGTCCCTATCTGTCAAGAGGGGGGGATGCACGTGTGTTTCATACGCCCCTCCGTCCGACCCCTTACCCCCTGGGTCTTTTCTCGTCCGGAGGTCCTATGTTTACTTTCCAGGCAGCTGAACCCCCAAAATGGGGAGAAAAAAAAACCCCAAAAAGAGAAAGGGAGGGGTGTACCCTAGTTTCGAATCGGAGGTCGGTAGTTAGATTATCGAAAGTTCTTCGAGAGTTACGCGGAAAGGCACTACCAGAAGAGGGTGGACATTTTGTTGTGGAGTGGCTCTTTGGAGACGCATAAAAAAAGAGGGGAGGAATGGAATAAATGGGAAAAGTGCGCTGCAGGCTGATAAACGTGTCTAAATGATGAATGGTCGAATGATTATTTTTGAAAAGATGGTGTGGCAGCGGTTCAGAAATGTGGTCAGCACGACATCATGAGTATGCATGTATCAGACCGAAACGTTTCCCCCTCTACGTGTTTTGTTTTCCTCTAAATACTTGACAGACGATAACGTGCATGTATGTATGTGTGTGTGTGTGTGTGTGCCTGTCAATCCATATGTGTATATAATGGAACTTTTTACGTCACTTTAGATCCAGACGCCTGCTAAATCAATATTTTCGAATATGTCTTCCGATCTTTTCAAACGATATTGGATCGGTAGAAACCATTCCTTTGTACAATGACGTCACTAGAAATTTGTTTTCTCGGAAAGGAGGCAACACATAGATACATTGAATTTTTTAATCTCATAAAAAATAATTCATTACACACACATAAGTACATACATACATAAATCATACATCCATAATTTTGCATACATAACTGAATAGTTATAAAACCGATGAGCAACACTGATCGTCCTGGTAATGCATCTTGAAAAAGCATATTTGCAACAACATTGCAGTTTTTAATTTAAGTTCTAATTTGTTGTTTTTCCAACTTTCTTTTAAATTCTCTGAGAAATACTATAGCCTATTTAATGAACGCTTCAATATTTACAAGACGAATTTAAACTAAAGTTATTTTATGCAGGGTATCTGCCAAAATAAAATTTTTCAAATCCATGACTTTTCATGACCTTTCCTGATTTAGCAGATCATTTTCCATGACTTTAAAAAGCTTTCGTTAAAAGTATATATGAATAAAACTTCTGATGTACATACAAATAAAATACATGCTTTTAGAGAAATGACAGGAATTTTATCATAAAAAACTATAAACTTATTTTATAAGTGTTAATAAACTCACATAAAAATAAATTGTTGTATCTACATACCTAAGTTTAATCCTATAGCCATTTTTTAATCAAAATGTTTCCAATTTGAATTCGGGGTACTTTGGTATTATCCGGGTGACCATGAATAATAGCCAAATATAACCCTATAATGTTTATATACAATATCCCTAGAGATAAACTTATATTTTGTGCAAAAATCTTAACTCATTTTTATTAAAAAATAATTATTATTATATTAATAAAATTTTAATCTACAATTTAAGAAAAAAACCCAGAATAATACACATTTACCCACCCATTAAGCTTTCTTGCTTTGAGTTTCCTTGGTGAACCAATTTTACTTGGCAATAAGGTCAATAGGATAATACATAAATACCAAACTCAGTAACTTCAGTCAAATAACAAGTAAAAGTAGAATTAAACAATTCAATGCATTTTTTTTAATCGGTAGTTTAGCGGATGCATAACTTTCCATGACTTTTACTCATTTTGCTTGAAAAATCAAGACTTTCCATGGCAAAATGAATCCATTGTCTAAATCCATTATTTTCCCTGACTTTCCAGGTGCGCGGAAACCATGTTTATGAACAACAACTGGAAAAATAGAAATGCACCCAATTTTATAGTATAAATCTTTATTTATTTTTTACTATTTTATATAGTCATTATATAAAAAGCAAATTATCATCTTTGGCAACGTTGCATCACAGTACTCAAAAATTTTAGAATAAAACAGACACAGCATAGTAATAATTATCGTGTTCGCAAATGCTTCTTCAACCCTGTCGGCTAATTCGATTCCACCTCTTTTCGTTTTGTTTACACAGGGACACAAAGCTTCATTTTTGAAAAAGTTCATAAAATGAAATCTCGTCGATTTATAATGAATTTTCCTTTATTACTGGGTAAAGTTTAACAGACCATAACACTAAATACAACTTAAGAACAAAAAATATTCTGATTCCGACGTTACGAACAAAATAATTCAAGTGCACTCAATCGTGAACACCCGACAATAAATGACCGTTAATTTAAGAATTCTAACACTCACTCAAACTTTCCGTGAATTTTCAAACAATGAATTGCGTTCCGAACTTCACGGGTGGTCCCATATTTACTTTTTACTTCTCATTTATGATATCGGAAATTAAAATAAATATAATAAACGAAAAACATATAATTATCGTTGTTACATTCGCCTGTACAATCTTAATATTATCAAATTTCTTATTCCTCTTGCTTTGCTATTGTTTACCTTTTAACTTTTACGGATTATCCGTAAAATTTACGGTTCTGTTTGACGGACTTACGGATAGATCGAGAATTTTTATGGGCTTTGGTACCGCTCAAATGCAACCGAAATTTTCGAAAACAGAACAATGGATTTTTTACTTTAGTAATTTGTTAAAAATTGAAAGTTTTTTATAATTACAGTAGAAATTGACATAACTTATATATATATATATATATATATATATATATATATATATATATATATATATATATATATATATATCTGCATGCGTGTATATATACATGTATAATTAATATTACAGCTCTGCTCCTCGGTACTGGGTTCTGGTAATAATGACTCATAATTTCGACTAATTACTAATAGGTACGACTCTATCAAGCATCGGTCCATATTTTTTGGCAGCAGGTCAAAGTCAACCAAAAATGAAACCAAAATGAAACCCGAATCCGTAAAATATGACAGTTTATTCTAGAGCAGCGACTGTTCACCTTATACCTACCGCCCTCTAGTGGGGGAAATGTTATTCCAGGCCTTCTTTGATGGAAATCTTGCAATATAGAGTACGTAGAAATGGGCAATTGGTATTCAACTATAAAAAGTAAATTGTTTTATTCATTTTCTCCAAAAAATTATATTGCAGACTTTTTGGTTCAACTCGATATTTTCGTCTCATCAGTTATTAGGAGTATATATGTTAAAATTAAGATTTCTAATTCAATAAATAGCATGCCCAAAGCATAACCATAGTCTATTTAATGCCCAATATAAGTTTACCGCCCCTTGGAATGCTCTCAACGACTTCCGGGGGGGCGAGAACGCCCTCTTTGAGAACCAGAGTGTTTGACTGTTCACCTGGTAAATATAATTTTTCTTTTTGGGATGCTGTTTGTCATACTAGCGTGGGTTGCTTTCGATCGAACTACAAGACACCTTGCTTTGAAAACAAAAACTAAAAGGTAATACTGACTTTTTATAAGTGATCTTTTCCCTACGAATGTGTAATAAAGCCCTCCGGTTCATGTAATATGTCCAATTTCTAATCCGCCCCGTGGTTCTGTTCGACGCCCACGGCAAGCCCTTAACCCCATTGAACCCTCTTCTTCGTATAACCGCAGTGTTTCTGAAAACCGCTTAGGAAAGGAAGTGACATAATGCCGCCAAGCTGGGAACCGTTTGGCGAACGCGTAACAATGTAACTTCATTAATATACGCGGCGTAGTGGCATTGTGTGTGGCTTTATAATTGCTGCTTCACTTTCAAACGAATCGATTCGCCTCTCTTGTGCGGTTACAGCAAAATCATCCCACGACGTAAATTCTATACGTGTTAATAGACTCACGAGATCGAGCATAACTATGAGCTAACTTACTTAGACGTATATATTCTTAAAAACACGTATATTCATATTAAGTATACATATAACTGGGTGTGTATGTATGCATGTATACACACACACATATATATATACATACACACACATATATATACACACATATACACACACACATATATATATACATACACACACATATATACACACATATACACACACACACACACACACACACATATATATATATATATATATATATATATATATATATATATATATATATATATAGAGAGAGAGAGAGAGAGAGAGAGATAGATAGATAGATAGATAGGGTTGATTTAGGGCTTTTAGACACCTGCGTTCGAAATATTATTTGGCCGCCCCTATCAATACATATACCTAGTAGATATTCTTCGGCCGCCCTATATATTCGGCCGTTTGCGAGTAAGCACGCCCTGCTCAGCTACTAGCCCGGCCTTGTATACATATATATATATATATATATATGTATATATATATATATATATATATGTGTGTGTGTGTGTGTGTGTGTGTGTGTGTGTGTAAGGATATATACCAGCACAGATATATATTTATATATATATATATATATATATATATATATATGTATATGAGTAGCGCCCTACCCATTCAGTCTTCGTGCTTTTTATTGAGCGGTAGCAACCTACCACTTCATTCGAATACTGCATTAAAATTTAGAACGTATATTGGGAAACTGCATTTCAACAATGCTATAAATAAGAGTATATTCGATGTTGTTACGCATGCGTGATAACGAATAGTGGCCAAACAGATAGGGATCTCTTTTGGTACAATAGTCCATCTATTTGTAGTCGCTGAAAGTAGATTTAAACTGTCGGTTCGGGTACATGGTAAAACTTGACCGTAGCTCTACACAAGAAACCAAACGGCGCACATCGAATGTCCCGTTATACCCTTACCAAATATGCCATTTGACAAAATATAACAATTTTACCTTGTCGCCAGTGAAAGGGTAGATATAAAATGCGAAATATGCTCCACCCCTTTTTCCCTCACCCTTTTTTTTTCTTTAGAATCTCCCTACAACAGGCATATATTAAAACTTTATCCGAGGAATTAAGTTTTTTGAGAAGCATGAATAAACATAAGCCGCCGGTTCAATCCGTTGAACGTCAGTTTAAGCCTTTTTTGAAGAGAGTGGAAGGGGAGTGATTGAACTTCTCTACGGTAGCAGTCGATGCTATTAAAAAACAGTCCGTGACTCATGGGAAAACATTCGCTTTCCTGTGACTACTCTATATTTGCGAAATATTTCCAGGGAGATATCCCGCGTCTGTACCACTTACAAAGGGTGGTTTGGGTTTGGTTTGGAGTGTTAGTCTACTTTTTCTGTAACACGAGAGCAAATGAGACCGGGACCTACTACTGAAAGCCGATTCAATTCCACTACGAACATCCTTGCTAGCAGCGAGATGCGAACCTACGAACTCCGTTGCCGAAGGTTGGCGCCCTAAGAATTCGCCTATCGTTCGGTCGAACGAGGTCGAACAGGGAGGCATTCCAATAATCTCGTTTTTACTTCCATCTATTGTAGCCTCCACATTATGGTCAATTGTTCACCACTTCCTGATGGTGACCTGAAACAATGGTTCACGGGTTGCATCCACACGCTGGGCCACGAAATGAACCAAGCGCGTGGATTCGTCCATAGGATCTACTGCGCACTTTAACTGCGCATCTGGCTGCCTTTGATCTTTGCAGAAAAACCGCCTCCGAAGCCATTGTTCGCCAAGGGTATTTTATCGTCTGCCGCCATCGAGCACGATAAGCCATATCCCCTCCTGAGGGTGTTAATGGCTTGCAGTGGGCCATAGTGTGGAGGAGCCTTAAGATGTAAAGGAAGCACTGTAGTCTTGAAATATTGGAAGCATGTCCCCATAAGTTTCTCTAGCACTTTATGAAATTCTAGATCAAAAAGCGACTGCAGACTGCAAGAGAGGTAAAATAGAAAAGTTCTAGATGTCTCATAGAGTTTCGGTGGTTGCGGAATATTAGTAACTTCCTTGTTATAAATTTTTAACTCCCATTTTATTCGCAATGAATAAGCTTACGGTTGAATCTTCACATTTCAGAAGTACGCCCAAGTTTGTCCATCAAGATATCTTTTCCATTCTTAATTACTACCACTAGTATATTACATATTGCAAACCATTCAGCCGATAAGGAGCGATCACGTGATAGACCCTTCAAAGCGTCGATGTCAAACGGAAATGTTACAATCCCAGATAATTTTGCTCGGGGGAGAGGGGGGTAGGGTGGGAATGACAAACAAGGGTGGCAGATAACACGCCCAGCTCAGAAAACAAAGGGGATTCGAGAAATTTCCTCTGTGTATTTAAACAGTGACCTTGAAGGGGAGGGGGGGGAGAGAAAACAGGATTCCCGATTTGCCTCAATCGATTGCCTCCAGTCCCTGCTGAACTTTTTCGATTCCACACTGAATTTGAAAATTACGTTGAATGGCACCTATCGTCGTAAGCCGATTCCGGATTACATCGGATCACGTGATTCCGTTTTGCGTGTCCCTACAAAATGTCTCAATCACATTTTCTCCTCCCCCCCTCCCTACTTGCCCTGTAGTAAAATAAATAAAATATGAATTCCGTCCCCCCTCCTCTCCCACATGCGGGTTACACAAAGAGAGGGAAAAAAGTTAAAAAGGGATCAGGGGTGGTGGTGCTCCGAACAAAAAAAATAGAAGGAAAAAATTCTGCTGGTAGTAGTGTGTGTATCGGATTAAGGCGAGAGATTATAGCATCCCGCCCAGGTGGGGGGGGGGAGGAAGTCGGGAGATGTGTTCTCTTGCTGTTTCGAAGTTGGCATGAAAGGCGGTTTTAAT
Source organism: Pardosa pseudoannulata (assembly GCA_032207245.1). Lineage (NCBI taxonomy): Eukaryota > Metazoa > Arthropoda > Arachnida > Araneae > Lycosidae > Pardosa > Pardosa pseudoannulata. The sequence goes on along the minus strand of CM063506.1, from coordinate 166,412,067 downwards.
CCCATCAATGGAATTATGGACGAGTCAAAGATACGGCTGCACCTGCGATTGAGAACAGGGGTGGACAAAACAGTCGGCTTGGTGGCGGGAATATTGGCAATGGGCGACCCAGCCATTCTACTTGCCCTAAACCAAACAGACGCCGCAGATGCTAATCTCTTGCTAGCTCCCTGGGCGTAACCGATAACGAATTTCAATATAAAACTTGGAAAAAGTCTTTCGTCAACAAACAAGTTCAAAGTACATCCGGATTTCGAATGTTTGCGACCGCTGGCAGCGATACCGAGGGGTTGAGTTTTCAGATTTGCAGTCGAACAAACATATGACGTGGATATGTCTCACCCTATTTTTGGCGATAAAGCTTACCGGATTAGATTTGCAAAAATAAGGTACCCAAAGCATTATCCAGGATCTTATGGCCGGGTACAAGTAAAGAAGATTATGGTTAATTTGATTAAAAGAATAAGAAAAAGAAGAAAAAAAGGTTGAAAGTACAAGGGAAGTTAAATTCTGATTTTTAACGATATTCCTATAATGAAAATATAGAATGTTGTTACATGAAACATACAAGTCACAAAAATCTATTTGATACAAATTTTTTATTTTAAGGCGGGACTATTTCTTAAAATAAAATCTTTCAAAAATATTTCTTAAAAATGTTCTTAATGCACAGTATGCTAATCAAATTATTTCAATTTTATATTTTACCTTTAGAATATATATAAAAACAAAACAGAGTATCAATTTCCACTTACGGTATGAAACACAATTATCTCAATTTGCTAAAACATTTTGAAATTACTAATTCATTAAAAAATTATCCAATTGAAAAATATTTTTTAAAGTTTAAAATAAGGGTGCGTGACACATAAAAAAACAGCTTTTTAGTAGAGCAAAACAATTACGTTTTTAAATGAAATGTGTTCTGATAATAAAGCAAGTACTTAATTTGTCATAACAAAAAATCATTTTACATTTTGTCGAATTGTGCTATTTTGTCCCCTTAACGTACATTTTTCACAGTGCAGAATGTGAACCAGGATAAAATACTGACATTGATATTAAAAATACCATGTATTCAAGAATTAAAAGTTAGTCGGCCGAACGATGGTCGAATGGTTAGGCCTTCGAAACCGGAGTTCCTGGGTTCGAATCATACTATGGCATGGATGTTCGTAGCAGTTCGGAATCGGCTTTAAGCAGTAGGTCCTGGTCTTATTAGCCCTCGTGTTGCAGAAAGTAGACCGTAGCACTCCAAAACCAAATTAAACCAAAAGTTAGTCGAAGAAGAGTTTAAAAAATCATTATTTTTACACTTGTGTTCCAGTACATGAAAACTGAATTGGTTAATATAATTTGGTTGCCATAACTTCTAGAATTATCCATATAGCATTATTATTTATTATTATGGCATACACTGCAATCAAGTTGAGAAATATAAAATCAGAACATTGCATAGTTGTTGGTGACATAATAGAAAATTGCACCTATTTTTACAAAAAAAATTGCTTTGAATCGATATTTAAATTTTGTGAACAATTTAATGTGATTCCGTAGCGACATTTTGTCAGAATTAAAACAATTTAAATCAGTTTATAAGCGAATACTATATAATGATAAGGGAATAAAATTTTATTTTTATCAATACATATAAATTACTCATTTTATTCTGCTTGATTCACTCTATTTCATTAATAACTTATTAAATTCAAATATAAAATCCTGTTGCAAACATGAAGAAACGAAAAGGAAATTAAGTCCTCTTCTTACGGATAGATGGCGTTAACTGACTAAATGCTGAAGAGTAAGAGCATGGAGTCATTTTAGCAAAGAGCAATAAGAGCCGGAACGATTTTGTAATTTTATAGGATTTGAATACTTGAAAATACCGGTTTGTATTTACGTTTTATCTTTCTGTTTGCATTTACGGAGCTAGAATTGGAAGTATTTGTAATAAAATCTCATTAATTTAAATGTAGATAACATTTGACATGTCAATCCAATCTAGTTTTAACAACAAAGTTAAAATATCTCGCATCTAATTTTATAATTAAGAAACATATACTTATGTTTCATATTTATTTATTTTTGCAGTGTGATTAATATGCGTGCTGCTTCATCAACATACTTCGATATTTAAAACATTTTTCGAAAAACTTTCAGTTTAAATTTTATATCCTGTTCTCAAAAATAATCCCATATTTTCCTACTTATTTTCCAAAGGCAAAAATATGATAAAGAATAATTCAATGTATTCTTAAAATAAATCTTTATACCTATAATAACATTCTTATACCTCAGCTACAATCTTATTTTGCCTTTCCCTTTATATATCAATATATTACAGCCTCCTTTAGGAATTTTCTTTTAATGTAGCATATAGTTCGACGGAAATAAAAGAAATGTCATGAATATGAACAACTTTATGACAACGTAAAAAGGCGACAGAATAAAATTCGAAATCCCCAAACGCGGGTTTTTCCGAAACATTTCTTTTATATGTAAATAAAGTGTCATTTCCATTGAATATAAACAAATTAAAGTAAAGGATATTTTCAAAAAGCAAAATCTTTACGAGATAAGTAAATAAAATGAGAATTTAAATTAAGGGATTTTGGTCACACCATATTTTACTTATTCTTTTAAGATGGAAGTTAATTTAAAATGGAAAAGAAATAATTATATATATATATATGTATAGAAATCTAATTCAAAAATGGGGCTTGATAATGATTACTTATGATAGTTCAAAAGAAAGAGCTAAGTAGGGTTTCACTTTTTCTTTAATACAAAAATGGCTAAATTCAGATGTAATATTTCTTTTGAGATTCAGGCTTTGTAGAATATTACAATCATTAAATATCAGTGAAGACTTGTGGAGCCTTGGTTAGCGGTTGCAACCTCCCTCCCTTAATGTAGTTTTAATATTTCAATTGTGATTTGGGTCTTTCATTAATGATTCAATCTCGCAAAAATTACAATCGGTGAATACTGGTAGTTTGGGTTTACGATCGCTACTTCATTGCATTCTATACAAATCTAATTAATCTATTGAGATTCAGCTATTTCTTTTGCGATTCAAGTTGTGCTTTTGTTTGCGATCGCAACCTCGCGGCATTCGCACTAATTTATGTACTTATTTGTGATATTTTTTTTTATCGTTTGGCAACTTAAACTTTCGTCTAAAAATACATTGTTCTACTTGGCAAAATAATAAATTTTGCTGCCTATAGATATGATGTATGAGGCTTAATTATTCTTACCTCCTAATCTTACTAGACAAATAAACTCAGATTTTTTATATCTGATGAAGTTAATTATGCTATTTTTGAAGTATATCTCAAATAAGATGATCGTTAAATTTATTTACAAGTTTTTAAAGTCACATTTTTTTCTATAACGTCGTTTATCTACCATGATAAAGACTGATTTTTTTTAAATTTTCAATTCCTTACCAGTTTTAATTTTTTTTTAACTTTAAAATGTCAGATACCAATAAATTCTTAGTTTACTGAATAAAATGCACATTTTATAATAAAAACTTAGTTTCTAATACACATATTTCTAAATTTATCAGATAGGTAAATACATTTCATTCTTTTCATTGGGTATACATTTCCATGTAAAAAAAAGAAAAGAAATGAAAAAGCAATTTTTTTTCAAAAAGTATGCTATTACTAAAGAACCTGTAAAAAATTCATTCTGAAAGAAGTAGGATAAACTATTTTGTGATGAATAGAAAATATCTCGAAAGGAATTTATGTTCTTTTAATACTAGAGCGTCAATATATATATATATATATATATATATATATATATATATATATATATATATATATATATATATATATATATATATAGAGAGAGAGAGAGAGATAGATAGATAGATATTGTATATATATGTGTATATATATACACTCACACACACACACTACAGTGACAAATATATAGTAACTATACTTTCTAATAACGTATATATTAATACACGAGATTTTGATGGTTTGGATATTTTAGAAAATAAAAATGAAATGCATAACATTTATATATTTATCTATCTACACACACCTATACACACTATGGTGACAAGTATACACACTATAGTTCTAATTATATATTGACAACACATTACATTTTAGTGATCTGGATTTAATAATAGGATAAAAATTGAAATTCATAACACACATGTACATATGTGTGTATACATGCATAGATGTATTTTATAAGCATAAAATGCAATATGCTTGCAGCGGTCGACATTCTTGATAGAACGACAAGAAAAGTTCCTAAAGGCTGTTTTGTTCCTGGAATGCCCTCCCAAATACAGAAATCAGTGCATTGACTTCGATGAAGCAACATATTTACTCTCCACATCCACACTTTTGGGATTTTATTCGAGATAAAAACAATTCCCACACGAAAACCTCCTCCTTCAACCCTGTTCGACCCGTAGCAGCCACGCGGAAATCGCCAAAACTATCCCACGGCGACAGAAAAAAATTATAACAAATGACGCCAACGGTGCCAAGCGATGGTGAAAATATGGCAGCCTCAAAGGTCCGGAATAAAACTAAAGTAAACATAAGGGGGGACTGTTTCGATCGCTTTTCGAACGTTGTGTAGGAAACGTGGGAAAACGTTACAAGAGTTATTTTTTTTTATTCTTGAAACGACGAGGAACAAATAAAATATAAAATATTCCACGGGTTCCAAATAAGGAATTATATTTTCTTCAACTCTCGAGACAGATGTCGTCTGCCTGTGAAATTCATTACTGACGTACAATTGGAGCTAAAGGAAAGGATTTTTTTAAGCCCCCCCAGGGGGAGGGAGAGATAGTAAAAGAAAAGTTTAGTTCTTTTGTTTTCTTTCGAAGCTGAGATTTCTGAGGGGGATCAATACACGTCACCGTTCGAACAAATGAGCCGCGGGATCATTCGATTCTCCGACACTGTCTAATCAACCGTTATTTTTTTAAAGGCAGCTTTAGATAAAATATTTTTTATTTATTTATTTCTTTATTTATTTTTAGAGAAAGTAAACTGCAATTTTTCGTGCATAGAACATTTGTTTCGTTCCGTCGCAGATAGCCCACTGACAGGTTAGATTCGAGATTAAATTTTCTTTATTTTCTCTTATTATAACGGCCACTCCTCTCACGTGCTTTAGAATGAAATGGCTTTCTTTATTTATTGGCAACAGTTGATAAAAAAATAGAGCTAAAAGTTTCGCCTACAAGAATTAGTTTTTTTTTTCATTAATATTTTCAATGGTATTATTATGTTGTAAGAAATAAGAAAAGTCACACAAAAATAAACATTATTTTATCAAGTATTAAAAAGTTTATTCTCGCAGTCAGTGTATATATATATATATATATATATATATATATATATATATATATATATATATATATATATATATATATATATATATATATATATATATATATATATATATATATATATATATGTGTGTGTGTGTGTGTGTGTGTGTGTGTGTGTATGGATGTCGTGGTGCAGAGTTAAGGCGAATGGAAAACAGTCTTCTAGATAATAAGTTTTATTAACTCATCGTTCTTAAGGAAAGCAACATGCGCCATTTTCATTGTTCGTGGCGGAGCTATGCGTGAAGATGTTGATCACTCTATGTCCACGCGCGCGCCAAATCCAACTTATCTCTTTGCAAGCTCATCAAATATCTGAGAAATGCTTCCGCCTGACCATACTATCCTGAAAGCTTACGCGAGCGTGGGTCTTTTTCATTTATTATAAAAGAGTTCTCTTTTTAGAATCGTTTTTAACTTACATTATTTCCAACAACCCCTTTTTTAGACCTGACATTATATATATATATATATATATATATATATATATATATTATATATATATATATATATATATATATATATTACATATATATATATATATATACATATTTAGCTGTACATATACACATATACAGACATATATGCATCCACAGATGCATACCAACCCTCGAACTAAAAATTGATAAAGGGTACTTGAATTCGTTCCAAACACTTCCGCCAATCTTACTGCAACCTCCCACAAACAACCCGTAACGTCCTATGTGGGCACGCCTTGCCCGAATGTCTTCTCTGAATGCAGTACCCTTTGCCCCCTTCCCTAATTCTTCGTTCCAAAAATTAAGTCCAAGGGGCCAAATTCGACTTCGAAAATCCCGTGGAAGGAATAGTTTCGGTCGCAGGATTTTCCAACTGGCAATTAAAACGCACGCAAAATCGAGGCAGAAAGAGTATTCTAACCCCCCTCTCGTCGTTATTAGTCGGCTGTCTCACACAATACCGTTTTAAGAAATACCTCGAGCGTGAAAAGGGTGGTGCAGGGGGAGGGGGGTGTCCGAACCGTCCCTTTCCCGGGAGATATAAAATATAATTGGATCCCAGTCTTCTCCGACAAGGGAAGACACGACAAGCGGACAAATAATTAATATCCCAGCACCCGGACCCAATCCGGCAAGCCAAGAAGGAAATGTCATGTTACCCGTTTAAGGACACCCCCCTGCCTCTAATGGCGGCCCAGACGAACATTTGCATATACGGTCGAACGAATATTTTTCGAAGCGGTTACGCTTCGGAGCAGATGCAATCGGAAAGTGCAAGGGAGGGTTAATTTGCTAAGTACCTTGTACACTGCCGAGCGTACAGGTGCAGGGACATGTTCGAATGATGGCGGTGTTGTCGTGTAAAGGAAAAAGAAAATGCAATTAAAAAAAATGGCTATTCGGACCACAGATTCCGGTTTTTGTGCGAATCGAAGGTCGCCGTGTATTCCGGGCCAACAAGAATTTACTTGTCACGGGCGGCAAGGCAGATGGATTTCTCTTACCCCCCTGCGTGATGAGACAGGCATCCTTTCTTGGGGTTTTGTTGTTGCCTTATTTGATAAAAATGTTAAGGTCATTTCAAATTTTGGAAAAATGTGTAATTTAGAAAACTACTTAAAACTTAATATCCTATTATTTTTACATAAATTTGCAATAATCATAAAAAATAATGTCTTATCATTTATATGACGGTTCCTCGAAAAACTTATAAACGAATCTTTGTTGTATATAGGATTAGCGGATGAATCTAGTTCCTTGAAGCATCACCGTGAACATTCTAAATTATTCGAACATTACTCGAAACATTTAACTTCTGAATTCATTGCAGAAAGGGGGTGCTCTGAGAAAACCCTGGGGAACAAACATACTGTTCATGAACTTTATGTGAACGTGCATTCGATAAAATGGATGTCATTGTGAACGTTTTTTTCTTACTGCACATTCTAGAATCCCTTGTACGAACTGAATACTTCATCCTCCTAAGAAAAATATCGGATCCAAACACACAATTAATAATATGTAAAACTAAACGTTCTTATTCCCGTTGAATATAAGAACAGATTGTTTTTGATTTTAAGTTAACAGGGTATATTGTTTAAGATGGATATAATATTGGGCAATAAGGGTAAATTGTGAATGATAAATTGAATAGTTGTACTGGATAGAAGTCGCTCCAATATCGACCTGTATAAAAGGACAACGTGAAGGTTCAGTTTGGAGGTCCGAATGTCCCCTCGCTGGTTGGTGAACAGGAGGCAGAGGAGTTCGGAATGGAGGGAAATAACTCTTCAACTCTAAATGGAGGGAGTGGCACAAACGCTTTACAGGTGTCAGTGGAAGCGGTCCTAGATTTCCCAAGTAGTCAATGCTTGCAGTGCTTAGTTTGAGGGCAAGACTGACTTGTTTGGGTGAGATGATAGTAGTTGGCTAATAGGGAATAGTGTTTCTTTGCCCTCTTGGCCTCGGACGCTATTAACACTGAGAGGTTGGTCAAAATATTGTTTGTATGTAAGATCTTGAGCTTGTCTAAAATCAAAACAGAACGAATAATCGAGAGAAGAGGGGAAACTAAACGGCTGAGGTAGCGGGTATTTGTTTGTTGGGGTACAACTTAATTAGGGCGCTGAAAACCAAAACGTAGCAATTAAACGAGGGAAGAGGGGATATTAGATGGCCGAGGTATTGGGCATCTGTTGGAATACAATATAATTAAGTCGGTTAAATCAAAACATAAGCAAGAGAAGTGGGGAAGTGAGAGGAATAAAAGTTGCCGGGAAAATTAATGGAGGTTAAAGAAAAACCACTCTTTGCTTTTTATTCGAAAATGACTTGTATCACCCCGCTTGTGATTCAAGCAGACGCAATTACTAGAGTATTAAAACAAAGGCGGCCCCTTATGAAATTCACACCGTGGAAAATTGCCAGGTTCAGAAGCGATGGAGCGATTGCTCATACATCTAATAATGGAACTTTGTATCGGGAGGATAACGAACAAGCTCGTAAGAAAGGGCCGACACCACCAGGTACACAGAAGAACGAATTCGCATTTAAAAAAAGTTCACTCTCTTCTTTTCAAGCAAGACACCGATGGCTAGGTACCGATTTATCCGCTGGTGGAGTTTGTTTAGAGGATTCGGTGCAGGCAACAGGAGGGAGATTGCGATGATTTGGTTTGGTGCACGACGGCTTCGAACATCCATGCCCCTTTGGGATCTGAACCCTCGAACTCCGGTACCAAAGATCCTCGCCCTATGTTGCGTAATTGAAGCTAGTGCCAAGAGATGGCGCCAGGTGTTCCAAGAAAAAGAGGAACAGACTATGTTCTAAAGAATGTTGTTTTTTGATTTTTAAGTCCTAGTTTGCGTTATATATATATATAGTTTATAGGTGTAAATTATAGGCCTCCCCCATGTCTGTCACTTTACAGTGGATCTCCTATCTCCAGCATTACTACCCAGGTAAGCCGGCCTACACTGTTTATTTTTCTGGTACTCATCCGTTTGATATGAGCGAAATGAGAAGCTTGTACGAGATGCTTTGTGTTATGGTAGATTTTTTAGAACTGAACCTGCATGTAACGTCGGGTAGACATTCCTAGGTCATTTCCTTAATGTTGGAACTTTGTTTTTCCGTTAGAGATTTTTGTTGTTAAAGAGTTTTGTTTCAGTACCCTAACCATTCGGCCATCGTTCAGCTTGATTTTAATGGAAAAGAAGATAAACTTCCATTTAGAACAATTTTACTGATTCTGACAAATATACCGTTTATATTTAAACAACTGTATTTCCCATTACGACTGGTTCTATATGCATTCAGAAAACGTCGTAAGCGCTTTCTTTCTAGTACTACAGCATCCATTTTGAGGACTCACCGATTTAGCAATGAAGAAATTTAGCTTTGCACGCCCTGGAGTAGCTTTCCCCCAAAATGTAGAGACAAGCCGCTAATGGTACCATGAATAATGCAATACCTTTTGAAAAAAGTCATTTCCTTTCATTTATAGCTACGGTAATTACATTTATTAAAACAACATTGGTTTGATAATAGTATTCAAGCAAACATTCACTGTACTTCCATTTAGTGAAATGTATTAGTTTCGCTACCTAAAATATAATTAAGCAATTTACATAGCATTCATTTATTTCAATGCATTACTTTAAGCTACAAATATTATGTTTGGTATAATAATAAGTCCTATCGAAGCCGAATATCTTCAGCTGGTTTCATAAAACCAATTTATTTCAGTACATGCTATTATAACGTGTATTAATAGAACATTCGTTATTTATCAGAGTACACTTTTCTCAAATAAAATCGTGTATTAAAATAATTGTGGTGATTTTTCACGGGAAAGTCACGCGTTCTGAAACAGATTAAAGGCATACATTCTACATTTCGATATTCAACCACCTATCAAGAGATTTAAAACTTTTACCTTGTAAAATATAACAGACATAATCCAGTTGTGTCTCGTATTTTTCAGGGAATCAGAAAGGAATAAAAAAGGAAGGACAGGAAGGGAAAACAAATAAAGGTAGGGCAATGTTTTGGCAGAAAAAAATAAAATAAGAGGGAACAGGATGCAAAAATCTCCTAGAAAAAAACCCCACTCCCGATAATATACTAATTTAAGAAGTAAACTGAAAACAATCCGACAGTCTCGCTCACAAACAAACCTTTTAGTTTTATATTTTATGTAACCTTCGGAAATTGAAGTCAACTGCTGAATACAACTGGGGTGCTTGAATCTAACCCTTTGACAGTTTCATTTTTTTCCAGAATTCGGTCAAAAAAAATGCCACATTTTTTTATTGCATTTTTTTGGCCATTTTACATTTTTAAGTAAAGATATGTTATTAAAATTAACATTTATAATATTTTTTAAGCATTTGTTACAACTTTTTTTCTTTCTATGAAAGCATCATAGAACTGAAGTTTACCTTTAGTCTCGTCGATATCCAAGTTCATTTTTGGAATTCCAGCGAAAGCAAATCTAGGAGGTGGATCCAAAGCATTATCACAATTAATTTTAAAAAATTGTCTTGCTTGACTGATTCCATCTGTACTACTATCAGAGTCACTACTATCCAGGTCATCTAGTAAACTTTCGCTACTATCATTTACAGATAATTCAGTTTCTGATTCCGAGTCACAGTTCGAATCGCAAGAAATGAGCTCCATACGCTCTGAATTATCCATTATTTAAAAGTAAAAATATATTATTCAACTCTTACATCCATAAAATTATCAGGCGGTTAGTAAAATATAACCAGAAAGCTATACACTGAAAGATAACAATTCGTCTTCTGATACAAAACATGCGAAAAAACCCGCGCTTTTGAACCAATCAGAGTAGAAAATACAATAAACTGCAAACTATCATTTACTGGACATCTATACGAATAATTTGTTACTAAAATTAGAAAAAATACGGCCGAAACAGTGCAAGCGAAATAGAAATCAGATTGCCCGTACGGCTTACGGGCAAAACAGGGAAGGGGTTAAAAAAAAGTAAGACAGCATTTATGTCTTTTTTTTTTCCGTACATCAGTTGGACTGAACGCCGTTAAGCAGCGATAGAAAGGGGTAAGGAAAAAACCGAAATTGTTCTCTACATTTTTTAAAATTTCGTTTTACGAAACGAAATTTCGGCGAACTTTGGAAAAAAATATCTTTTATAACCGAGTTCTATGTTGCCTACCCATGTAATATTCTTTTTAAGAAGAAAAATTCAAACAGTTTCCACCCTCAACCCTAGCCATTTTTTTCGGTCATTGTTGGGGGAAATAGCTGCCGTGTGTTTTTATTCATTTTTTTTTCTCTTTAAAATACGTGTGATAAATAGCGAGGGAGCAGACGATTTTAGCTACTGGGAGAAAATGCCTTTTCATTCGAAATTTGAATTCTCTCCAAGTTCGCAATTGTGTTAAGACTTTGTTTTCGGGACTTCGTATTTCAAAACCGAGCCCGAAAATTTTCTCTCTCGGGAAAGTGAGCGGGAATTTCTGCTGCTGAATTGCACAAACAGGAAAATGCCAGATGAGCTCGGAATTACGGAACGGGTAATTAGCAAGCGGCTTTTGTGCCTTTCGAGGTGGGTTTGCGGAATTTAAAACCACCGATTGGTGTCGCTGGGAAACTTTCGGCGATGTTTAAGAGGGTCAGACGATAATTTGCCCAGAAAGAAATTTACCTAGATGCATTTAACTTTTTTTAGATACTATTTTACCTAGAATTACGGAAGGATAATTAACAGACTGCTTTGACGAGTTTGAGAAATTTAAATCTAGCGTTGGAAAACTCACCTAGAAATATTAAAATTTAAAAAAAAAATTACTTTTTACCTTGAATTACGGACGAGTAATTAAAATACGGCTTTTGTGTGTTTCGATGGGGGTTTGCCGAATTTAAAACTACCGATCTGTATGGCTGGAAAACTTTAGACGATGTTTGAGAGGGTCAGACGATAATTTGCCTAGAAAGAAATTTATCTAGATGCATTTAACTTTTTTTAGATGCTATTTTACTCAGAATTACGGAAGAGTAATTAGCAGACTGATTTTGCGAGTTTGCGGAATTTAAATCTAGCAGTTTGTATTACTGGAAAACTCACCTAGAAGTATTAAAATTAAAAAAAAAAAATTACTCTTTTACTTCGAATTACGGACGAGTAGTTAAAATACGGCTTTTGTGTGTTTCGATGCGGGTTTGGCGAATTTAAAACTACCGATCTGTATGGCTGAAAAACTTAGGCGATGTTTAAGATGTTCATACAATAATTTGTCTAGAGAGAATTTACCTAGAAGTATTTAACTTTTTTTAGATACTGTTTTACTTAAAATTACGGATGAATAATTAGCACATGTTTTTACACGTTTTACACGTTTCGATCCAGTTTGTAAAATTTCAATCTAGTGATTTGTATGGCTGGAAAGTTCACCTAAAAGTATTAAAATTTATAAGAAGTACTTTTTTAACCTAGAACTACACACGAGTAATTAGAACACAGATTTCGTTTGTTTCGATTGCGGAATATAAAACTAGTGACGTGTATGGTTGGAAAACTTACCTAGAAGTATTTAATTTTTTTATCTAGAATTACACACGGGTAAATAGCACACTGTTTCTGTGCGTTTCGTTGCAGGTTTGCAGAATTAAAACTATATTTCAACTAGGCCACACTTAATTTGTTTAGAGAGGATTTACCTAGCAGTTTTTAACTTTTTAAAAATACTATTTTACCTAGAAATTTATTTACAGTGCAAAGCATTTGTATTGATTATATACTTAGAGTTGTGAAATTTCGTATACAAAACTAATGAAGTGTAACTAGTTAATGCAATGTAAAAACTCCACAAGAAAAAAATTGAAAAATTTTGTTAATTCTGAAAATGTTCTTTGTGATTTACTTTTTCACAGATTCTTATGAAATTTTTTACCAAACACTCCAAACTATTAAAATAAACTGTTTTTCCATTTTAAGTTTCGAATTGATTTAGATTATTAAAATTCGATATGGATTAATTTACAAGACAAAATATTTCGTTAAAAATTCATGTAAAGAAATAAAACCATATCCTGTAAGTTGACTTATCAATCCAACAACCCAATAATTCACAAATCTGTTGAACGTATATTTTGTAGTTATAAGCAAAAATTAGGAGAAACAAACTACAAGAAACTTTTTAAAAATTAACAAACTTTTACAAACTGAATAAGAAATTTTTACTGTGATTAAATCATTTATACTTCAATTTATGTGCATATTAAGTTTCATAACTCTAAAATAAAAATAATCGATTTATAACGTACACCCTTCACTTAAAGCAATAATATCAAAAATAAAATTATGCTTGTATTATTAATTAATAAAATAAAATAGTAAAATGCTGATTACTTTAAATGAAATACGAAAACGAAAACATTCCATTGCATACATTCGGAAATGGAATTCGATATAAACCAAAATACAACAAAATTTCAGCACATCCAAGTATTTAATCCTTTCAAAAATGCATTTTCGTGGTTTTAATTTAATTTTACATTAAAAGAAAAGTAAATCTTACATACAGATACAAGAATTTGACCTTCTTCTTTATGCATTTTTCAGTTAAGCCCCACAGCGTTATTACTCGTTATACTGAAATTTTTCGTTATATACTTTGAAATGAAACCAAATGGGATGGGGGGTGCACAACTAGATGTTATCCCAGTACTAAAAATTTCTTCTTCTTTTTTTTTTTTTTTTTACTCTTATAATGTTCCAAGTTTACTCCGTTCTGGTCAAAATAAACGTTTTCGTTGAAATTTAAGCTCAGAAATTGATTTCACTTATGATCCTTTTTATTTATTTTTGAAGTAAAATATACTTTAAAAGTCATGAATATAAATAAATACTTTTCATTTATAACATTATTAAACGGGATTCAATGTGCATCAAATAAAATATATAACCAAAATGACTACAATGTGCGTAAAATCGAATAAAAATGTTAAAGAAAAAAAAACCATATACTTATCCCCCCGTTTTAATTTAAAATTCAAAAAACAAATCTTTCTCTAATATAAATATCCTACTGATACTATACTCTAATAAATACTGATACAGATAATATAAACAAGTCTGATATATATATATATATATATATATATATATCTGATATATATATATATATATATATATATATACATATATATATATATATATACATATATACATACATATATATATATATATACATATATATATATATATTTATATATGTATATATATATATATAATATATGTATATACATATATTATATATATATATACATATATATCTGATATAGATATTGATACTTTAATAAATATCCTACTGTCTACAAACAGTTATCTAAGTTGTCAATTTGCAACTATTTCATCCAGAAAATATTTGCAAAACCCTAACATAAAATTTATGTTAACTACCAACAAGCAAAAACAATGTACTACAACAACTAATGTTAATACAAAACGTCGATGAGTTAAATAATTATAATTCATATACAGATAAATCAGATTATTTTCTCAGTATTCTATCTTCTATTTAAAAAAAGAAAAATAAATAAAAAAAAATGTTTACGGTGCTTCTCTTTAAATTGAAAATTAAAACTATTGCCAACGCTGAGTTAAAATGAATGTTTGTAATTAAGCGAAAGCGTTGTAGAAAATTAATCAATAGGTCCTTAACTGGGTCGTTAAAATAAAACATTAAAGGGAATATTTTATTATGATTATCTACACGAATAAAAATAAATTAAACACGAATTTTTTCCAAAATACCCATTGACTTACAAGAACTAAAAAAAAGCGATCATAAATACTAATATCATAGCAATTAGTAGCAATTGTTTTGCACGTAAAAGATTAAACTGCTTCTTTCGAGAAGTTGTGACATAATCTAAATAATAAAGTTTCACGATGTTAGAATTATCAGAAAAAATTATGATTTAATCGTTATTACAAAAATAAAAGTATATTTACAACTGACAAACGTTACACGCATTTCGTCATATATTTCCCAGAAAATAATAGAGCGGATATTATGAATTATGTAACGCTCTTTTTATCTCATTTAAAGGTCATGTGATTCATCTTTTTTTTATTTTATTTTTATTTATCTATTTATTTAAATCACAAACAAACAAACCGGTATTTTAGTACTGAATTTAAGGAACAACTAAATGTTCAAAAGTAAAGAAACATAAAATTATTGTTTTGCACCTATGTGACTTTACCTAAACCGTACGTTAACACATCCTAATAGAATTTTAATTTTGTTTTACAATTTGTCATTATTCGAATAATAGAAGTAGCTTTATAAATGACGAGCTACCAATTTGTCCAATTTTTATATAATTATAAATTAGGTATTATTTATTGGGATATCCAATCGTTTATTTTTATTTATAATTTCTTTTATTTTATTTTTAAATTTGAAACTTAATTTTAGCTTTAGAGACAAAAGAACTGAATGTTATAAAAGACTAGTTTTACGTCAAAAATTTTTTTTTCGCATCTACGATAAGGTCGCAATATTACACCTTTTGGATAAACATTGTATTTTGATATACATATATTCGTAATTACTAAAAAAATATTTGAATAAGTATTCATGAACAATCTGTTTTCTTTCTTTAATTCATGTAATTTTGTAAAATTTAAAACTAAATTTTATTTTCAAGAACCAAAGAATTAAAATCGAAGAACACACGAAAAAAAACTTTGTTAAATGGAAGAAAATAAACAAAGCAAGTGCTATAGCAAAATGTTCCCGACATTGATAAATAAATAATTAAGCAAACAGAAATTTAAAAAACATAAAATGTTCGTTTTCCATAGATTTTTTTAATAGATAAGTGCTTTTTCCGAATATTTAGTCAGCTCCCGCTTTCATTCATGAAGAATCCGTTTTTATTATTTCTTCAATTTAAAACTTTTGTCTAGAGAAACCGAAGAACTTCATCGAAGAATACAAGGAAAAATTAACATTAAACGAAAGAAAAAAGATACTCTCTGTAGCATAATGTTGTCGACAGTCATAAATAAATAATTAAACAAGCTCAGAAACATAAAAAATACAAAGATGTCAGTTTCCGATTAAATGTTTAGTCATCTTGTACTTTAATTCATGAACGACGTTCTTTTCTTTAAAAAAAAATTCTAGTTGGATGTATTTTATTAAAATTTAAAACTAAATTTCTTCTTTAGAAACTAAACTTAAATCGAAAAACACAAGAAAAAATTAACGGAGTGTAACAGAAGAAAAGAAATAGAGCCTTCGCAAATTTTACGATATTTATAAAAAATAAACAAATCCAGAAATTCCCTCCCCCTAAAAAAAAGTACAAAATTGTTCTTTTTTGATAAATTTTCGAAATGTTCTTTTTTTAGTATAAGAAGTCATTTCGCACTTTAACCAGCAAACAAATCATTATTATTCTTTTTTTTTTAATTCTTCCAGCTGTATGTATTTTATTAAAATTTAAGACTAGACTGACTTTAGAAACCAAGAATTGAAATCGAATAATACGATAGAATAGTCGAAGAATACAAGAAAATATTAACGTAGTTTAACAGAAGAATATAAATAACACCCTGTCTCAGAATACACATGACATATAAATAAACAATTCACACCCGGAAACAAAAAAAAAAAAAAAAAAAAAAAAAAAAAAGGAAAAAAACAAGAATGTCCGTTTTCGAAGAGATTTCGAAAGTGCTTTTTATCTACACCTCGCTCTTTAAATCGAGGATGAGGGGATCCTTTAGTTTTAAATGAAGATGAGGAAAGCTTACCTTTAGCATTTCCGTGCCAAGTTCGAACTCTCGCAGCCGCTAAAACCTCCTAAAATTTCAAGAGAGTGACGGTGTATGCTCCAGAACAGCGCAGGTTTCGAAGATCTACGAGGGGTGGGGGGAAAACTCTCTCCTCCAGGAGGACTCGGGCACCCTCGTGCGCTCACAACAAAATATTTCCGTACGCTCTGAACAGCGGTGCGTACGTTCCTCTCTTCCTTGCTTCTCCCTGAAGCATCCCCCTCAGAGAGGAAAAGATTCGATAGAGGTAAATTCCGAGCAAGGAGGGATCGAACTGAAACACTTCTCCGGCTGAGAGCTCAGCTCTGACTGAGGGAAGGAGGGAAAAGGAGATTAGTTATGCGATTTCATGGACAGGTGGCGCTGCGGCGGGGAGGAAAAAGAAAAAAAGAGTTTTTCTTTTTTTTTTCTTCTCATTTGCACTCTGGGAGTTGAATGGAAAATGCGCGTTTCGTCAGAGGGAGGGCGGGGGTGGGCCGAGTGACTATGTATTAAGTTCGGGATTATTAATGCCACGGTGACACTGTGAATGCAAAATTTCGGAATGCTGCGAAGAACTTTAGATTGTGGCGGGGGGCTTCGCTAGAAATTCCTGAAATTTCTCGCGGAGGAAAAATTGGTGGGGCATGATCAATAGGGTGTGGGACAGGTGTTTATCCCAGTGGTTCTTAACCGTGAAAAAGTTTCGAACATAATTTGAAAATTAAGAAAATATCTAAACGATTATTAAGATAAACAGAATGTAAAAAGTCGATCTATATAATATAAATCTTGTTTACTTGCCTTTATGATTTTTATCGATTTCTATAAAGCATTTTTATAAGAACATTTGCCTTTTCTCGCGTGTTTGAATGATTTGGGTGTAAATAAACAGTGAGTTTGAGTCGTTTGGTTTGGAGAGTTACGGTCTTCCTTTTCGCTACACGAGAGCAAATGAAACCGGGATCTACTGCTTAAAGAAGATTCCGAACGGCTACGAACATCTATGTGACTGTGGGATTCGAACCCCACGAACTCTGTTGCTGAAGATCTGCGGCCTAATTCTTCGATCATCGTTCGGCCGAGGTGTTTTCTTTAAAATCTCTTTTTCGCGTTATTTTCAATATCAGACAAATTATGAATAAAAGATAATGTATTTATCTTTGCACTCGTCTAACGGAAAGTAACTACATTTACTGTAAAACAATTTAGAGCCAAAGTTCCTATAAAATTGAAAAAAAAATAAACAAAAATAAAGTTTATGACATAAATAAAAGGCTAAATATTTTTAACTTTGTTAAAGATCACGCTGTTACTCCTAGCAACGTAATAGATTGGTGAGGAAAAGGTTCACTAAAATGTCAAAAATGAGATTAAAAAGAAAGAAATATAGCAAATAAAAATAGATAGAAAACTCTTTTCAAGGATACGAACTTGAAATGTAAGTTTACGACCTACTGAATTGAGCTGTCACGTGACAAGAAAAAGGCCATTTATTTTTTGTATGATTGGCATGTTAGTATTTCGATCAGCGTGTTATTTAATAACACTAACATTTATAGACTATTCGTATCTCAGGAAAATATTTCAATGTTTACATACAAACAATCTACTTGAGCTGTGACTTCATGACTAGTCAATCTATTTTTTACTTGATCGGTATGTTCATGTTTCAACAATTTTTTTAGCCTGTTTGTCTCTTAGGAAAATCTCTTATAGAATAATAGCCTAAGTTATCTGTCCGCCTGTCCTCGAATTTATGAAGAGGTTGTACCTGGAATGGACAGAGACATCCATATCGCATTTTTGATGAGTTACGGTTAGCAAAATTCAAAGCGAGTTCGAAAACGTTCGAATTCACCCCTTCTCCCCTTTTCGAGCATTTATGCCATTATTTCAAGACCTATTTTCCCCGATTAAGGGCAAAGATTAAATTTATCTATTTATCACATAATAAATAGGTAGAAATAACATTTTTTCTAACATTATGACGTCATACCTTTAACCATCTCTTTTAATCATTTCTTATTTTAAATTAATTCCCCGATTAAAAGTAAAGATTAAATTTATCTATTTATCACATAATAAATAGGTAGAAATAACATTTTTTCTAACATTATGACGTCATACCTTTAACCATCTCTTTTAATCATTTCTTATTTTAAAAGATTTAAATATCGTCTGCAATATTTTCGTACGTTTTATCGCTGAACTTAGATA
>CM063506.1:166385663-166388163 GCA_032207245.1 Pardosa pseudoannulata | reverse complement strand
ACAGAAAGACTGATTTTAAAGTTGTGGTTATAAGTAATAATATTCCTACTTTATCAAGACTCTTGGGGAGTCATAAATCAGGTAGCGCTGTTTTAAAAAGACTCATTTTTCTTCCGCCATTCCCTTTCAAGCAAAAGGCAAAATTGAAGCCGAATGATAAAAATGGCATATTCCAGTCCCCTGCTGTTATTCCAAAAGATCTCAGACAGAGGCGCCGTCACGCAATTGTCAATCGCATTTTCAGACTTTTCCAGGTGTCAAAGTCGTCCAGAAGACGTCCCCGGCCACACACGAGCAGGCGGTTTTTATCTCCTGCGCTGTCCAGCGGCGGTTTTGTTTGGACCTCGAGCCCTTCGATCGTCGGGGCCCATCTTGTGTGAAACTGTCACTGCAGAATTTCCGGTCGGAGGGAGGCGCCGCAGAGAAACAAGTCGCTTCTCGGATACGAAGCTACAAAGTACTTTGTATTCCGATTAATAATGTAATTGACTTCCGGACAGAAAGGGGGGGTGGAGGAGATATACAAGTCCGAAACAGAAATTCGTTCTCCGCCATCCTACCGTAACCGCGGGAACATGAAGGATTCATATTTAATAGATGAAAATGAAAACAAGTGCAATTTAACGCTGGAACCACGGGATGTGCCATTTTCATACAAAAAACTATTTTGTGTCCATTTTCCTCAAAAAGTGACTGACGGAATGGAAATAAATTTCTCGACTTTTCTTTATTTTTTATACATAAAAATCTGTCAAAATACAATATTGAAGAATCTGGGCATATTCGACAAATAGTTCATCACTAAACTTCCACTTGTGGTAACCAAACTGTAGATATTGTAACGTATCTGGTCCCTGTTTCAAGTGACATAATGAAGAAGCAGGCGTTTCTTGATTAACCCATTAACGCCCGGATATTTCTGATGACTATTTATTAGTAAATACTTAACATAGAAGCTATTATAGACACCTGGAAGTAAAACAAAATGTGAAATTTAAACACCTTTAAATAGGACATCAAGTCATCATTAGTGAGGAGGTGTCAACATTTTTAAACATAATATGTTTTTTTAAAAAAAAAAAAACTTCGCGATAAGATATTTATTTGTTATCATATATGAGAAAAGTACTGAAAAGATATGACTTATGACAGATATGGCTGTTCTCCACGATTTTGACCGGTATACGTTCAGAATACCGGTCATAATACGTTCCTGTTCTAAGCTCGAAAATCATAAAATGCCGATCGAAAGGACAAAATTATAGATAAGATCCTATTTGAAAACTTGTGAGATTATTCATAAGATTAATATCTATTTCCATTAAAAAGGAAAAATCGTTTCAAGAAAACAAAAACTCTACAAACCATTTTTTGACTGTCTTCAAATGAGGACGCTGGGCGTTAATGGGTTAAATGATTTATTGACACCTTGCAGCTATATACACATTTCTATATACACACAATACAATTAGAGTTCACAAGTATGTGATACAATAGACGGAGACCTGAGTAGAGACTTACACTTAAATACACTGCAGAAAGGTTTGATAACCGACGGAAGAAAACAATTAGTGGTAGCTTCGCGTCATAGTTCTCGGTAGCAATAATGAAGACAGCACACTCAATTAGACGAGGTTGTTGGAAGATGGAACTTGTATCTTCAAAGAAGATAAGAACAAAGTTAGAATTTCTAGAAGGAATATCCGATCAATCATGAAGAGGATCGAATTAAAAGAAAACCCAAGGCACAGGGTATCGTTAACAATCTCAGAAAGAGATATGTCCAAAGGTGAGCTTTTCGCTAAGAAAACTTTCCGATGGAGACACTGGTCAAGGCGACCTCCGAATTAGCTTGTTGCTAGATAACTAACTACTTCTTTAAAAAAATCTTATCTCGTCTCTTTTTAGGGGAGGGGCCTCTAAGAGAGAGGGCCTCACCCACAATTTCATCATTGGATCCTCTGGCGATGATCTCACCTTCCACCAACTGGAATAGTCTGGGCTAGACAAGCACCGGCTGCAAATCCGGGAGTCTCCGGAATTTCGTGTAGGCGAAAGATCCAACGTTGCGGCACTCCCTTTGAGGACTTGTGGTTTCGACGACCATTTTTCTGGCTGTCAGTCAAGGAGCTCGGCTGTTTGCCTTGTTGTTTCGCTACTGTAGGACACAGAAATCTAGACATAGGGGTGTCCGAGAAAACAACACCTTTATCTCCACATAAGCGAAGTCCATTTCTCAAGCTCTTTTGAGAAGGCATGACGTTACAATATTCGTTCTAACTATAAAATGCCGTTATGTAGAAAATGTAATAAATATATACATAAAAAGTTGCCTGAATTGTGCAAGAAATCTTGATTGGAAGAACCTCAATCATTGCATTAAAGTTGCCTATATATTTTTCTAATTACAGGGTGAGCAAAAAATAAGTTCTCCTTTTCTGATGATTCTAGAATACGTTCTATTGGACCAAATGAGATGTAATTAGAACTACAAATAATT
>CM063506.1:166358163-166373163 GCA_032207245.1 Pardosa pseudoannulata | reverse complement strand
CACACACACATACACACACACACACACACACACACATATATATATATATATATATATATATATATATATATATATATGCAGGCTTATACATAAATAACTAATATATTTATTTCACGTTATTAAATATTAAAACAATGCTGTTATTCTGTCATCTATCATCGACCCGCAAGGGTAATTAATTATCCGTTAAGGTGTGACGTCATGTGATAGGGTGGACGGAACAAATTTTGATACCGACGGTATTTTTATTACTTCAGAATTACTGTTCAAAAACTTGTAAGTCGATTAACTGCGTACATGAAAAGAAAATATAAGCACATACATACTTATGCAATATGGATACTGAACCTCTCTTTTTATAAACTCTGAGAAAGAAGTTATCAACTTACTTTTTAAATATCGATTATTCTCTCCGATTATAGCTTAACTGGAGTTTAATAATATTATCAAAGCGTTGTATACTTCCTTATACACGTTTTTGTCGTTGATTGCCCCCATTTGACGCAGACTATTCGGTTTTGGTAGAGGGTTATAATCTACTTTTATGCTACACGAGGGCTAATGAGACCGGGCTTACAGCGTAAAGAAGATTTAGAATGGTTACGAACATCCCTGCCAACAATTTGAATCCTCGAACTCAGGTACTGAACAGCAGCCAACAACCCATTCGTCCATCGTTCGCACGTTTGGTGAGAAAGCTGTGTAACTTATATTTTCGCTCCCTTACAAAAACTACAAGTAAATATTGAATAAGACTTATTTCAAATAAAAAATTATATTTTAACATTCTGTGAAGGAAAAATAACTAAAATATATAGGTTTAAAAAAATCGAAAGCAAAGAAATAATTTATGACCTATTTTAAAAGAATTATCGGAAATTATTTCTTTTCGATAACTGTTTTAAACTTTTATATTAATACTTTACGTAAATTATTTCTTACTTTTATTTGGTTGACTGTTCCAATAATTTCGGCCAGTCTCATTAAGGGTTGGTTGGTTTGTACCAAACAGAAGATGATTTTCTGGATGCATCTTTCAAGTAACACCCTACTTTTGAGACTTGCACGGGTGTGTCGAAATATCGACCACCCCTTCCTTAAAGGTTCATAAACTGGTTTGGTTTGGAGCGCTATGGTTTACTCTTTTACAACAACAAGCTAAATGAGAGCGCGACCTACAGCTAAAAACGATTTCGAATGGCTGCGAGCATCCATGCCCGCAGTAGGATTGAAACCCACGGACTTCGGTACCGAGAAGCAATGGCCTACCCATTCGGCAGTTTGATCATGAGAAAAAAGTTATGTTATTTGCTTACATTTTATCTCTGTACCAATGTCTTGTTATATACCCTCCCTCACTAATGGATTATTCCAACGTGACTGGAGCGTCACATTGGCGTTGGGGTATCGCTTAGAGCTCCCACGACACAGGTTCGAGGTTCGATCCCCGGACTGGACAAGGTCCACTCAGCCTTTCATCCCTTCATTGGGTAGACAAACTGAGGATCAAGCATGCTTGAGAACTAAACACCGCGGGTTCCGCGTAAGGTTGACCACCTAACCGGAACATATGCTTCGCACCCCAGGGCCCTTGGTCTCGGAAATGGAGATTGGCACCGTAAGCCATGGCTCCCTAGGGGCTGTTGAACAGAACAGTTTAGTTTAGTTTTTAGACTGGAACTTCACACTTTGCGCACCCGTTATACGCATCACCCGTTTTCTTTTCGGAAGCTGTAATTGCATTAGAAGGAACGTACTTGGTTTTCCGGCATCCTCTCATAAAATGTTGTCTATGATTCCGCTGTGTATTAATGCATTATTTACATTACTCTTCTACAAAACCCAAGAGTTATATTTAATCATAGTTCTGCTTTTAACTAAGCCTTAAATACGACGTTAATTTGTAACTCAATTTTCTTTTGCACTTACACACGTAAAACAAAACCCTTTGTGACGTCAGGATTAACAGACACTACATCTGGTAAGACAATAGAGGGTCATGTTAGTCTTGGAAAATGACACTACAGGACAAAATGAATTTATTCCGGTCCCGTCCTTTCCAGGCCTTCCTTAATGATTGAAAATGATAGATAGAGGTGCATCAGACAGACTGTAAATGAGACTAGGCTAATGCCGAATCTCTGGGACTAACCAACCAGGGAGCAGTGACCGACTGACATCATGCGGCGCAAATTTCCAGAAGTTTTTTTTTTTTTTTTTTTTTTAAATTTTTTTAAATTTTTTTTAAAATTTTTTTTAAATTAAAAGAAGGAAAGGAGCACCGGAGGCGGTTTTCCTTTTTCTAAAGAGATTTGATATTCTTGTTATCAGTTCACCTTAAGGTGAGACTGTACATCAAGTACAACCCTTTCCTTGAATACCTTCTAACCCCGATTTTTTAGGATCACTAGGAGATTTTTGATAGACTTGTCAGGAGTCATTTCCCAACTCGGGGGAAATTTCCACTCTTTTGGAGTCTTCTGCCTCTTTAAAAGCTATTTTGAAATTTCATTTTGTTCCTAAAATAACTGTTGCCATAGCCGTGTCACTGATCTTTGAGTTTCGTTGCGCCTATGCTTTACAAAAAATCGTAGCACCCCTAGACGCCGTATTTTGATTGATTGTTACTCGTTTAAAATAGTCAAAATGATAAGTAGTTACATTTTCATGAGTTCATTCTAACCAAAACGCGGAAGGCTTTGAACGATAGAGCTTTTAATGATGCATTTTTAAGTCTACATGCTCTCATACTGATAGATCGCCAGGCGAGGAAGGGGTACGGAATCAGCAAGTATAACCCATCCTGAGAGCGATCAAAATTAAGTTGAATCTACAGCGTCACAGGAAGCTCATGACCTGTCAGGAAAAGAGGCCCCTAAATGAGTTATGAGTTATCAGCTAAATGGATATACAGAACAACTCTAGACATAATAGAAATTGTCGATAATCGCTTATTTGCAAACAATTTATAATGAAATGACACGATATTTGGATTTTTATTATTTTGTGACTGTTACGATCCACGCTCGCTCACTGAGCATGCGCGGAGATTTGTTCCGAGAGAGTTTCTCTCACAATGAGAGTGAGTGTGCTATGTGTAACATGACAGGCCTTCTGTCAACAGCATCATTCCATTTTTTTATGTAATAAATTTTCTTGAATTTCGTCTTTGATTATTCAGAATACAGTCCATTTACAGCACATACATTGTTGTGGTCCGTCGAGCCTGAGGATAAATAATTAAAGAACTAAAAATGAACCGAAGTTTAAAGTCTCTAAACAGGTCACGAGGGACCTTAAACCCACGACTAACAGTGACAGTAATGAATAATTACCATTAGAATAGTGTAATAATTAAATATCTAAATAATTTATAAGTATTGCTAGGTACTTTCATTTGGGGTCGTATCTATGAAATTTTCAATTCCGTTTAAAGCAAGTTTAAACTATTTCAAATAAGAAACAAAATTAGGAGTAGAGATGCCTTCTGAAGGTTTAAAATGATAAAAAAGTACAAAATCAAGCTATATGTTCATATGTCTTTAAAAAGTAGAGAAAAAAATATTAACCAGGATTCCCACGGTCCTTAAAAGTCTTTAAGAACTCCTCAATTTTAGCTTTCATTTTTAAAGGCCCTTAAAACTACTTAATTTTTATCAAAGGTCCTTAAAAACTAATTAATTTTGAAATTGAAACTCTATCAATTTCTTCAATGGAAAGATATAAAAGAAAAAGTAGCTGAGTTACAGAACTTGAGCTAAAAAATTTCTGATACAAAAAAAGAAATCTGTTGAACTTTCAAAATGAAATTATTTATGTATTTGATTTTGCACTATTCGAAATTTCTTTGCAAATAGTAAATAAATATTTAATAAAGTTCATAACATTCTTTTACATTTTCTAGCCAAAAGTGCAGTATTAATAGTAAAGAAAATCCTCAAATACATAAAAAAATTATGAAATACTTTTAGCTTATTAGTATTTTTTATGGTCAAGAGCAAGAAAACTTATTTGACAAATAAATAATCTTTCACATACTGAAAAGACTTAAAGTATAAAGGCAGCTGCCCTTTCCTAATAGCTAACAGTCAAACAGATTTTAACTAAACGAAGCATGGAGGGTGGCGGTTTTGTAGATATTTCAGTTACTTATGGAAGTTTCATTTTCTTTGGATTGAATGTAATAGGAAAGTCTAAAACTTTCTTCTTTCCCAGGAAACGTCGGGTATAATCCAATAGTATATAAAAACATATATCAGTCATTTTTAAACCCTCAAAAAGTACTGTTTATTATATTGTATTTTATTCACAATTTATTTCTAGTTTGATTACTCAAAAAACTGTAGATGTACATTTTTCAAAATTAGTTTTTGTCAAACAGATTTATCTTATTAATTTTTATACATTTTTAAAAACTTAATTCTGAAGTATTGTAAGGCATTTCATGAACATTCCGTGTCTGGTTCATAATCGTTAAAATAGGTTCCTCAAGAAATAGGGTTTATGTCGTTATGCGTGTATTTCAAGTAGGTCCTTATAAAAAATTACTTTGGTCCTTAGAAAGTCCTTAAAAAGTCCTTAATTTTTCTTCTGGAAAAAGAGTGGGAACCCTGTCAAACATAGCCCGTCACTGTACTCAAGAAGTACTGAAGGCGCGAAGAGAGAGCCATGTTGAGCAAGGAGGTTCTCTTTCAACTCATATCTCAAAATTAATACAGCAATGTTTACAGAGATAATGCGTACATACAGAAATTCTCATGCGGTTCTTACAATCCCCACGACTCCCCTCTTCGTTGCTCCACTAGTTTTAATACATACAGTAGATTTAGTACATGTACTTAATGAATATTTATTCACTCTAAACAAATAAAAATCACAATAAATAAATTAAAAAAAAACACGCCAAATAAATGAATAAAAAACAAAACACATATTCATTTACCTTTGTGTTACTTTAAAGAACAATGCATATGTATTTATACACAAAAACAAACACATATATATTCACAATTTTTCATTATTTTTTTTAAATCAATATTTAAAATTTTATGCACCAGTGAACTAACTCATCATTTAATTAAACGCTTTAAATTATTTTAAGAAATAATTTTTTCCCTTTTCTTTTATTTGGTAAAAAACTGAAGCATTTTTTTAATAATGATTAATAAAATTAAATACCACTTAATTCGAGTAATTAATGCAGTAGTTTTTATTAGAATAATATTTTTGCTAGACAATAAAAAAGTTATATCGGGAAGGTAGTTTTTCCCCCCATTTTTTTGATAGATTAAATTGTTTTCTGGTACAATATAAAGGTGAATTATTTTTTTAAGGTGCTTTATATAAAAGAGCTAAGTTGAAAGAATGGAAAAATTGTTTAATTCTATTCAAGATTAAAATAGAGAAGGTCAGTACATGCTATTATACAAAAGAATTAGTTGCAGTTCCAGTTAGTTTTAGGAATATTAGAATATAAGGTTCTAAAGATGTAAAGAATGGTAAATTGTATACATCTGTCAACTTACTTCTAATGAGAACTGGGACATATTTAAGACTATTTTACTTTTAGATTTTATTCCATTAGCATTTAGTAAGCAACAGTATATAAGTATATAAATACATGCATAAATTCATATATATATGTAATCCATTTTTTATAAAACTCCTTGACAAGGAGAAAGCTCAACAACTAGAAGTAATGAAAATGCAGTCGGGACTCATATTGAAGAGAGCGGCAGAAGTCTAATTCAAACGTTATTCCAGAGCTGCTACAACGCACATCTTTTCTACTTCCCGACAGACAAAGAAAAGCCACATAATTCACTCTGATCGGACAGAGGGGCACCCAAGAGCGATGACAGAAAGAATTTTTTCCCACAGTAAAAAATAACTTAAGCGAATTAAATGCAATATCAGCAAAACGCGAAACCATTTGCCGGCGATAGCTGGATAGACAGGAAGTTTACAGTTTTAGGACAGAAAGGAATGTTAAGTGGAAAATACTCCGTTCATTAAACTATTTAGAGGCTGGGAAAAAGATTTAAAGGAATTAGAATGGGAGAGAGGAGGTTTTTAAAAGAAATATTAGAGATAAATAATTTTGCACACGAGGGCTAAATTTAGAGGCTGGGAAAAAGATTTAAAGGAATTAGAATGGGAGAGAGGAGGTTTTTAAAAGAAATATTAGAGATAAATAATTTTGATATATTACACACACATTATATATATATATATATATATATATATATATATATATATATATATATATATATATATATATATATATATATGTTAAGAAAATTCTCAGGAGTTTTCAAATTTGAAGTCAAGGGCTAAAAACTGCCGCGTCCTTTTGCATTCCCTTTTTTAACCCCTAATCTAAATTCACCACTAGGGCTACAGTTTACGCCCTCAGAGAAGGGGATCTGTTCAATTATAACTCTACATTGTCCTAGAGGACAATTTAGGAAATTCCCAAACAAAAAGGAGATGCACGCTATCGGAGGCAGATTTTTGTAGAGATATTTTCCCACAGATGTTGACCCAAGTGTTACGGGTCTTATAATATAACTTCATGCTAGCTGACCCATCAGTTTGACCTGTCCCTATGATGAAGTGGGAACCCGTCCACCAACGATATCTTAATAAATGTCTTTAGCTAAAACGGTGTCAGTTTTGTGTGTGTTAGCTAAAACGGTGTTATGTAATTACAACTCATTCTCCTAGTTTTTCAACATTACCATATATAGTACTCCAGCACTAGAGGGCTTGGCCCAGGCAGTGCTGTAGCTAACTCTTTCTGTGAGCTTCTGTGAGGTGTCATTTTTATGGCCATGACTGCAACCACCCATCGAGAAGTCGGTCTTATTACATATATGTATATATATGTGTACATATGTATATATATATATATGTGTGTGTGTGTATATATATGTATATATATGTATATATGTATATACGTATATATATATGTATATGTGTATATGTATATATGTATATATGTATATATATGTATATATATGTATATATACACATATATATACATTATATATATATGTATATATGTATATATGTATATACGTATATATATATGTATATATGTATATGTGTATATATATGTATATTTATGTATATATATGTATATACATTATATATATATATATATATCTATATATATATATGTGTGTGTGTATATATGTATATATATGTATATACGTATATATGTATATACGTATATATATATATATATATATATATATATATATATATATATATATATACGTTTTAATATACAAGTATATACTTTTTCTGTATACAGATATTTCAGATATAATTCATGTATTGATATATATCTATGTTAATATACATATTTATATCATATATATCTGTACGGAGGTATATATGAGTGACAGTAAATGTATAGATTTACATTTATACTAACATGTGTCTACTTACATATAATTTCACAGAACTTTGTCTCTGATAAAGAACTGTACAAATACGATTAAAACCTTCATAATATTACTGCCACTCGCGTATAATATCGAAATAAGTCAACGCATGACTATCCAGATGGCCCTATGTCGTACGACAAGCTAACTGTCCCCAAAAATGAAACCTGTGTACGCGACATGAATTTCTCATGGGCGATCAAGCGGAATCATCATTAAAGTCCATTTAGTCCGCCACTTCCAGCCTATACCAGACTCTTTAAAGCGTATTTTTAGCGCTTTCTAGGCTGCAATCACCGGCATTAGAGGGGAATCTCCATTCCCTAAACACGTATAATTAAGAAAAGCCGTTTCTTCCGCAACCTCATTAGCTTTACAAATAAGAAAAATCCCCCCCCCTCCCCGTAAGAGGCTTCGTTTCCCCCTCACTGCTTGTATTCAATAAATAACAACTTACGGAAGGGAGGTCACTCTGACGTCAGAAGGGGATATTTTTTTTCTTTCTTTTTAATAACCACTTAGAACAGAAAATACTTTTTTCGAAAAAAATATTAATGGGTGCTACGATAATGTATTTGGCCGCCTCTGAGTGTGAAATTTATTTATAAACAAAGTTAATAATTCGAAATAAAAATACAGAAATCCAATCAAATAATTCACAGCTTGACTTCTGTTAATAGAGGTTTCCTCCCCAATAAACATTTAATTTGGTTTGGAGCGATAGGATGTAAAATTTTGCTTTACGAGAGCTAATGAGATTGGGACCTACGCCTTAAAGCCGATACAGAGAGCCTACAAACATCCATGCCACAAACGGAATTACAATCCGTGGACTATGGTACTGAATCGTAGCGTTCTACCATTCGACCATCCTCCTGCTCTCCACTATTTAGAAGTGCCTCTTAAATAGAGGTTTACAAACAAGCCACTAACAGGATTTAATTTACCACAATGTGTGTGTGTGTGTGTGTGTGTGTGTATATATATATATATATATATATATATATACACACACACCCATATATATATACATACACATACATACATATTTATATATGTGTGTATATGTGTATATATGTATATACATGTATATATATGTGTATATATATGTATATATATGTATATATGTGTATATATATATGTACATGTATCTATCTATACATGTTAAAAACGATTTTAAAAAGAGAACTCTTTTATAATAATAAAACAAATGAAAAAGACCCACGCTCGCGTAAGCTTTTGGGATTATCCGGTCAGACGAAAGCATTTTTCAGCTATTTGATGAGCTTGCAAACAGATAAGTTTTAATCAGCGAGTGGGCATGGAACTGTCAACAACACTCTACTCGTGTCTTAAGTGAAAATGGCTCAAGTTTTACTTTAACGATGGTTTAATAAAATTATTATTATCAAGAAGACTGTTTTCCATTCGCCTTAACTCTGGATTACGACTTTACACACACACACACACACACACACACACACACACACATATATATATATATATATATATATATACATATATACACACACACACACACACAGTGAAAACACATTTATAAGATACTCATACAAAATATTGAAATGTACGAAGACTTCGTTTCCTGCCGAAACTCGCATAATGTCTATTCTATAAATTCTACCCTTTTACGAAAATTTTGCTTATACAAATATATAAATGAATGTTCGTTCAGTTATGTAAACTTTCGAAAGTAAATTTTGATATGCAAAGATCTGTTATTTCCCTGCGAACCTTCCCTAAAGCCAATGTAATTTATTCTTCACGTATACGAATATTCAGTTAAGCGTAATGTTCAGTTATACAAAGAAATGTTCGATATTCTACGTAAATTTTCGAAAGTAAATTTTATTCCGTTCTGAGAAGATTTCTTGAGACTCGACGTAACTCGCACAAGGCCGTTTTTTCTGCTATTCTAATAAATTCTTATGTGAATATTGAGTTATACGTAACGTTCGCTTAACTGAAGAAATGTTCTATGTTCAATTTAAACTTTCGAAAGTAACTTTTTAAATTTCGTACTTAAAAAAATAATCTTTTTAAAATTTGAATTTCGTAATTCCGAAATCAAACTTTCGAAAAAAAAGTTTGAAGGATTTGGTTTGGTTTGGAGTGTGCTACAATGTACGCTTTTGCAACACGAGGGAGAGTGATACTGGGACCTACTACTTAAAGCCGATTCCGAGCGATTATTAAACGTCCATGGCACAGTGGAATTCAAATTCACGAACTCCGGTACCGAAGATCAGCGCCCTCACCATTCTGCCACTGTGCGGCAAAAAAATTTCGCCAAAGGACTTGTACTGGGCATAGCTAACATCTCCCTACGGTTTTATTCATTTTTCTTACATAATTTTCGTTTGTATTATTCTACCCAAAAGTGGAGAGATATTTTCATTCGTTATTTTTATTTCTATTACCATTAAATAATGTTTTAATATACAAGTGTTTTAAAAAAGTTTTCACACTATACATTTATGTGTTTAATGAATACAGATGAATGATTGCTGTATTTATCGTAGATAAAAGAATTTTGTTGGTATAGTCTACAAATATTAAATTTCATTTTTATTTTTATACTATGTTCATTTATTGAACCGAGCCCTGCCCCCCAATGTAACAGCACAATAGTGTTTTTATGAATTTATTAGCGGAAACCACTAGAATTCTCATATACGAAGAATAATTCCTTTCCCCTGGTCTCCATAAAAGTCACCCGCAGCGGGCATAGATGTTCGTAGCCGCTCGGAATAGGCTTTAAGCAGTAGGTCCCGCTCTCATTAGCCCTCGTATGCATAACAGTAGACCCTACGTTCCAAATCAAGCCAAGCCGAACCGCAAAAATCAGTTTAACCCTCTACGCGGTTCGCACGTACAATTTCGCCAAACCGATGATGTCTTCAAAACGTAGAATTTTCGACCTCCAAAAACGCTTCGAAAATGGATGTAATATACAATTCTGTCAGTGCTTTCCCTCGTGAAGTTTTGGTCAGGTCGATTGTTTAGGAAATCCACTCCTCTTTGACTGGCATTTATTGAGAAATGCACCCCTACTCCCTGAGGCACAAAAACGCTGATAGCTTTTCGTGGCTTTGTAAATCTCTATTTCGAAGTATTTCGTTTGAAATAGCAGATGTATATCTAATTGCACCACTTAAATATTTTGGATGACTTTCGCGAAAAAGAAAAAAAGAAAAAATTTATATATATATATATATATATATATATATATATATATATATATATATATATATATATATATATATATATATATATATATATATATATATATATATATATATATATATATATATATATATATATATATATAAACAAGTCTCTTAAAGAATATTTTTATTTGTACTTTTAGAATCCATTCTTTCTTATGGGATGATCTACGAGATTTGACGAGCTTTATGTTTATTAACAATCTATAATATATGTCTATTTAACAATCCCCTATATAATAGCCTAAGGTGTCTGTCGGCAAATTTTTGAAGCGGTTGTACCTGGAACGGATACAGGCATCCATATTGAATTTTTTACGAGTTAGGGTTAGAAAAATTCAAAGCGAGTTCAAAATCTAAGCCATCCCCCCTTTTTTAGCGTTTAATGCTATTATTTCAAGCCTTATTCTCCCCCCGTTAAAAGCAGGTGATTAAATTTATCATTTTCGATACCATTCATATATACCACCAAATAATCACTGTCCCATTTGGGTTTCGAAATCAGAAGTGTGATACTGAAGAATGTTCTCAATGACGTTAATTAATTGCTCAAAACAGACGCCCTTTTAATATAAAACACTTTTCATTATATTTATGTATGCGAGATCTTTAAATACACAGAAAATGTCACATAGAAGAATTTATGGCGTAAATAATATTAACATATTAAAGCACAAAAGCAACTCAAGAGCCATTTTTGTCGCATACGAAAGAACAGCCATGTTTTCACTAAACAAAATCGTTCGTTGCCACTCGCAACTTACAGAGAAAAAATAAAATAAAAAAGATAATATGTGGGTAGAACATCAATTTTAACAGACGATTTGACATTCTCCCACCTAAGTTAACTTTTATCTTAAAATTTAACTTACAACTAACTACACAACAATAACATAATAATAACAGTTCACAAGTCTAGTCCCCTATATAATAATAGCCTAAGTTATCTGTCCGTCTGTCCACGAATTTTTGAAGCGGTTGGACCTGGAATGGAAATAGACTCCATATTGAATTCTTAATGAGTTACGGTTAGCAAAATATAAAGCGAGTAAAGTTTATTTTCTCCTTAACTATCGATCTGATTCTAAAATAATTTGGTATAAATAAGCTTCATATCACAGCAAAAATATTGAAATTCACTCCTTTCCCCCCTTTTCGAGAATTTAATGCGATTATTTCAAGCCCCATTTTCCCCCGATTAAGAGCAGGCGATTAAATTTATCAATTTATTATAGAATAAATAGATGAAAAAACATTTTTCTATCATTATGACGTCATTCCTTTAACCATCTCATTTAATCATTTCTTATTTTAAATTATTTAAATATCGTCTGCATTATTTTCACACGTTTTATCCCTGAACTTATATATTACGTAATTAATTTTCTTTTATATTTCTCTTAAATAATAGATTAGGTACGTATGTGATAATTTAAAATTCAATCAACGATTATTTTTTGCTGCAAGATAATTCTCAGCCAAAAAAACCCCATTTTTTTTACCTGCCTCATAGGGTAGTTTACAATTCTGGAAAATTAAAAATTTTACTGATCCCGTCATATGACGGGCTATATGCTAGTCTATAATATATGTCTATTTATAACCGGAAGTAAAGGGATAATAACGAGGGTAGGTTTCCCGTATTCCATTCTAGTCGACAAAGGTGAAGGAAAAAAACATAAAACGCTTTGGCCACTGACACAGTAAACCTTTACCGTATTTTTGGAGACTTTTTTTCTTCGATGTGTTTTCTTCGATCACTCGGAGGGTTAAACTGTCAGTAAAAAATACTTGTAAATTATATATTTATTTCTACTCAAAATCAAAATACCGTATATTTCCACGTATAAGGCGAGCTTCAGATAAGAGGAAGCTATAAATTTTCAGCCGACTTTCACAATTTTAGCATATATCTGCTATATAAGGCGACCCAAAAAATTCTCAATATTGTAATGCGTAGATGTACGGAACTAACAAATTTTATTATTTATTGCACCTGGCAACACCCCACTGGGATTGTCATGAAATCATGGAAAAAAGTAAAAGTGGAAACAGGGATTAAATCGTTTAAAAAGTGTGGGATTTCTAATGCTATGGATGGCACTGAGGACGATATATTATGGAATTCTGATGACGACGCAGAAGTCGACTCGTTAGGTACAGAATGGGACCCATAGGATGAACTCAACAATGAAAGTGAGAACATTTTTTTTTGTACCTGTCGTATAAGACGACCTTGAATTTTGGGGCGTCATTTTTAGCTTTTAAGTGTCGTCTTATACGCGGAAACATACGGTAATAATTTAGTTAGCACATTTTCTGGCATTATTTTACCCAGAATATAAGCAGATTTGGAGATATAAAACACCTGTCGCAAACGTAACTTTGCTTCATATCACATATTACTTGTTTCGTCAACATGAAATTGTAAATGCTGCAAGGATTTTTAACTCACCGGAATCACCTTTATGAAAATAAAATTAAATAAAATACGGCTTTTGGAATAATAATTATTTCTTATTTGTTTTAATTGTTTCACAAAAATTTCGTATTAAGATTTTGGCTTTAACGAAACAATCTATTATTACCCTTTATTAGCCAAAATTACTTTACACCATTCGGAGTGTGCTTTATTTAGAGGTTAATACAGTAGTTGTCAGTTTGGAGAGCTACGTCTATTGTTTTGCTACACTACTGCTTAAAGTATATTTCGAACGGTTACGAAATCCTTGTCAACAGTGAGATTCGAACCGACGAACTCCGGTACTAGAAGAATAGCACCCTACTCTCTCGGCCAGAAACTCACACGAAATGTTCAGAAGTATTCTTCGGTTCCAGGGAATTATACTGATAAATTAACATTTTATTCTATCAAAAGAGTAGATATTTATCTGAAATGTCTGATCTTGAATTTGTCGTTTGGTTGATTGATAATACTTGACGAAGTATACATGAGAAGAATAAATTTAAACATGACATATGAGTTGTGAAATATTTATAAATAAAATGATCATTATTTCAATTATGAATTTTAGATAGAAAAATGTTCAATAATAATAGAATGTTCAGTTCCACGAAGTATTTTTCGGAAACTACAATAAAGCATATGTAATGAATATTTCCCAAACACGAATATTTAGTTATACGATAATTCCCTTAAACGAAGAAATTTCGTAAAATTTGAGTAATTTTTTTAACGTTCATTTCATTTAGTTCACGAAAGAACAATTTTTCTCGAAAAGTTTCCCTAACATAATAGTAATAGACATTTTTGTAAGCAATTATATTTGCTTTCTTTTAATATTAGGTTTCAAAATGTAACCGAAAACCGCAAAATTTTATATTATCTACTAATCCTTCCGAAACAAATTTCTGGATTTGAGATTCTAAAATGCTAAGTATATTTTAAAGACGTCTGTGTATAAAGCTTTTTCTCGAAAGTAAGTCATCTATTAGGTAGCAAATAGATCAGTGAAGCAAACGAAAAATATTCGAATGTGTAGTTGGCAAAATACGAAACGTAAAAAACTTGCGTTTTTTTTTTAGATATAAACTCAATATATTTTAAAGCTAAAAATATATAAATTTGAATTGAAAAAAAAATTATGAGTCTTAGACCCCCTTTAAATGTATCCTAGAATTATTTAATTTACGGCTTTTACTGTTTACAATGCCCATGGATATTTCTGTGTTCATTCATTTAGTAAGATCATCCATCTTTTAAAAATTTATCTGCAGCATTTAGTCGGAGATAGGGGAAGGGGGGAGAAGAATAACAAGTTTT
Source organism: Pardosa pseudoannulata (assembly GCA_032207245.1). Taxonomy (NCBI): domain Eukaryota; kingdom Metazoa; phylum Arthropoda; class Arachnida; order Araneae; family Lycosidae; genus Pardosa; species Pardosa pseudoannulata. Next base: position 166,358,683 of record CM063506.1, on the reverse strand, counting down.
CATTTATTTATTTGGAGAGGGGGAGGATTTAATCCCTTCCGCGAAGGATTCAATCCAATGATTCGTTCATTATTTATTCAAGCTTACTTCTCTCCGCCTGTTGGTCATTCCGGTTGGAGGCGAGGGCCATCTCCGATCCGGTGTACGTCGTCGCGTCCGAGTGGTTAAGGTCCTCCTCTTCGTCCTCGTCCTCGTCCTCGGAGGACACCGAGGACTCGGAGGCCGGCGAAGACGACTCCTCGGAGCTGAGGCCGGCCGGATGCCTGCCGGCCCGGTACAACTGTTGCTGACGCCGTCGCCTGGCAACGCGAGGGAGAGTCGAAGTGGCGGCCGGGCCGGGGGGGCCCAGGTTGTTGCCTTGCAGGGACGAGTACTGGCGCTTGGAAGAGGCCGAGTTGAGCAGCTGCCCCCAGGATCCGAATTTCGCGGGGGGGTCGAAGCTCGGATCGTCGTCTGCCGCGGCGGATGAAGAATAGAGGATGACATCGGGAGGGGTGGTGTCTTTGGAAGATTTTTGCTT
>CM063506.1:166338163-166348163 GCA_032207245.1 Pardosa pseudoannulata | reverse complement strand
AATGTGATAATTCAAACATGTGGACGTCAATTTACAACCAAAAACTCTTATTAAGGTCGAGAAAATTCTGAGGGGTTTTCATATCAAGTCAAGGGCAAAAAAAAACTCCCGTTTTTTTTTGCTTTCTCCTTTTTAACCTCTCATCTAATCTGACCACTGGGGCTACAGTTCAAGCCTTCTGGGAAAGGGCCTAACCATTAAATCTTTATAGTGACCTACCGACCCGTTTAATATACCCGAACAAAATAGGAGATTCAAACAATCGAAGGCAGACTTCCACATAGATGTTTACATGATGTTTACTGTCTACAAAAGTCTTACTACTTATTTACTTTGATAGTGTACTGTGATTTGAACTGTTCGATCTACTCGTCCCTAATGAATGGGTCCATCCATAAGACGTTCTTTGTTTTTAATAGGTTGCAGGAATGGCGACAAAATCAAATCTTACGTTAATTTTGACACCCTCTATAAGAAAGTCTTTAAAATGATCTTTTCTTCTCGGTGATTGTTTATACGGCACCCACGCTACTGCAAGTCCTTGAAAAGAAACGGCAAGCCGCCATATTGCATCGTGTAACAATCGACGTTTAAGAATGTGGATCAGAATTTGAAAAACGCGAACTCTCGTTGCGTACACAATCCCTTGCAATGTTGAGCCAAACGTTGGCCCCGTGGTTAGTTGCTGAATTTTGGTTGTATTCGTGGGTTTGAATCCCGCTGTGGCATGGGGGTGTTCGTAGCTGTTTCGAATCGGTTGTAAGCAGTAGGTTCTGGTCTCACGAGTCCCCGTGTGGCCTAAAAGGAGACCGTAGCGTTCCAAACCCAACTTAGCCTTGTAATGTTGAAACTTCAGGAACTCAAAATCAGGATTCATACTCAATATTATCCTACTCAACGTATACTCAGAGGAGAAAAATGACACTTTTCGGGACTACTTTTATGGAGTCAAAATTACTCTTTTATTGCTATGAAGGAAGCTCAGTCGGCAAAGGTGTTCACTAAAAAGGACTGGTGCACGTAAAATAGGTTAAGGCATACGATTTATTTATTTTTTCAGTAATTTTTAATTCACATCTTAGATAATTATAGGATTTGTGGTGTTATTTACCTAAATAAAATATAATTATTTCAATTTAGTGTATTAAGATGTATGGCGGCTTGAACCATAAAATAGGTTTGTGGTCCCAATGTCTTCCAAGTATCCAAACGATATCTCTGGAGGTGTGAGGCCGAATCGGGGGGTGTTCTGCTTTGTCCCTGCTTCTAAATGATGAGGACTGTGTTGTTCCAAGCAGTAATAGGATGGTCGTGTATGTAATGAATCTGCAATAAAATGACCCACAAATATCTCCATCTCGGTTAGTGTTGCATGCTATAAAAGCAAGTTCCCTGGTTTGGAAACAATAAACTATCAAAGGTTTTTTCTATAACAAGGCTACTTTCTCAATTACATTGCGAATTTTTTCGAGCCATTTATTTAAGACTTTATTTAAAGACTTTTTTCCAGGTAGCACTGGTGATGTAAAGCTGATGTATCCATACTCCCTGGTGCATTTCATGTAATGAAGTTGAAGTAGCAGTATTTCTACTATTACTTCAACTCGGAATGTTTGTGTATATAAAGAGTGGTTCTGTGTTCATTCGGTGGAGTACTGTGCTGCTTTTCAGTTACAAAACAGCTTGTTTTTATTTAATATTGTATCGAAGTATTCAGTTGGAGCGAACCACCAGTTCAACGTATTTAACCCTTCATTTGGCTAAGTCTGGCCGCTACACCGAACATGTATATTTATAACTACTCTATAACATAATTGTCAGTGTTCGCCACATACAGGGACAGCTTATAAAGTAAAAGTGAAAAAGATAAAGTGGTTATTTTAAAAACGTATAATGTATATTAAACGATACATGGGAAAGAAAAGAATATAAAAATGTCGCATAAAAATGAAGAATATAAGTTTATAAAACATATGATTCAAAAACCGAAAAATTGATTTAGCATTAAGTAAAGTAATGACAAATGTATATTTTAACTACTATATAACATATTCGGTTCGCCACAGCGGACGTTAATGATCTCAAAAATGGAAAATGACATTTTGTTTTTGTTTATTTCACAGAGACCCTAATGTCTATACAGACATGGGAAAATAACAGAAATTAAAATTAAAATATATTTGAAAAAACATCTTGTCAAATTGAGGGTTAACATACGCCAGTCTAAAAGTAAACTGTCGAATGAAGAAATTTTTAATAATCAATTCATAAGTAACAACTAGATATTCAACAAATATTCGGCTACTATCCCGTATCAAGCTGGTTTTTAAATATCCGGAACCTTATCTGGATGTGTATAAATCAAAACTCGGATATTATGAAGGAGATGCCGCCAAAATTCAGGAGTTTGAAGGGCACTACAAAAAAATGCAGGAGTTGGGAAGGAACTTTCGAACCTTGATATTATGGGTAATAATATGTAAACGTATTAGTCGAGAAACCACCCCTGTGGATTTCCAGCAGTACCGATCCCCCAGCCACTCTCGGCGACCTATTTGAATGACAAGGGGCCAGAAAATCATACCCGTGACAGTGGCACATCCGACGTCATTCAGACGTTGTTCGCAGGAAGCCCAGCGTGATGCCAATCGCTGTATGCTTTTAAGCGGAACAACAACGCCAAATACACGAGAAGGGTCCTCGAAGAAACGTTACGACGTGAAATCAGCACCTGTAAGTGTATTTAAATCTAACAACCTGGAAATGCAGCCTCGATGCACTATAAAATGGACCCGGACCCCGTTCTGCGGGTGTCCATTTTTTTGCGTTCGGATTCGTGCCTCGCTATTCGTGTCATTGGAATCATATGGGTAATCATACATGCGTCTCGAGTACCGCTCTCTCAGGGGGGTGGGGGGCTTCGGATGGGTTTTCTTTGCGTCGCTCCCCCCTACCTCCTCCGAAAGAAAAATTCTCTCACGCACACATCGGGGATCCAATTCCCCGACGGGGAATGCCATCCTTTTTTTTCCCTGGAAAGTATTCTTTCAAAAAATTTTTTTCCCTCTTCTTTTACGTGAGTGACTGGACAAAACGCCCGGTTTTTCGCTCCCCCGCCGAGGGCTTTTTGCACGTATCGGTGGCACCACGTCGTGCCCAGAGAGGTAGGGGGAGGGGGGAGGAAAAGTTCCAGTTTCGTTTGCTTCCGCGGAAAGTCTTCCGATGGATAATACATACAACAAATGGATTATATGGGGATGGGGGAAGTTTATTTTAGGTCTTGATCGTTTTCGGACTTGGCGGGTTTGGCGACGCAAAACAGGGACTGTTTTAGAAGGACGAAATTGATCTATCACCAAAATATTCAATAACAGATTTATCGAAAGAGCTATTTATGAAAATATTACTATAATATTATATAAAAAACAAATTAGAAATTAAAATGTAAAAATACAAGCAGTAATACATAAATAATAGTTGTTTTTATAACTTAAAATTTTTTCAAAGTATGTTTAAAAAAAAAAAGAATTTATGCGATGCTTTATTACCTTATAAAGATCTTAGAGCGTTGAGATCTGTAATGCATTCGCTGGGAATGCAAGTTATAAATGGATGTACCTACACTGCCAGCAAACTCTGTACTAAAAGTATAGTTGTCAGGAAGATCAGCTGAACCGCGGTAGCTCAGTCAACAAAGGCAGCGATACAGTAGCGGGATCGAGGCTAGATCCGGCCAATGATCTATCGTATTCATTAATGGCGGCTGGAACAGTTAAAACCGATTCGGTATTGGAATGTCCCCTAAGTTCCAAAACGATACCTCTGGGGTGTTCTGCTTGATCTCTGCTTCTAAATGACGATGATCCACTGTTTAAAGTGAAACCTCTCGGTGCAATGGTAACCATCTTTCCAGGAGAATTAGAATCGTGTCCATTTAGAAATCATAGGATGGATTCGACGTTAATGGACTCGACATCACCCAACCTTCCAAGATGACCAGTTAGAATGTCTACATCCTATGAATCTCACCAAATGGGGCAGGAAAACATTACCAGAAATTCATACCGCTGTGAAGCCTATCAGTAGACAATATAAGACGAAATTGTATATGAAAACACAGATTAGAAGTTTCTATTTCGGAATTAACGGTGAAATTTTTTGTTTACCAGTAAACATTTTGACAGGCAATTTACCGATAATGAAATAAACTATTTAACAAACCTTAGTGTTTATTCCCTCCCCTTCCTGTTGATATAGCGGAGTTGAAACACTGTCACTGCACTTGTAAGTCGAGTTTGGGCGGTAATCGATGAGCGCTTCGTATGACTAAGCAGGGTGCATCATACACATAACACGTGAGACTGCCCATTAAAAAACTTGGAACGTTCACCCACACTTTCGTTACAAGTGACATATATATTTTTAAAGAGTGCGTCGAAATTGTGTACTTACTTTTCTATAATAATAATAATATATATATAGTTGTGTATGATATATATACACGATACACGATATATATATATATATATATATATATATATTATCTGTGTGATACATATATACACACACGTATTGATATTTTTACCCTACAAAAGGATCTAAATTATGTTTATCTTAAAGTAATTTTCTGGCTATTCTGTCCTTCTCTTCCAACCTTGGTGAATAATTTTGTTTTTCTTATCAATTTGGCGACTTCGAACCGTCAAACCTCCTGTTCCCTAAGTGCTTTAAATAACTCATGATGCTTAAACTACGCCATTGGCGTCGCTTCATGAGTGGCAATTAAAACTTCCGATTCGCTGGCCCATACGACTGTAAATTCGAGATGTAGGTGTTTTTTCAGACAGACGTCCATGCGAGAAGTTGCTTCAAAAAACTCTGATTTTTTTTATCCTAAATTTGTGCTTCTACTTTCACCGATGTTTTATCACGACGGCATTGCAAACTAAACAGGTTTCTTCCCTTTTAGATGGGACAAAATACTGATTATATATATATATATATATATATATATATATATATATATATATATATATATATAAACGGAATAGCGGTATCGCGCTACTTGTTACTCAAATAGTTAAAAAGTCAGATCTGTATTCCAAGTATTTTTTCAACGATTACATAAAAAAACAATTGCGCTGGTAGTAATTTCGCATAAATCAAAGAAAAATTATAAAAATGTTCTGAACTTCCAAATTGTGAAGTATTATATTTTGTAAATTTTTTTCTTTGTATTCTAGATCAGGGATGACCCAACGGCGGCCCGTGGGGAATTCATGAAATTTAGAACTGATTGGTTTGGTATGGAATGCTACAGTCTTGTGGCGTTCTGATAACCGCATCGAAGAAGATGCCATCAGATGCAAATTGACATGGATGCAAATTTCCCTCTATGCTGCGCGCGCCAGCATGTTGCAGTATATAAGGTGAGCGGCACAATTCAGTAGGAAGGGGGAAATCACTCTCGGCTTTGGAATCATCGGCCTTGAGTAAAAGAACTTTTCGCCTATCAATCACTTGCAGGCTGCAAGTGTTATCAACGCACTGATGTTTTATACTTTACCGTTTTACTCTTTATTTACTTATTAGTCTTTTAATAAAAGCGATTTGACCAAAGGCTTATGTTAACGATTAGTTTGTTTCGCTTCAATATCCCTCTACAGTCTATTTTTTGCAACACAAGGGCCGACTGTACCGGCACCTACTGTTTATAGCCGATTCCGAAAAGCCACGAACATCCATGCCACGGTGGGATTCGAACCTGTGAAGTCCGGTATCAAATATCAGCGCCTTAACCCATCGGCCGTCGTCCGGCAATTTATGAACTGAAAGTAGTATCGCATTGGATATGGAAAATACAACATAATTCGATTGGATTTATGGATCCTCTTTATGCTCCTCATGTATATTTTTCTTAATGTATGTTAAGTGAATATCCGTCGGATTAATTAAGGACTGTAATTTTCACACACATTTAATTAACAAATACTATTTACAAATAAAAAAACATGCATTTTTACGTAACGTGAGGCAATAAGAGACATGCTCTCTTGGCTGCGTAGTAGCCTCTGTCCCAGCGACTCACACACAAGCGCTGAAAACCAAAGTGCAACCTATCGGCAATAATTTTACAAATGCTTAACAAAGTATATTATCTTTCTTTCATGTATATTATCTTTCATGTATCTTTTCATGGATATTATATCTATTGGCCGAGCCACGATAGCTCAGTCCAACTCATAAACTGAAGGTTGAGAATTCGAGGCACCAAAATAAGCCATGTTCATTAACGGCGGCTGGAACACTTAAAATACGTTCGTCGTCGTAGTGTCCTTTAAGTTTCTAAACGCAACCTAAAGGGGTGGGTGGTTAAGCCTCTGGGTCTAGTGCTCGGTCCCTGCTTCTAAATGTCGACGAACCTTCGAGAGCAATGCGACTCGCGTCCGTAGCATTCCTTCAGCTACACGTGCTACTTGGCTGGTGTTAGAAACAACGCAGTCGTTTTAGGTATATAGAAATATGTCTGTATTGTTAGCTGCATTGGAAAGAAAAATATCTACTGGCCTCCCTCCTTGATTTTCTTAACGCCTCTTTTATGAACCCATGATCTAAAGTCTGCGCGATGGATGCAAAATCTTTCCGGCTATTGAAAAATGGAGGTCGATACATGGAGCAAACAAAGCAAAACAAAATAATCGCGCATCGAGGAAAAAAAAATCCTTCCCCCTATTTTGCAACACGTTAAATTTAATCAATGTCGCTCTAACAAGGGCTTTAAAACATTCATTCCATCATTTAAAGGATTCCGTTTTAATCCTCTTTGGTGAGACAGTTTCTTAGGTTGAGGGACCATTATTTATGGGACAAAGCGCTTTTAAGAGCTCCAAGAAGCTCTATTATGTAGCCCATAAAACGAACCCTTAATCATCCACTTTTTCTCTTAAACGCTTTTATTTTTTGTCATCTAAAATTAACAACGCGCTAAAGTATGAGATGTACGTCTAACGCGTTCCACAATTTTCTTTTCCGTATTGCTTAAAAATAAGTAATAAAGGGGGGGCTAAGAAATGTATTCTAATGCTGCAGTATTGATGAAAAATGACCTGAATAAATTTTAATATACTTTGTCCTTCCTCTCAGTGAAGTAGCCTGTATTATTATAATTATTACTAGCCAGTGTGCCCGTGCTTCGCTACGGTGAACTTAATATATTACTTTTAAACAAAGATTTTTTTCTTGCATAACTCTCTAAATTCGTCACAATACAGTTCCGAGTCATTGGCATATTTATATATTTCTATTATAAGTGTATCATAATAATAAACAGTTTTTATTCTTCAGTTCCCATTAAACCTGAGTTGTACATCAATAAGATGTGAAAGCGTATGAAAAATAAGATTGCGAAAATTTGACAATAGTTTCGAAGAACTTCTCCTGTTTACTAAACATTCCGCACTACCCGGAAGCTGATAAACCATTGTCGAATTCTCTAAAATGATGAAGGATCAAGCTAACTATATAAAATGACACTACTGTACGCTGATTAGCAACGTTAATATACCTTGCCAAATTACGTGATAGAATAAGAAGCAGAGGTTTTGACAGCAACAGTGCTCATTTTGTTGGTATTCATAAATGTTGTCCAAAATGAAGAAAATATATGACAAACCACATAGTTTTGTATGAAACAGAAACACACATTCATATCGACAACCCTTTGAATATGAAGATAACTATATAAAATGATAGATTTTATTTGCCTAGGAGAGTCATTAAAATTTGTGCTTTATGTTGTTAGAATATGGTTGAAAAATATTTCATTGTAATGTAAAAATTAACGAATATTTAAATTTAAAATGAGTTCTTATATAAAAGTGCTGTAAATGTAGAAATATGTAGAAATGAAAGCTAGTCACTTTATATCTCAATTTCAAGGTTTTATTGAACGGATACTACGCAGAAGATGTTTAAATAATATAAAATAAGAAATGAATCAATGAAATATTTAAAGGAATGACGTCATAAACATAGAAAAGTATAATTTTCACTTATTTATGTGATAAATTGAAAATATTAATTTCCTGCTTTTAACCGAGGAAAACTGTGCTTAAAATAATTACTTGGGATGACGTCACATTGCTAGAAATGATTGCTTAGTTATGATGAGATAAATTAAAAAGTGAATCGTTTGCGTTTAACCGGGGAATATAATGCTTGGAATAATAATATGAAATGCTCGAAAATGGGGAAAGGAATGGATTTCGAACGTTAAAAATTTACAAAAACCTTCCCAGGGATGTACCTAATAATTTCCCAAATTTTCACGGCGATTGGTTGTATGGTTTTTGAGTCTATCGAGTACAGACAGACACAAATTCATATATATATATATATATATATATATATATATATATATATATATATATATATATATATATATATATATATATATATAGATTATTATTATTATTTTGGGGGGAAGGGGGAAGAAGTATCGTCTTAATCAGTATACAGCGAAGTTTCAATATTATAAAGTATTACACAGAAAGACGCACATACAAAGTACATACATACATGTAATTTATCAGCATCATTACACCTAAAATATCTATCTAAAATTCTCTTTTACCCTTTATCATTCTTTCATACCTCATTTCCTAGACTTAAAATGTGAGATTTAAAGGAGGGGTCACCGACTTCCATTCTTTTACCCCTCTCTCAAAACGAACGCTAGAATAAATGCTCCTTCAATGGCCACACTTTATAGCCGTCTCAAAAAAATTCACTTTCTTCAGTATTTCAGTTGTTGCATATTCCCTTTTCGAGCTGACTTAAATTTTCAAAGTTCATTTCTGACTGCCAATAACGCCAACTCAAGTCTTGATCTCTTAAGGAAAAATTCACGTCGCTGCTCTCTATTGGGTTCGACTTCGTGATAGAGGTGTATATTCGCGAGCATTCGATGCAAAGCTTTTGTCTTATAAAGACGTCCATTTTCAGAGTCCATAAAGTTAAGTTCCACAACGTTGGACTTTGCAGTTTTTTTAATGGAGCCATGACTGCAAATCGAAGCCCAGTGGCGCTGGTGTAGCACTTTGTGGTCTCACCACACAGGTCCGAGGTTCGATCCTCGGGGTGGACAAAGCCGACTTAACCTTTCATCCCTTCAGTGTGTAGACAAACTGAGGACCAATCATGCTTGGGAACTAACACTGGGGGTTCCGCGTCAGGTTGACCACCTAACCGGAACATATGCTTCGCTCCCCAGGCCCTCGATGTCAGAAACGGAAATTGGCACCTTAGGCCCTGACCCTGTAGAGGCTGTTAGTTTGCCGAGGGTTGCCTAGAGCCGAGGAGTTTAGTTTGACTGCCTATCATTTAGGTTCTCTCATAGTCCCGTAATCTCGGACAATCCAGATAATAGGGGCTAAATAACTGTGTAAAGGACGAGAAATAATTTACATACATGCATAGATACATAGTTTTGCATGTATACCTAAAACGGACGAACAATGCTATACTTCATTACATTTATGTTGAAAACTTTATTTCCAACCACAATGTGACTTTTAATTTACTCTCTAGCCTTTTACCCCGTTTAAATTTGTCTAGTAAACAGTGAAATACTAGGAAAATTTAAACTATTTTTATAAATAAGTTAAAAAATTTCAAAAATTATGAAAGGAGTTAAGACATTCTTTTGTTTTTGTTTTACAAAATTAGTATTTGTATGACAACAAAATTCGACGACAGTGTGGCATAATCGGTCCTTTATAAACGACCATTTCGCAGTAATAAATTATTTTTTCTAGTTTTTAACCCTTTGAGGACGGGTGCATCATATATGCAAAGTCTTTCAAATTGGTGTAGAAAGACTACACATTAATGATATATAAGTAAAACATTTAATTAGCATTTCTAATGACCACTAGAGGTAGCCTTATGTCTCTTATAGGTGTAAGTGTTAACTAGAGATATCTGATATATATATATATAT
>CM063506.1:166320663-166323163 GCA_032207245.1 Pardosa pseudoannulata | reverse complement strand
AGTGTGAATTCTCCCTTGACAGGCTCAGACTTTTCTAGAGCATGAATTAATTCTGCCAACTTCGGATCATTCCTTTGATCGGCAGCGATATCCGTAAATGCAGCAATGATTCCGGCCTCTCCAGGAGAGTCAAATTCAATGGGATGTCTCGAAAGACAATCTGCGTCCTTATGTTTTTTTCCGCTCTTATAGGATATAGAGACATCGTATTCTTGTAGCCTTAATGACCATCTAGCAAGCCTCCCTGATGGATCTTTCAGTCCTGCTAACCAGCACAATGCGTGATGATCAGTTACCACAACAAAAGGCCTACCGAATAAATAAGGACGGAATTTGTGGATCGCCCATATCACAGCAAGACATTCTCTTTCTGTGGTGGAATAGTTTTTCTCCGACTTAGTTAGCGTTCGTGACGCGTAAGCTATTACTTTTTCACAGCCGTCTTGAATTTGGACCAAGATAGCGCCAATTCCATAACCGCTGGCGTCCGTATGGAGTTCTATTGGGGCGTTTTCGTCATACAGTCCTAGTACAGGATCAGACGTAAGCGCTTCCTTTAACTTAATAAAAGAGTCAACCTCCATTTCACCCCAAGTGAACGTCGACTCTTTCTTTAGTAAATTCTGTAATGGCTGGGCTTTAATGCAAAAATTCTTAATGAAGCGACGGTAATAGGAGCATAGACCTAAGAAGCTTCTAACGTCATGCACATTTCTCGGAGTTGGAAAATCAGCTACTGCACGCAATTTCTCAGGGTCGGGTCTTACTCCATCTTCTGCTATTAGGTGTCCAAGAATCTTGATCTGTTTGGCACCAAACAGGCATTTCTTTGGGTTCAGTTTGAGACCTGCGTCCCGTATACACCGTAAAACGGCCTTCAGCCGGGATATATGTTCCTCGAACGTTTCGGAAAATACAACTATGTCATCAAGATAACAAAGACACATGGACCACTTGAGGTGTCGCAGCAAATTGTCCATCATCCTCTCAAATGTAGCGGGTGCGTTACATAAACCACCCTAAATTCATCACCCTAAATTCATATCACCCTTCTGGTGTGATGAAGGCAGTTTTCTCTCTGTCAGCTTCGTCGACCTCAACCTGCCAATACCCTGAGTAAAGGTCCATTGATGAAAAGAATTTGGCCCCTTTTAGGCAATCTAGGGTATCATCGATGCGTGGCAGTGGGTAGACATCTCTTTTGGTTATCTTGTTCAAGCGGCGGTAATCGACGCAAAAACGCCAGCTTCCATCTTTCTTTTTTACCAGGACAACTGGTGATGACCAAGGACTCTCAGAAGGTTTAATTATGCCATTCTTCATCATTTTCTGAACCTCTTCTTGAATAATTCGGCGTTCAGACGATGACACTCTATAAGCCCTCTGGCTTATCGGCGGGTGGTCTCCAGTATTGATACGATGTTTTATATTGATCTTTGAAGTTCCCTTCCAGTCTTCGGTCCTGAAGGCTTCACCAAACTCACGAAGAACGTCCAGAAGTTTAGTTCGTTGGTCCACGGTCAAGTCGGCAGACACCATCTTTTTATGCTGACAATCCATATCTGGATTTGGTTGAAATGTATTGGTTACAAGTTGGAGTTCTGGCGAGGAAAATTCGTCGATGGCGTTCAAATTACACACCTGTAAAGGTTCTGCCTTAGCGACACACATATCCTTTGGAATTTGCTTAGTATCGAAATTAGCATTTGCAACCCATAATTCTCCCATTCCTTTTTCCAGCCACATGACCGATGATGGTACAGCCAGACCTCTTTCTAAAAGCAGAGCTTTGTTGCACTCTATTACGACTTCTACAGATTCATGGACTGCTGGACATGACACGGCTATCCTTGCTATAGAATGTGGCGGGAGAGAAAAATCTTCTAAAGCACATAACCTAAAGGACTCGCCTAAATTATCGGTCTCCTTTCTGTTATTTTGCAAGACTTCTTCCAAGAGGAGGGTAGAGCGACCACAATCTATCACAGCCTGAGAGGCTTCCAGGAAATCCCAACCAAGGATAATACTATGACTGCAATGCCGAAGGACTACGAACTCAAATGGTTGGTGTCGGCCATTTATGCACAGTCGTACTACACATTTTCCTACTGGCTGCACGTAGTTTCCGTCAGCTACTTTAAGTATGACGTTCTTGTTTTCGACAAACATAATTTTCCGCAATTGGCGCCGATATGCGTCCGATATTACTGAGAAAGATGCCCCAGAGTCCACAAGAGCACGTACGGGTTGGTTATCTATGCTAACGTCTACATAATTTCGCGACATCCTAGTAATAGTCGTCGAAGGAGGGTTTTCAAGACAAGCGGCCTTACCTCCAGTGAAGGTCGCACCGCTTAGATTTCCTCACTCCTGCGACTCGGCGACAGACTGGGTCTTCGGTATGGCGAAGGGGATCTGAAGCGGCGATTCGGCGAACGACCTCGATTTGGGCTTGGCGACTGGGATCTAGCGACTGATCGGTTGCTTTCTTCGACGGCGC
>CM063506.1:166289508-166320563 GCA_032207245.1 Pardosa pseudoannulata | reverse complement strand
AATTAGTTATATTTTTAGAAATGTAATAAGTGAGTTAAAGTAGGAAAGCACTTTAAAGATGTGGGTTTGTGTGAATTTGTAGAAAAAAGCTTAAAGCTAAAATGGGGAGAAAAGGTAAAGTAGGATGTGCATAACGCATAAGGGGGAGATCTCAGTCTCCTTTTTCTTTACCCCAACTATCTATATCAGTTTTTTAAATCGTGTTAAAAACGTTAAAACACAAGGATAGTGTACAACATTCTTAATTGTATGAAAAATTGATTTTATCTTAAAAGTGTTTAAAATGAAGTTAATTATACTTAAAATCGGAGTCGTGTTAAAAACTTTGTTTCCTTGTGCAGCGTGTTTAAATATATGTAAAATTGATTTTATCTTTAAAATGCTTAAACTTACGTTAATGAAGCTTGAAATTGTGTTTCAATGAGTTTAATTTTGTATAAGATGCAATTTCTTCTATTGTTAAACAGAATGTTTTTAAACGGTTACACAGATTATTCACAATTCCTCTTAATGTGTTCCTCTGCATTTAAAATGTTATATTTTTTTATATTTTTATCTGTGAATTTCTCTAAATATTTTATTTGTCTTTAAAAAATAGTATAAATTGGGATAGTTTAATCTTCAGAAATAATTTAATATGCAAATATTGCGGACACATAAATGAACCAACTCTGTGTATTATATTTGGATATATTATTACTGATAAGAATAAACAAAAGTTTTGGAGTGAAATTATTATAATATTGAAAATGTGTACTAAATTAAAGAATGAAATTGTTTTTTTGGAATCAATATTTCGTCATACTGAACTTCCTATAGTTGACGTTGCTTGTAAATAGTAATTAGTAATAATCACTTGTGTTCCGTTCTTCATAGCTTATCAACTTCTACGTACAGCTTCAACACTGTATTCCTACAGGAAAAAAGGGTACCGGAGTTCGTTGGTTCGAATCCCACTGTGTCATGGATGTTCATAGCCGTTCGGAATCGGTTTAAGCTGTAGGTCCCGGTTTCATTAACCCACATGTTGCAAAAAGTAGACCATAGCATTCCAAACCAAGCCAGAGTCCTGCAGGAAAAAAAACGGGGCATAAACTATTTTCTGAATTAAATACACGCATTTAGCGCCATGTGCGGTCACTATTGCAAACTTAATTAGATTCAACTGACCACTTTATATCCATTTTGTTTACTTGGTTGAGTTGTAGTTAGCTGATCCCTGATATGGATAGTGAGTCTTTTTTTTATAAACTAATCAGAGAAGCTGCATGATTATCTTCTGATTTCCCTCATATGTAACACGAAAGTGAGCTCGGAGGACAAAGGCTAACTTCAAGAATATAATCCCTATTGCCAAACCCCTTGATGCATCTGGATCAGGGAAAAACCGATGTGAAATTCATAACCCCGTTGTCTTATTATGAACGGTTAATATATGACAGAATGGTATGTCGCTGTTCTTCGGTACATGAATCCACAGGTTTAAATCCCCCTTCTGGTATGGATTTTCATGGCCTTTCGGAATTCGCTTCAAGCAGTAGGTCCTGGTCTCATTAACCCTCTTGTAGCCAAAAATAAAATGTAGACCGTAGTGCTCCCAGCCAACCAACCATCTCAGATAACAATGACTATCACACACATGCACACATTCATATATAAACAAAACTCCTCGGCACAGCAGTCTCATGGGAGCCAGGGCCTACGGTGCCAATCTCCGTTTTCGAGACAAAGGGCCCCGGGATGCGAAGCATATGTTCCGGTTAGGTGGTCAACCTTAAGCGGAACCCGTAGTATTTAGTTATCAATCTTGCTTTATCCTAAGTTTGTCTACCCACTGAAGGAATGAAAGGCTTAGTCAACCTTCCCAATTCCGGGGGTCGATCCTCGGACCTGTGTCGTGGGAACTCGAAGGGCTACCCTAACGCCACTGGGCATCACACATTCATGTGTATATATATATATATATATATATATATATATATATATATATATATATATATATATATATATATATATCTCGCGGCGTGAGTGTGCATATATGTGTATGCATATGTCTATATATGTTTACATATAATATATATAATATATACATACACATGTATATTATATGTATATATGAATATATACAGGCATATATATGCATACATATGTATACATATATTTGTTTAAATACATAAGTACATACATAAACACTTATACATTCAAACCAATCCGAACTTATTATAAAAGTATATTCTTTCAATGCTTACTAAAACAGAAAATTATTCCCAAAATTTTTAATTTCATCTCACTATTATTTGCTCTATAAAAGTACTATTTTTCATATTATATGCATGTTGTAAACAAATAATATAAAATAATATAAAGTAAACAAATAATACAAAACAGATAAATGATAATAAATTTCAAACAAAATGTTTTCCGAATATCATTTTTAATTACATTTCATACTCATCTGTACAGTTATTTCAAATAAGCTAAGATTGTCCAGGACTAATCGATATCGGCTTGTCCCAAACATGTCCCAGTAGATGCTTATGCAAACTCTTACATGCACTAGAAAATTGCTTTCTTCGTCCCCAGAGCGGTGTTTCGAACAGAGCAAGCACGGATGCTTAAGCTGCTGGAAGGGTCCCCAGATGAACTGCTCGACAACACTTGAAAATGGAGCCGCAACTCAGTTCGAGGATCTTGAGAGATCTCCAGCATCATTTGTACCCTAATGTTTACTCGTTTGTTTAGACAGATTTTTAGCCATTAGAACTGCCTAATTGATACTCTAATTACGCCGGGGGATTCTGATTGGTATTTAATGGTAAAACCCATTTGCTCAACCTTCAGAGGACACGACGGGGCCGTTCTATTGAGGAGCTCGATTTTATTAAATTTTCCGGGGACAAAACTGGCAGATAACTCGAGAAAAAGATCTTTTCATGCAAAAGGGAGGGGATTTTTGTCATTTTAACGTCCTTTACGTCATTACTGCCTTCCCGATTCCTATCAGTCTTGATTTCTCAGATGAGCCGAGATCACAGACACAGTTAATGACACGAGGGCAGCAATGGCTTTTTCCTCCTGCCGGGCATCGCTAAAATGAAATTAGCGGAAACATTTTTACGTCCCGAATGGCAACGCACTCCGTCTCCATCCATCTTGGCTACTGCGCAAGGGTGACTCAAAACGACGGTGTCAACAAGAGTTCGATCTCGGAGGGTGTCACTAACGACCTCCCCTAAGAACTGTCTGGGGTTTGTCATCGGCGAGATGGGGAGAACGTTATTTATACAGATGGTATGGACATGTTTTTTACGGCCATTGACAGCAACTGTGTAAATATGAGTTAGGAAGCAGTGCAGTGTTTCACGAAAACGGGGGATCTTTTTCCAGTGACAATATATAGGATAAAAACTATATTGTCAGACATGCTGATATTAACATGTATCCGAAATTCGTACCGAGTAATATTCGATTTAATTTTTCGAAGAATACGAAAGGATAAAACTTAACATTCCAATTAAAAGTTTTAAATAAATAGTAAAATAATATAAATATGGTATGAAAAATATGATTGTTCGTTTCGAAGAGATCTACATATTCTTATAATTCCATTCTTCAAAAGAAATAAATCAGTATTAATGGGGTAAGTTTTATTTATTATGATGTTAAGAATTAATTTCAAACGGCATATAAAGGAAGTATTCGATTTTATCCGTCAAACACGTCAACAGGATTAGTTTACGAATGCTTAAGGGGGAAGGGTCGTATTGGATTCCTTTTGTTCATTTGTTCAGTAATAACCTTATGAAAATGATAAAATTTGGCTCGGATTTCGGGGCACTTCCTGTGTTGATCACACATCAAAAATGATTGATCAAATCTGATCTGACAATGCTCTTTCGAATAGTATATCGTTCCAGTCTATACGATTATATTAAAAAATCCTTTAAGTTAGCCGAACGATGGCCGAATGGTGGAGCGCTGCTTTTTGGAACCGGAGTTCGCGGGTTCGAATCCCGCTGATGGCATGGATGTTCGTAGCCGTTCGGAATCGGCTTTAAACTGTAGGTCCCGGTCTCATTAGCCCTCGTGTGCAAAACAGTAGACCGTAGGTCGTAGCGCTCCAAACTAAACTAAACCTTTAAGTTAGCCATACATACCCTGCAGTTTTTTAAAGTGTCTTTTTTTATTAATATAATCAAACGGTGTAATATGTTGATCAGATCTGACTTATGATCACACGAAAGACATGTGTCGAACTGCCAGTTTTCCTTAATGCTTGGAGCCGAACGATGGCTGAATACTTAGGTCGCTGATCTTCGATACCGGAGTGCGTTGGTTCGAATCCCACTGTGACATGGGTATGCTTATCCGTTCGGAATCTACCTGAACCCCTTCTCAACCAACATCTCGTATACGCGACACAGCGATTCCACTCTTATCAGTCGAGCGTCGCCTCCACGCGATGATTTCCGGTTGATATTGAGAGACCAGCGTCGGGTATGCTTAATAGATCAGAACTTTTTAATTTTTTAAATACTAGATTTAATTACTAGATGGCGTTAAAAGGCAACGGTTTTCAGAACGGTCGACTCGGATAGCATTTACGTGCTGGTCCTCAAGGGGTTAAACAGTAGGTCCCGGTCTCATTACCTCTCGTTTTGCAAAAAAGTAAACAGTGGGGGGGAGGCTAACTTTTTTAGCATGAAAAATCGCCCTAAATACCAAATTTATGGCAAAATTTGTTCCGGCGCTCGCTGAACGGTTAAGTGACTTTAAAATAGCATAACTTAATGTCAGAATATTGGACATGCATTTAGTGAGCAATACACAAAATCGCCAGTCAACGCGAATTCTACCAAAAAGGTTCATTTTATTTCCAAATACGGATACTCGATAAACCCGCTTTAAGTTGCTCTCAGCTTGAATAAAAATTAAGCTACTTCCATTGTTTTTACATCAACCGAATTAAAATAAAACAAAAGAACAAAGAAATCTCCTAACATCGGTAATTTAAGCCTGCGGGCGCCTTTAAGGAATTGGGCAAAGCGGAGGTCATGATTTGCTTTCTTTTTACATTTCTTATCTTTACAATTCTAGGAGCAGAAGCTTACCCGGGTAATAAACTGGGCAGATTAATTCCGAACGTGATCCACAGTACAAAGAATGGGTTTCCCTTTTTTTGGAAAACCGAACGATGCAAACAACATCCAAATAAAAAAAGTAAACTTTAAAGAAACCACAAATTAAAAAAAAAGTCAAAAAACGAGCTGTTTGATTTTTTTTCTCTTTTATTTCATTTGTGTGCCGTAAACAAAAGGAAATCCTGATTAAGATTACAGTACGATGCGTTTGGAAACACCAAACGCGCTTTTTTTCTCTGTTGCCGTTGTTGTTATTCGTAAACAGTTAAGCAAATAAATTGGACTCTAAACCGTCGATGGATAAGAAGAGGTACATTAAAAAGTGCGTGGAGTGCCCGGAATTTAAAAGATTTTACTTCGTGTTTTAAATGCTATATGTTGAAATTAAGATATTAAACCGCTAGGGAACCATTGTGCTATTTTTGAATCCAGTCGTAACGTCGCATGGGAAATCAATTTATTTGTTGAAACATCTTTGTATATTTTTAGTCACGTTTCCTATTGTTACAAAATTTGCAAATATGCAAGTATAATATCCGAGCCAAATTTGGTGACTTGGCGGTCATTTTGGCAACATATTTGGCGGGACCAGAATCTTGTAGAAGAAATCTAGATATATCGCGAAATATCGGAAGGCCTATAAATACGGTGTGACGCCTTCAATATTCTCAAATGAGAGGTAAAATGAATAATGGATCACAGTCAAAGATAAAATTGGAAATTTACTTTTATTCTGGATTAACGACGGCTATTGACAAAGGAATGTTAATTCCCAAATCATGTAGAACTGCAAAAGATGGTTGCCGGTAAAACTTCCTCACGACGATCACCGTCGAAAGAAAAACCAGAGATTTAATAATCTCTTGCAAATGGGGAGGCTTTTCAGGGTGCAATCAAACCCAATTGATCCCCCGTTCGGTATCCGAGACTCTGCCGCTCCCTATAGGAGCGCACTTGAAGAATCTCCCGAACTAGCAAGCTGGCTCTGGTAAAAAAGGCGAAAGCTCCACGAGCTCAACACACCTACGAAAAAAATAACGAAAAGCCCTGTTTCGCAAAATGGTAGGTTTTTTATACCTGGGAGGTCAGTTACGGTTCCGTCAATTGTTTTTTGGGTCCGTTAAGATCCCAATTACTTGAGAACTCCAGCAAAAGTTACAGTTATATTTTTAGCTGAAGTTTCATTCGCTGGCTGTCCCTTCATGGAATTTCCAAGCATTCATTAACGAGATCCATCGGGGGTGTATTCGTCTATTCAGTCCGATTGTCAAGATCTCTGCGATGCCACGCTATTGTCCAGGTAAACAAGTGTACTACAATCAGCTGTTTTGACGCGTGCTCGGACAAAGGGGAGTCTTCACAACGGCTCTGTTCGTCACCTCATAGCATTCTTTTAGAAGACTTCAGAATCGAAAGACGTTCTGCTTTACCTCGTCGCGCTGTAGTGAATAAACATTTGCTGTGTATTAAAGATTTTGTGTGCGTTGTGCATTGTACCAGAACATACTAGATTATTCTACGCTATTTATTCTGAACTAAATTGTTCTGGACTGAGCTCTGCTTAATTGTGAATTTTTGTAAATAAATCAGTGCTTCTTGTGTCTTCTTATCCAAAGTCCATTTAGTCCTTCTACTCCTGGTTATGACTTTGATTTAAAACTGTCTTTCATGTCTTAAATACTTTATATTAACATCAAGTATTAAACCACTAGTTAGCCATTTTCCTATTTTTGACTCTAGATATGACGTCACATTGAAATGTATTTGTTGAAACATTTTTGTATATTTTTACGCCATTATGTTTACATACCATATTACTTGACCTTTGGAAAAAGTGACATCCCATAATTTATAATCAGCATTCCTATTATACCTTTAAAATTTTAACTAGTCATCCCTTATTTTTTAATGTATTTTTCACCAATTGTAGTAAAAAATGAAAAGGAAGAAAAATATTCGTATTTTCTACACTTTATTTCACTGTTCTAGATGACCTAGAGCTTCTCAGTGTGACGATGTATAGACAAAATGTGTACGGTAAAATAATTATTTTTACCTTATATAACAACATTCATACGTTGTTTGAAAGTGCTTTAAAACTCCTTTTTTCATCGTGAAAAAAAATTCGGGCAGGGGTTCAACCCTTTCCCCCCTTCCAGAAAATCTGTATTTTCATGTAGCATTTCATTATTGATTTAAACGTACATTTTCAAATATAATCTTTTTAAACTGCATCTTTATGCAGATATTAATTTTTAAAATACCTATAACATTTGTTAATTTCAACAATTTTGCTCTAAATTTTTTATGCATTTCCTAAAATATAAAACAAAAGATAGAGCATGAACTATTAGATGTATATAATATTAAATCTTATATAATCTATGTTATTATTAATGCTATATTTTCTACGTTATTATTATTAAATTTTGTGTAGCTTTTTAATTAATTTTGCTTTTTTAGCTAAAAAATTGAAGTGTGCAATTAGTTCTTTACAGTTTAAACCTCAGCCCCCCCCCCCCCCAAAAAAAAAAAAGAAGATAAAATAAAATAAAATAAAGTTTAATCCCGAATGCGGCTGTGAACTGGTGTACAAGTTGAAGTCCTTTAGAGGTTTTTTTTTTTCACAAAAAGATTTAAAAAAGAAAAAATATTTAACTTTTCCCACTAGATGGCGCTGCAAATGCTAGTTTCCTGAAAGTGTGCTATTTTTATCCCATTAATCAAGAGGATGGGGATCGACAACTAGTCTCTGATCCACTTCCTGCTATTGCGTTAGTCTGTTGTACTTTTTAAAAACTTTGAAGTATGTTACAAAATAATAAAGTATAAGAAACATTTTCCGTCAGCCATCGGTCGGACGATTTGAGGATCTACATTTCTGTACCAAAATCGAATTTCAAGTAGGTACATGAATCTTGCAACGGAGGGCGAGACTAATCCCAAAGGCTAAAGAGGTGTGCAATAGAAGTGACTGTTTTTCTTTTATTTTTCTCGTAACACTAAATAAGCATTAACAGATTCAGGATATGTAAACTATTGCTTACGCGGGACAAAGAATCACTAGAGTTAGTTAATTCTGTTTTGTTCAAAAGATGTTATTTCATACTTAATAAAATAATACGTTTCATCCCTTCTGTTTAGTCACCATTAACCAATTTGTAAGGTACTCTCGAGTTTATAAGTCTCATTCATTTGTGGGCCTAAATTCGAATTTTAATTCTGTAATACTTTGCTATATATTAGTAATAGCTTTTTTTACTCGTAGCTAATATTTGATAAAAATTTAAAAGGAGGATTTCAGATTCTTAAAAAGGTAACATGCATGAGTTATAACTCAAATGAAAGTTGTTCTATTAAACTCAAACATTTAAAAACTATTACGTAAATTCAATAAAGACAATACAAATAAAATCTTGTAAATTATATGCGTGTGCCTAGAAAAATCACGCCGATCGATGGCCGAATGGTTAGGGTGCTGGCCTTCGGAATCGGAGTACGTGGGTTCGAATCCCTCTATGGCATGGATGTTCGTTACCGTTCGGAATCGGCTTTAAGCAGTAGGTCCCGGTCTCGTTAGCCCTCGTATTGCAAAAAACAGACCGTAGCGCTAAAAAAAAGCCAGAAAATTACGTGATCTCTGGAGAAATGAAATATGTCAATCATTGGCCGTTAAGGTTACCCCAACCTCCTCGGTTGCAAGATCCTCGTACATATTTGAAATTTGCCTACCGGCATCAGTGTCTTCGAATTTTTTAGCTGACATAGATGTTCACGGATATCCAAAATCGGCTTTAAGTAGTAGGGTCTGCTTTAATAAGGCAGAACGACGGCCGACTTGTAGAGTGTTGCCTTTCGGTACAGGAGTTCGCGTGTTCGAATCTCTCTGCTGGCATGAATATTCGT
Organism: Pardosa pseudoannulata; assembly: GCA_032207245.1. Taxonomy (NCBI): domain Eukaryota; kingdom Metazoa; phylum Arthropoda; class Arachnida; order Araneae; family Lycosidae; genus Pardosa; species Pardosa pseudoannulata. The sequence goes on along the minus strand of CM063506.1, from coordinate 166,311,516 downwards.
AGCCATTCGGGATTAAGGTGTAGGTCCCGATCACAGAAGCCCTCGTGTAGAAAAACAGTAGACCGGTCCAAACCAAGACAAACCAAACCTGCTTTAACCTTTTACGTATTTACTACAAAATAGGTCCAACCAATTTTTATTTTTACTTATTTCAAATCTATATACATTTTAGAGTTAAAATATACAAAATATTTTATCGAGTTTTTTTTAATATAGAATTAGATCCTAAAAAAAGGTGTTCAAAGGATTGAAGAAGAATATTACAAAGCTAAATTTGAAAATTAATCTTGGTTGCAAATTATCTTATTTTTTAAAATACCAAAATTATATACTAATTAAAAAAAAAGTTAAACATTTAATTAAAATTAAGTTTGGCTTAACGTTTTATAAATTTCTCATTAGAACCATATTAAAATAATAAACGTATTATAGAAATTAAACAAATCTCGTATATTTCAGATTGTTGACGCTTATAACAGTTATTTTTAATAATGAATATCCAGTAAGTGCATTGTGTAACGTGAGCATAATAATTATTGACTTTTTTTTAATGTAGGAGTCAAATTTAAATGCTGTAATAATATGTACTCTTCTGAATATAATTCATTTCGAGATTGATACCTTTTAGTACTAATGTTTTACATACATTTAAATTAAACAAAAAAACCTATGACGATAACTTTTTCTTAAAAAATGGCAATGTATATTTGATAGAACATTGCGAATTTGTATACTGAAAATAAAAATCAAAGAACATATAACATTATTAATTAAATACATCTGTCTAAAATTTTTTAATGAGCGGGCACTTGCCTATATTAGACATTCGCCCATACAACACCGTTGACCATTTTATTGTGGGAGCATCCTACAGGTGGTCAACAGGACTCACCTGTGAAACACAATCCTACAAATGGGTTCTCGTCATTTAGAAGCCGGGGCCTAGCAAAACACCCCCAGTTTTGGCCTTCTACCCCCAGAGGTACCGTTTGAGAACTTGGTGGACATTGCAACCATGAACCTATTTGACGTGCCCCATACATCATTAACGAATGCGGTAGAAAGCTATGAATATCCATGCCAACAGAGTATTTCGGGCCCATGAGTCCCGAAATTTCGTCCCGTTATCATAAATTTTTCTCATTCCAAAATTTTGCAAGAGTTGCGTCCTATTCTTACAAATTTGCGTGAAAAACTCCCCGCTATATTTTATTTGGCATTATACACAAATTGTATACAAAACATCTTTTTGGATTGGGAAGAACCTCACTGGCTTTTTCTAAATTTGGAACTTGTAACGAAATTATTACACTTTCCAGTTTCTGTTCTGTAAGTATTTCTTGGAATAGTTTTCGTTCTCTTCATACAATAGAAGCTTCTTTCCGGATGGTTAGGTTTTAGTATGGAGAGCTACGTCTACATTTTTGCTACACGAAGCTAATGAAACTGAGACCTGCTGCTTAAAGCCAATTCCGTACGGCTACGAACAACCATGCCCCCAGCTGGAGTCGAGCCTGCAAACTGAAATACCGCAAAGCATCGCACTACCATTCGGCCATCGTTCTGGGCTTCTTTCCGGAAGTTTCGAAAGAAAAAACACTTCTTTCTTTTTCTTGGAATTTTTCTGGGTGCGTGATTATCACAAGTAAGTGGAAGTTGCTTTCTTCCGAAATTGTAAAAATTTCGCTGTTTTTGTCTTAGAGTATTTCACGTTCGTGAGTTCTAAAATGTTGCCGAAATTGAGTTCCGGTCTTACAGATTTGTGTATAAAACCCGATATATCGGGTAAATGCTAACCCTATTACACCCGTTAGGGTAGGCGAATTGTTGCAAACTATCAGATACGTACATCTTTGACTGAAATTAGTTTTAAAATTTCTTCTTGCAACATTGATTTTTAACGCATCCTATGTACTCTCTTTTTGGAAACTATAAAAACATAAAAAGCTTCCTTTAGCCTTTTCAAGTAACGTCCTTCAAGATCTGCGAAATAATTTTTTTAAATAATTTATTCCATTTTAATCGATGCTTAATGTGAGAAATCGTATCCCGTTCTCATCGGTAACACTCGTCCAATTCATCGATACGAGACGATCGATACATCGACTAAACGCCTCGATATACGACTGCTCCCCCATGCCAGGCCAAAATAACGGTCGCGTTTAAGCGTCGCCGAGGAACAGGTTCGGGACACTATAATAGGCTTATCATGATGAATCGCGGAACAATTCGGTGCTGGATGCAGAGCGGGAGGTGATAAATCTAGGAACTCTCCCGTGTCAATGAATATACTTACGCACATCTTTCCCTCAACCCGAGATAATGAATAGCCCGCATGATATTCTTAATGGGTGGGAACTTTGCGGGATTTCCTTCCGCAGAATCATAACCACCAATTACATTCGGATTCGGAATCATTGCATTCCATCTCAGAATGTCTCAATGCGAAAAAAAAAAAGATACCATTTGTCGAAATCTGAAGCGCCTATAAAGATAAAAAGAAAGAAAAGCTATATGAATCATCACAAAAATAACACTTAAATTATCACAGTCAGCGCATGACGTAACTTATTATAAAAAGAAAAATCATGTCACCTAGCATTGTTTTAATAGGTTTGAGTAATCTGTGCATTAGACTATTTTTTCTAATTCTATAAAAATATTTATTTTAAAATAGTGTCTAGATTACCGTTAAACTAGTATTCAAATTACCCTCATCAGCGAAACTCTGAAGTTTAAGTTTTACATTTTATTATTGATTTAAAAGTACAAAAAACTGTAATGCTAACAAAGACTTTTTAAACTTTTTTTTCTTATAATATTTCCATTAAAATGTTCCATTATTTGTCATAAGGTCAGAGTGGAAAAATTGCTTTTCAAAACTATTTTTTTTTTTTTGTATAAAAACTACATATATAGGGTGTTTCAAAAATGGCCGGTATATTTGAAGAATCAATAAACACTAAACGGACAGTGATAGAAATATAGTTTATTGCAATATGCTTGGGACAATAGTAAATTATCAGGCAGACCCACTTTCAAATTAGTTACAATATTCCACAGCAGATGGCACTGCAATCTGGAAAAAAATTTTCTACCATATTTGCCTGTGGGGACTCTTAAAAGACCAGATGTACCGCCCCTATCAAGAAACAAGTGAATAACTGGAATGGTAAATCTGTTCTGCACGTGAATCCATTCCGCCCGAGACGTTTACACGGGTTTCATATAATTTCGTTGTGAGAATACATATCTGGAAAATATCGTAGTTTAGATTTGTCCAGACTGCAGCGTCATCTGTTGTGGAACATTGTAACTCATTTTGAAAGTTTGTCTGCCTGAAAATTTAATATTGTCCCAAGCATATTGCAATAAACTGTATTTCTATCACTATCCGTTTAGTTTTTATTGATTTTTCAAGTATACCGATCATTTTTGAAACACCCTGTAAATCAGACGTTTAACTCAGATAAGTGTCTAATCTCTAATTCGGAACCAATGCGGAAGGAGGATTTCCTAAGTAGTTCGAACTGTTTTGCGATGCATTTCCACATTTCATTTTTTCATTTTCAGTGTCGCTCTTTAAACAGTAGATTTTTCTAATTAACTTTATCTCCCCCAGCAGGCATGGTTGTTTGTAGCCGTTCGGAATCGGCTTTAGGCAATAGGTCTGGCCATTAAGTAGAGCCACTTGGAAGATCACTGCTGAGAAAACTCCAACGCGCGTGACTTGTCTGCATACTCTGGCCTTGCATACGTAGGGCTTTTGACGAACTGACAGCGTCATTGGCAAAGAAATTAAAATGGACTCTTCTAATATGAAAAAAATCCATCAAAACGCCTTTTTTTTGTCTGTATCTATTTTTATTGTGTACAAATATTTGGTAGTTCAAAAATGGTCTTGCCGAACGATGGCCGATTGGTTAGGGTGCGGACCTTCGGTACCGGAGTTCGTGGGTTCGAATCCCACTGTGGCATGGATGTTTGCAGCCGTTCGGAGTCCGCTTTAAACAGTAGGTCCCGGTCTCATTAGCCCTCGTGGTGCTAAAAAGTAGACCATAGCACTCCAAACTAAACTCAAAAGTTGTCTTAACAAAGTTAAAGAAATATGAAAAATTTGTCGACCCTCCCTGCAGTTTCTGAGGGGGACTCAATTGGGGTTGTTATCCATACTTTCGCAAAATCTGCTTTATATGCTTGTACATAACGTGATACACAACGATAAAACGAACTATATTTTATATACAATTCTCGGACTATATTTGATATACAATCGAAACAAATAATGAACTTTTTTTTATACAATCGAAAAGATAACAATATTTTATACTATTTATTTTACTAACTATAATTTATATACAATTCCTAAACTAAATTTTATATACTATTCCAGAACTATATTTTATATACAATCTTTAATTTATTTTATATTCTATATCATTGAGTATCATATCTGAAATACAAGCGTATAAAGCATAAATGTCTATATCATATCTGATTACAGAGTAGACAAAGGGTTAAATATAGTACCTGAGAATACGGTTAAAAAAAGTCGAATTCTCGAACAACTCAACCCTAATAGTTAAGACCAGAGTAGTTTGGTTAAAAAGTTCTACACTTGCGCTAAATCAGAAGCGGTTTCTTGGAGTTTCTCTTTTATATTTTAGTTGCTGTATATATAATGAGTGAAAAAGAAAAAATAAAGCCCTTAAAAAATTCTGAAGATTGGGGTAAAAATACGCCCGCGTAACTTAATCTTCCTTCGAGTGTCCTTAATTTAATATTCTTCCTCGTTATTTAATCCACGTGACCCCGAGGATCAGGAATTTTTTCTTTCTTCTTTCTATCTTGCGTGTGTCAGATCGTCTTTAATCAAAATATACAAGCTCCGTCAGAAAGCTCTGGGGGGAGAAAAAACCCAATCGAGTGCATATGCGAGTAAAGATTGTTCAATAACTCATCAGTTTTACCTTCTCGTGGAAAAAAAAAAAGTATTGGCGGCGTCAAAAAAATTCGACCTTGAGATGGCGATGTATGTCGAAGTCGAGACCTCCCCGAGTCTGAAAGACAAAGGTGTCCATAGAATTAGGCCCCTCTAAAGTAATGTGTGTGTCAGCGGCGACACTAAGCCCCAGCTAACTGAACCTTAGACAGTGGCAGCAAATTTGTGGGGCGGCATTTTGTATCGCTTTTTGTAAAATATTTTAACAGGGGAAACTTGTATAAAATATTTAGCAATATTTCATTCAAGTTTTTTCCCAACAAAGTTTTTTAATAATCTTTATTTATCCAGTGGCATACAAGGGTATTCAGGGACGCCATATAAGCATTGTTTATCTTTAAACTACAATTGCAGGCTAATATGAAATACGCGTAAAGTTCATAAATGGAAATTAGTAGATTTTAATTTTTTTCTGAAAATTGACTTTAATTAACGAAAAAAATGTATTAATTACTACTAATCTACTTATTTTTATTTATGAACCTTACATGCTAAAAATTGAATTTTCATCTTTGGAGCAGTTTATGAAAGCGACCAATGACGTTCCCTCTATAGAATCACGAGTTATTTAGAAAATATAAACAAGAAGGCATTGTTAATGCTATTGAAGCCAATAGTATACTATGGCTGACACACCTTTATCAATCTGAAGGCGAAAACACTTTCAAAGAAAGTAATTATCTAAGACAGAAAGAGTTAGAAAAAAGGGTCATCCACCGACTACTGGCCGAATGATGGCCGAATGGTTAGGGTGCTGGGGTTCGGAACTTTAGTTCGTGGGTTCGAATCCCACTATGGCATGGATATTCGTAGCCGTTCGGAATCGGCTGTAAGAAGTAGGTCCTGGTCTCGTTAGCCCTCGCGTTACAAAAAAATAGACCGTAGCGCTCCAAAACCAAACCAAACCACCGACTAGTGTAGCTGGGTACGATTGAGAGGGACTTAAAAAAAATTGATGTGGCAAACTGAAAAGCCATGATGCCGAACTGGTCAAAATGGCATATTTTTTTGAAACGGCCTTGGCCTATTATAAGCCTATATACACAAATATTATTTAAGGTTTTACCCTTAATTTGGTATTGTATGCGGTGCCATACAAACTTTAAAAAATAAAGTGTTAAAGAAATTGTTGTAATGTACATACAACCTATACACCAGTGTTCGTTACAAGGGGGAAACACAGAATGAATATAATACCTTATATAGATTCAGACATTTATTCTATACATTTATTTACAAAAATACTTGGTTAACATAATCAATCATTTATATTTTCTATTTACAGACTAATTATCCCACATCACTTTATAAGGAATTATTATTATTAACAGAGGCCTAAGTCAAAGGACTGTAAATATTATTTATAAATTACCTCCATTGAAGTCGCAGGAGAGCAGGCAGGGGCTTTTCTCACGGGCATACGGGACGAGATGGTGATGTTGAGCGGGGCGGTGTCAGTCCGGGCGCACGGGACGAGCTCGTGCTAGTGGATTCTTGTTCCACTTCTCTCGACTGCAAAATTCTAACTCGCAGCTCTCAGCCTTCAGCTCTCACTCCGTTTCCAAAAACTTCACCTAGGTCCCAACGCCCCTCCTTTTCTTGTCATCCAATCCCTTCTCTTTGGGAAATTTTCCCACATCACATGCTCTTCGGGAGTGCAGGTGGGCTCATTAAAGTAGCCCTTTTTGTTCAAGCTGACATTACATTTTAGCCCCTGCTCCCATAATTCACGCTTACAGTTCTGTGCGAGCTTGACCGTTATGCTGCCATTCCGTGAAGTATCCTCTCTGCAGGGGTCCCTAAACTTGACGTAAATAATTGGGGTCTTAAATTCGTCAAGGAAAATCCTCCCACGGCTATGCATGCACGTGCAACTCACCGTGAGAAAGTACCTCGGTACAGAAATATTATAATTTTAATATAATTATTAATATTTATTCTCATAAATTAGTCACACTTTATGAAAAAAAAATGTTTTTTGAGTGTTAGCAATACTCAAACATTCCTATTTCGGTATTTGTTTCAATTCAGAATGTTTATTTATTTTTTTTTTGCCAAATAAAGGATTAAAAAGCTTATAATGCGTACCTTGAACATATTTCGGGAAAGTTCCAGAGCCTTAGACCCTTCTCTAAATGCGGTCTGGTCTTCAATACAGAAAGATTTTCCTACTTAACGAACGAAGGTAATACTAAACTTGTCAACCTCTTGGCCAGTTCTACCGCGAAGAAAGTTTTTACAGTTTTTATGATTAAAAACAATTTCTCAACATTTCCAGTGGTTTGGGGTTCAGACCCTCTGACACCTCCCCCTCCTGTAAATACGTCCTGGGTCGAAGACTTTTATTTGTTTTTGAACATACACTGCTAATCTCATGTCAATGTAGTAATTTTTCGTCAGCGGGCTGTTTGGGAAAACATTTTAAAGAAATGGTCAATAGATCGAGGAGAAATGGATATTTAATGTAAATAGCAGTTGCTGTAAAAAGTGGAAATTATAAATTTTGTTGGAAGACCCACGATCCATTGAAATTTCATTTTCTTTTAAACCTTAAAATATGAATTTTTTTTTAACTGACAAAAAGATTTTTTGACATAAAAAGAATATATACGTATAGTAAAAGTTTATTTTTTGTAATTTCAGCTGTGGGGGTAACTAGGGAGCGGTGAAGGGGGTCAAAGTTATAAAAAATTGTTATACAAAGTATAAAAGATTTGATTACGTATTTATTTTGAGATTCTGCCGTGTCATACACAGTCAAATACGTTAAGGGGTTAATCAATTGTCACGTGTACGGAATATACGCCAAGATGACTTATTTACGCAAAAAAATTCCCAAACATTGTCATTCGCTGAAATTTCGAGGTACAAATATTTTATTTCGAGATCTCAATTTCTTGGACATAGAATCTTTAAAGAAAGAATATCCGAAGAATTATTTACTTTGATCGTGTAACCGTCGGTGCTAAGAAAAGCCAATCGAAATAAACCAAAGGTCATCCGTAAGAGGCCAATCCCGGAAAGGTAGTAAAATCCGAACGTAAACACCGAGTTTTAATTCCTTCCCGTACCTCCGGTTTTGGTCCCCATCCCGTCGCTGTAGAATTCATGATCCGAAGCATTACGATAATACCTTCTAGGGGATGTTTGCTTTCCCACAAAATAAATAAATGGACGACAGATGATTCCTTTTTTATTATATCAGCGGCGATAATAAAAATCCACGATACTTATTTGTTGACTACAATAAGTTGGATTCTGTCACAAAGATTTCGACGAAGCTATATATTTTTTCCATAAGTAAAGATCGTTAGGTACATGGCAATTTTTTACTCTTTTCACAAAAGGATATGAATGCCTCCCCCCCGCGAGCCGTTTGAAATCGGCAAAATAATTCCCACGTTAGAAAAGTTCCTTTCATATCTAATCAAGGACATTATATATATATATATATATATATATATATATATATATATATATATATATATAATTATATATATATATATATATATATATATATATATATATTATTATTATTATTATTATTATTATTATTATTATTATTATTATTAAGCCTAAAATATCAAATTCTACTTTTCCTCTTCTCATTCTTTCATACCTAATTTCCCAGTGTACTGAGACAGAAAATCTCAAACTTGAGTGTTCGCCGATTTAAATTCATTTTATCAGTCTTCCAAAACTAATGCTAGAATAAATGCTCATTTTCTGTCCACTAGCCCCATTTTTTAGCTGCCACAGGCGGATAATTTCACTTCTCCGATCTCTACGACCGAACGATGGCCGAATGGTTAGGGTGTTGGCCTTCAGAACCGGAGTTCTTGGGTTCGAATCCCACTATGGCATGGATGTATGTAGCCTTTCGGAATCGGCCTTAAGCAGTAGGTCCCGGTCTCATTAACTCTCGTGTTGCAAAAAGTAGACCGTAGCGCTCCAAAACCAAATCATACTCCGATCTCTACATCGCTGCATAACGCTCACTAATCTGTTGGTCTCATGGGAAAAACTCCGCATGATCCCTCGCTGCTGGGCGAAATTTGTAATAGATGTATGTTTTCTTGATCATTCGATGCTTTGTTCTTGTCGGGTAGAGACGTCCATTTTTAGTTTCGCAAAAAGTTAAAATTCTAACATTGTCTTCGCTGTTATTTTAATGGAGTCACGACTAAATTTACTTAAGTTTCCTCATTGCACAGTATGCCGGTGAAATTCGAAATAATAAGAGCTGTTTTCTGGTATAACAGCGAGAGTAAATTAGCACGTTACATAAATAAATAAATATACATGTGTATATATATATATATATATATATATATATATATATATATATATATATATATATATATATATATATATATATATATGGAGGTGTAAAGGGATTTGATCCTCCTCGAAATATTTTCAATGTATGCAAGATTATCAAGCATTGCAATGTGTTTTAAACTTATTAAAATTTGTGTATATTACTAGGCGTCTACTGCAAGTATTAAAGGATTGTTTTTAGCCATGAAAAAGCTAAAAACATTTCTTCTCAGTAGAACTGTCTAGAAGAGTTTGACAAATTTATCATTACATTCAATGCACAGAGACATGCATACTCCAAAGGCGGATGAAGGTTCGAACAAGTTGGCCTGCAGAGCTAGGAGAGTCAAATTACTACTATAGAATGGTAGTTTATAAAAGATTAATTATACCATTCCGTTTTCCATTTTTGTTGTCATACAAAGTATGTTATATTGTAAAAGAACAGTAAAAAAGATGCAATTATTTTCTCAATATATATATTTTTTTTATTTTCCTAGTTATTCATAAAATTATTTTAGAATAAATTCACCTAGTAAACACTAGATCGCAAATGAAATGGGCTTCTTTATTTGCCAGTCACATTTAATTGTGGTAAGAAATTCGAGAGTCAATTACAAGACACCATTTAATTGCAGACATATTTTTCAAAATACAATAAAATGACGTTGATGGCCCATTTTATGGCGTGTTTACGTATGCATGCAAAACTATTATGTATAAGATTATCTACGTATTATGAATATATTGTCACGAAGATTTGAACGAACACACCATTCAGCTTAACAGACGAATTTATTGAAGCAAAGAAGCAACTCACAACTTTACAAGATCGAGAAATTGCCTACAACTAGTGGGTATCAGCTTTTATACCCGAACGGAATATTCGAGAACTAACTAATTTACATATTAAAGAAAGATCTAGAATGTTCGAGAACATAAGGCAACAGTAAATAACATTTTTAAGTTAAAAATCCGTACTTTGGATCAACCGCCATGGTGAGCATCGAATCTACAAACTCCGGGTCTGGATCTCGTGCTTTGACCATTCGGCCACTGAGCTCGTTGGCAAAGCTTCTTTATGCGGCAATATATACTTTCTGTATGTGTGTATATGTGATGATTTTTTTGTGAATATGTATGTATATGTGTGTTTATTGTACTTTGAATTAAGACTTTGGGCTCTCACTGAAAAAAAAATTCTAACTTCATAACTGTATTTAATCCTTTGTTCCTATTGTATTTGATTGTGTTTCTCCTTGGTATACAAGATTTTAAAAGCGTACCAAATTAACTTTACAACAATTTGAATCAATGTTACCTTATAGATTTCTATTCAGTCATGGACTCGTTATTTCGTATAATGACAGATATATTTAAATATCTGTACACTATTGTATCTACCCGAGTAATTTTGTCTTCTGTTTGGCTAAATTTTTAATCTCGCTTCTCCAATCGGAGGCTCGCTTTCCGTGTCACAAATTCGGATGACACGAATGCCGAACACGAATCTTCCTTGGGGCCACGAATTAATGTGGAAAACGCTCCTTTGATCAGTCTTCCCACGCACATTGAGAAGGGAGAAAGAAAAAAAATCTACATACATACACACTCACAGTCAAATATATGTATATACGTACGTATCTATTTCTTTTGAATAAAAAGAAATTTACTAAAATAAGAATAAATTCAAGAACTACACAATTTCTGTCTGCTAATCCCTCTGGAAAGATGTTCTGGCTTTCCAATTTGGATCGTAAGAATATTCTGAGCTCTGTTTTTCGGACAAAAGAATTAAACTCAAATTTCACGCTAATGAAGTCATTTTGTGCAATTCGAAGCACGTAGAAGTTTCTTTGGGGTATTAACCAAGTTCACTGCGTTGAACACGTATGTATTATTAAATTTCTTTTCTAGCTATGCCGATGTTCAATGATAAAGAACGGGAATGTTCGGTTAGTTTACGGAATATCACGTGATATTTAGTTTATTTCTAAGAGGAAATTACGTGATCATGCAATTACGGCATCATTAGATTGCAAAAATACATACATGTATTTCTAAACATTCTTATATGTAAGTATGCAGGACCGGAAGTAGGAGATGCAAAGACAGCAAATTTAGTTTGCAGCAAACTTGCAGCAAGTTCAGCATGACAAGTCTGCAAGTTTGAAACAAGACTGCAGCAAGTCTACGCAAACTTCGAAGTCACTATACCGCCAACTTGCAGCAAACTTGTCATGCAAGTTACAGTACACTTCTCTTGCAAGTTTGCAGCAAACTTGTTGTATCAAACTTGCAAGTTCCTTGAAAACGAGGGTTGGAAAAAAACCCGCTGTTTTTGGAAAAAAAAACGTATGTAAAGGGAAAAGATTTAAAGTAAAAAATTTCCCTTCACATATGCTATTTAAACCAAACAAAAAGATTCTTTTGAAAAGACTAAGATTTTAGATAATTTTGAATAAATATTAAAAATTCATTAGTAATGAATTTCTTGCTAATTAATGAAAATGAATACAAAATTTTGTTGTTTAAATATCTTGTATAATAGATTTACATTAGGAAATACTTACTATTTAAAAAGTATTTAAATATTACACATTCACTTATATAGACCCTTTGGCAAATTAATAAATAATTACTTAAATTAGGATTGAGTTTTAACAGCAAATGCCGTTTTATTTAAAAACTATGAACAATATATATATATTTTCCCCTAAGCATCATTTGTGTACATTATTTAGCAATGATTTTACAATATTAAGTAATATGAATAATTATTTATAAATCCGACTATATTTTTTTAAAATCATAATTGTTTAATACCATAAAAACCCATATGCATGCGCGATCGAGGGCCGAATGGTTAGGGTGCTGGCCTTCGGAACCGGAGTTGGTGGGTTCGTATCCCTCTATGACATGGATGTACATAGCCGTTTGGAATCGGCTTTAAACAGTAGGTCCTGGTATCATTAGCTCTCGTGTTGCAAAAAGTAAACCAAAACCAAACCATATGTATGCATGCAAACGTCAAAATTCGTTGGATGGCCAATGGAATAAATTATATTAAAATATGCTAAATTAATATTCTTTTCAAAAAGAGAATTCTCCTGTTTGGTTAGCCTGTGTCGTGTCCACTTAAAAGTCACGTGACTTTTTAAGAAAAGGTGGTTACCATTGCCTCGTGAGTTAGGACTTCTAAGAGTATGTCCTCTTCATTTGAAAGTAGAAACCAAGTAAAATACGTCCCACTGAAACGGTTTGGAAACTCGGAGGGCATTGCTACTACGAACCTATTTTAAGTGCCATTAATAAACACGGTGGATCTGAGCCGTTTCTGTGCGGCTTCTCTCGCATATGAGATTTTCTTTCTGTTTTTTATTTTTATTTTTATTTATTTTATTTTTAAGGGCATTGTTGTTTTTCTCATTCATGGACATTCACACAATTGAAACTTTTCTTTTAAAATAGTTGCGTCCTAAGTTGCAATTAATAGGTATCGGTTTCCATTAGCTCTCCTGTAGCAAATAGTACACCGTAGTGCTCCAAACCGAACGATATATATGTTTATGTATATTAATTTAACACAAGATGATTATTACAAGCTGTAAAATTCGATGTTCAATTTATTACCCCGTATTCACTAAATCGAGGGTAACTAGCGGGTCACCAAATTCGAAAATTATCCCCAGTCGACGATTAACCGCGGTCATACGTAAGCTGTATTTTTCGACAAAGGATTTACCGATTCTAGAATTAACACTTTGTTTTGTAAGTGTACCTGTGATTGGTTGACATAGGACAAGTCAGGTGACTATTTACGAGCAGATGTTTGAATTTAAGTACACTGGCAGTGGTGAAATGTTCAATTTGGCGCAATTTTACCACTTTAGAAAGAGAAATTGTAATTCATTCAGTAGACAAATGAGTCAATCTCCTTATATAGTCTTCTATTTTCTGGATTACAAGCTGTAAAATTCGAAATCGTAACCTGTCAGAAAATACAGTGATTTTGAATTTCATATTTAAACATTAATGTTACAAAATACTAATGTTTTCTTCTAACGTAAGCAGACAAAATACTAACGTCTGCTACTGTTACACTCAACTTTTCTTTAGAATAACAATACGCAGTTGTTAGAGCATGAAAATGAATTACATTTACATGCATAAAAAGAAATCTCATTTAAATATTGCTCCGAACTAACGTTACACAACATCAAAAATAAATAATAACGGGAATATCTTTGCCGGAGTAGAAGTTAAAATAGCTTCATTTTTAGTTCAAGATAATGAGTAAAGTCAGATATATCGGACATTTAAAATGTTTTAAGTAAACGAAATTAAGAAATTCTAGTATAAACGTGCGAGGTCTTGGATCAAGCTAAACTCCACATTTGATAAACTTATGTTTTATATCACAATTACTTCATTAGAAATTTATTTTTAAAAATACAGCACCCAGTCTCAAATTTAGATACCTTGAGTAAATTACATAACTAAACATACATAAGAATAAATAACGAGGAAGTGTTCATTTTACCCCATATGTATTTACGGGGAAATAACCTGCTCATGCCTAATAAAACAGAGTGTCACTAGCCGATTCCGTGGATTAGAATCTGAGAGTAAGAACATGGAGTAAATTTCGTATTATAGCATGGTGAATATCATTTGTGTATTTAACACTAGATATATGGATGTTGATCCTATACCTATTTTTACAGAAGTTGAGCCAATTTGATTCCTACAAGAAAATGGAAGTTTTTTGCAAAGAAAATAGTTCCAAATTCATTTAAATAAAATGTTTATCATTAAAAAGTTCATGGAAAACATTTTTTACATATAAAATCTGTTTTTGAAACCCATTTTCCGCAAACATTTCTATTCCATTGAGCACAATGGTTTCTACATCTGTTTCTTTGGCATGATGGTTGAACTCGACCATTCCTCCGTGCGTCAGTAGCATGAATTTCTGTCATTGGAATGGAAGCGCTCTCGACTTCTTCTCTATATTTACTTCTTAGCTCTTCAGCCAATTGGAAAATATCCCAGGTGCTGTGTGCCGTTACGATTGCTGTGTGCGTGTTCTCGTCTTAAAATGTTTCTACTTTTCTTTTATCTAATCAAGAAATAAATGTTGTTTGTTAATCTACGGACTCCTCTATGAATAATTAACTTCAAAGAGGGATGAAAGTTTACATATATTTTATTACTTAACTAAAAAACAACGTATGTTTTTGAAAAGTGATATTAAAGTTTTATATATACATATAGTGATCAAATTTTTAATAAATCCAATTGGCTCGGTCCGTAAATCTAGTGTTAAAGAGCAATTTTCGGGGTTTTATACACACTCTCTAGATTACAGGCTTAGTTCCCTTTTCCCCTTACATGTATGTTTGATTACTATAATTTTGGCTCACAAGTCATTACAATATGCAAGTGTGTTTTGCAATTTTAAAATAAGACTTTTACGTTTTTATATACAACTACCCCATTTGATAATGCGAAATTTAGGGGGTCTGCGGGGAAGAGGGATGAAAGTTTACATATATTTTATTACTTAACTAAAAAACAACGTATGTTTTTGAAAAGTGATATTAAAGTTTTATATATACATATATATATATATATATATATATATATATATATATATATATATATATATATATATATATATATATATATATATATATATATATATATATATAGTGATCAAAATTTTAATGAGTCAAACTGGCTCGGTCCGTAAATCTAGTGTTAACAGTCAGGTAACGCTTGATTCTGGTTTAACTCATGGTGGTGAATACGGCCACCAAAATTTTAAACACGGTTGAAATTTGGCACATATCCATCTACTAACACCTATGATGGCGAAATGAGAAAATCTTCAAAACCTCAAAATAAACGAGACAGGCGCACACTTTCCCAAACAAATTATTTTATTCCGCCCTCTTGCTGTCTATTAACAAGGAAAAATTGCTACCCAAAATTGAAGAGTCGAGATTAAGAGTTGAACTGAATCATGTGGAACTCGATCGATGCCGCAGGGACCAAAGAGAGAAAAAAAAAGGAAGTTAAAATTTTATTGAGAGGAAAACCAAAGGAATTGCGCAATCGGATTGAATTACATTTCTTCATAGCGAGATAGAATTAAAATTTGGGAAAACTAATCTAGATTAAGGTTAAGTTTTAATATAAATATAAATATATATAAAAATATCCATGTATGATATATATATATATATATATATATATAATAGGACTAAATATACAGTTCCATGCATATATGAGCATTTACGTTTGTGTGAATACTTTATATTGTCCGCATATAAACATAAATATCTGTTACGTCTATTATTGAGGACGAGTAATAGACATAAAGACCTGCCCAAAGGCGTGTATATATATATGGTAATCAGAAATTAGACGCTAACTTTTGTAGAACTCGAAACGTCCTTGGAGAAAACAATTTCCTTTCATTCGAGAACCAAAAACAAATAAAAGGAAAAAAAAACACTTCAGAGAAAGTTACGATGGGGGGGGGATATAATTCATTTGTGACTCATTTTACCTGCGCCGCGCCTATGGTTTCATCCATCCAGGCCGGAGTGTTTGTAGGCAATAGCGCACCCGGGCAGACAATAGCGAGGCCCGGCCCAGCCCAGGCTCACCGCCCCAGATATTTAGAAGTCAGTATCACACGATCTGTTCGGAAAAGCGCCCCCGGCTATGAACCGCCCAGCACGGAACTTTACCTGTTACAGGTGCATCGAGCAGGGGGACTGTATTCTGGCGATGCATCGCTCCACTTGGCGATCTTCCTGGAACACACTAGTAGTGATGTTGAGTGCATACATACCTACACACATGCCCACAGAAATATGTACGTATGTGTACATATATATATATATATATATATATATATATATATATATATATATATATATGTTTGTCTGTGTGTGTGTAAACAAACATGATGGTTTAATTTTTTTCTTTGATATATTTAACTTTATATATATACACACATGCGAGACCAATTTTCCTACGGCATTTTCAAACGTAATATCCATTCTAACGCTTTTTCTAACGTTTATACCACGGATCGTAGCTAAAATACATTTGCATAGGAGGAAATGTGGTTACGACCGAAATGAAAATTTGTATCGATATTTTTATCAATAAGCCTTTCCAACAGCAATACAGCCCAAGGTATGCCTTAAGCTGTCACGGAATGTTTCTCGAGACAGCTCCGTCCTTGACTTTAGTTTTCCTTTACTTTAATTATCATATCAATATATCCCAAATACTGCCGATATATCGCGAGCGAGGATAGGCTGTGAATAATCACGATACTTTCTTCCCAAACATATGGAATGATTAAGTACCGGGAGAGGAAATTACCGAGTGATACCGAATGAGTAAATCATCGGACATTGCTCTTCGATCCGCGAACATTATATGGAAAGAATGGAGCATCGCGTTTACTTTGTAGTTATTTCTTAAGTTCGTAGTACCGTAGATTATTACGGAACTTTAGGATGGTCGGTGGAACCAGACGTTCTAACGTTTATTTTCTTTTGGCCTCTCCACACCAACAGCAATTTTATAGACTTCTGGGAGATGAAACAAATAAAATACAAAATTAAAAAATTTCTGTTTCGATTTTGTGCAAGCACCCAGTATCTTCGAAACGTGGAGGAATATCGCGATAAATTGTGGATATTGGTATCTACTGAACGATACATCGCAATACTAAAATTAAAAGATAATAATGGACCTAGTGCCCTTTCCTTTCGATGTACAGATATATATATATATATATATATATATATATATATATATATATATATATATATATATATATATATATAATCTGTCTAGATACAGAGTAGTATTATGATATATTAAATGGTTGAGCAATATGAATTAATGTCTTTTTTTTCCTTTGACAGGTAAGTGGCGTTCCATTCGTCTTGGTTAGATGCCCGAGAGGGGATGATGTTTAAGGTAAAGATTCATTTAATAAATCTGAAAAAATATTTTTTTAATTCTTGGACTTTGAAACAACGTAAAAGAGTATGTGTATGTTTTATTCATAGTTTTAATCATTTTAAGATGCTACTTTTCCGCCAGATTTTGAACATTCTTAGTGGGCCGAACGATGACTGATTGGTTGGGTTGCTGGCCTTTCTGTACCGGAGTTCGTGGGTTCGTATTCCACAGTGACATGGATGTTTGTAGCAGTTCGGAATCGGCTTTAAGCAGTAGGTCTCGGTCTCATGAGCCCTCTTGTTGCAAAAAGTAGACCGTAACACTCCAAACCAAACTTTACATGAAGGAAAATTCTTCCTACTACGCCTGTTCTATAGTCAACAGTCAATTTCCACATATCCCGCATAATACTGAATTCAATATAACTTATATAGATACGAATATCATATGTCTGAATATGTGTCTTATATTGATGCTGATATGATTAAATTTTATTAAAGTATACATATATAAATATATAATTGCATAACATTTTTTAAAAAACATTATGGACTATTGTCAATTTTATAATAAAGATTATATATATATATATATATATATATATATATATATATATATATATATATATATATAAAATCAATAATAAATATGATCTTAACTTACTATATTTAGAACTTTTTTTTTTTGTCGTAAAGTCCAAAGTTAAGTACAATTATGGATAGATGAATTTTTCAAGAGCCTCACTATATACACATATATGTATTTCATGTGTGTATATATATATATGTGTGTCTGTGTGTGTATTTGTATACACAGATACATATATGTTGTCATTCGAAAAAGGTATATAAATAAATTTTAACTCCTCTAAAAACATTAAATAAATAAAATACTGAAATTTTACTAAAAATTAGAAATTTAATACTGAAATTTATCTTGCATTCAACCGGGTTTTACTATTTATGTATTTAAATAATGTAGAACAAAAATAAACCTGAAGGTGATGAAGTGAAGACTATTTTTTATTGCTGTTTTTTATTCAATCATACTAAGATAGTAGTATTATTACTGCTGTCATTTACAAAAACTATAATTATTTTAATTTAGTATGTTAATTGTAAAAAGGAAAAATAAGTTGAATTAATTCAGAATAATTTAGAAGTAATACTTAAGATAAAATAAATGTATTGTAACCGCAACTGTTAACTCTCTCTCTCTCTCTCCGTATATATATATATATATATATATATATATATATATATATATATATATATATATATATATATATATATATATATAATATATTGATTTTCAGTAATTTAATTATTTATATGTATGTATATATATAATATGCATACATAAACCCATGCTACGTGCGTGTAAGTTATTTTGGTGTATTAGCTCTACCCTGCTTATCCTATTGTAGTACTATTCAGGAAAGCAACCTGTCACCACGTGATCACTCATCCCACCTCAACTTGGCGATGGTGGACTCGTCGCACTTTCCTCGAAAATAAACTTACTTCGCCAAGCCTGAGTGCCTTCCTACAACCCGGGACCATCGAAACTCAAACCCGCGGAAGGCGTATAGGGCCGAGTGAAAACGAATCCTCTCCTGCCTTCGGAAGATAATGAATAAAAAAAAAACGAAAAGAAAAAGAATTAAAGAAAAGACGAACAACAGCCTGTTCGCTTCTTTCCCCACCCCCTCCACCCGGTAAACACCATCCCTATAATTTTCCGTTTAGGAAGCAGGTAAAAGTTACTGCGCTTGATTATTATAATTATCGAAGGCGTTGTATAGCCGCGAAATTTTATCGTTTGCCGAGTAAGAATTGATCGTCTTACCTCAGACGACTTTTTTTTATTCCTCCGTCCCCCTTCGCGTTAATCCCCGTTCCTGCTTTCCGTGGCTCGCGAGGAATGCCGCCTGATGCCACGTGTGTGTGTAAGCCACGGCACCTTTTAAATTCCGACAAAGTAAAAATATGTTTACACAGGGTTCTCCCTTAGGGTTCTTTTCCCCCTTTTTAAGAATGGATATTATAAGGTCGCCGACCTCTCTTTTGCCTCTTAGTCACTCGATACAACGGTCAGTTGAAATTTTTGAGATACGGCTAGCTCAAACATTCCCATCCTGTACTGGACACAGTCTCTAGGTCAGGGGTGGGCAAATACTTTTAAGTGCGGGCCAAAATGAAATTTTCAAAACGTCTCCCGCGCCGGAGGACTATACCACGTGCGCTGTGCACACGCGAATGTTTTGGGTGGAGTTTTTCCCTGCCCAAGAAATATTTTTGACAAAAACAGTATAAGAATCATTTTTAAAGCATTTGGCAGAAAAATGTGACAGTTAATAAAAGATAATAGTAATAATAAATTGTCTTACTTAGGTGTATATGCGAACAATTCGTGCCCAGTAAAATATGTCAATCAACTATGATCCATTCTATTAAATGAATGGTCATTAAATAAATCAATTAATGAAAGATTTTATTTTGATAGTTATTTATATCTTAACGATACAAATCATTTTATTTTGATCATAGTCATTACACTTTTATATTTATATTGCATTTCGTAAATATAATATTAAATAGATTTAGAAAAAGAAAAGACAAACTTCAAACGTTTAAATAGAATAGTTTTAGTGAATGAGAAACGTGACATCTGGAATGTTCATTTGATATTATTTCTTCAAAATTGGGATCCCAATCACTTGTAGCAATCCTTAATACCGAGTGTAGGTTTTCGTCAGTAATTTGGGATCGATATTTATTTTTCGTGTAAATCATTAACGAAAAAGTTCTTTCTTAAATATATGTTGAACCAAATTAAACTAGGTATTTTTTAAATAGTTCAAAAAATGTTTGAAATGTTCTGTATTCATTCAGCACCGTAGGAAACACTCGACTCGTTTGAGTGAAAATTTTCTTTTAGTAAATTATTTAATCAAATACTGTTGATTTCAACAAAATCGCATATAAGAGATTAAAAAAAAATTGCATGCAGGACTTTTCGACGGGCCTGATATAGTAAGCAAAAGGGCCGGCTTTGGCCCACCTCTGCTCTAGGGGACTTAAATCACTCTTGCGCCTCCTTTTCCAAAACAGATAATTAAACCAAATATTAAAATATTGTTCCATGACATTTATTTCCGTTTAATATGCCTATCTATATATTAAAAATCGCAAAATAGAAATGAATTAATACGGCCTTCAAATGTAATAATAAATTGTTTATTAAAGACTTAAAAGGAAACATAAAATCAATAAGAAATACGAACCATTATGAGACTGGTGGCGTTTAAACAATGTTTAAATGTTGGGTTCCCATTTCGTTACCACCTTCTAAATCTTCTCGTTCAGCGATGTTGCCTGTCTTACGGGGTCTGCACTGATCCCACGTTCAGCCGAGTTCGATGAAGGTTAGGTTTGGAGAGCTACGATTTACTGTTTTGCCTACTCATCACATATCATCCACCTCTTCCCTTGATCTTATAATGTTTAACTTTAGACTATTTTTTTAACCCAAAAAGTAATCTACGTGCTCAATGTTTGCATTCTAAAAGGAAACTCAAGAAGCTTACGAGACCGGGTTTGACTGCTTTAAGCCTATTCCGAAAGGCTAAGAACAGGCATGCCTGCAGCTAACCCTAGAGCTCCGGTACCGAACAGCAGCGGTCAACCATTCGGCCAAGTTTCTCTACTTTAGCCCAGTGTTGGATTCTCTAGAATTTGTCGTATTTATTATGATAAATGAAATATTCGGTTGATTCTTTACTAATTCTTATTGATATCATGTATAGTTTTGTAAATATGTCTACTGGTTGTCACCTTTGACTACACTACCCGCTGCCGGCATAGATTTTTGTATCCGTTCCGAATCGGCTTTAAGCAGTAGGTTCCGCTTTCATGAGTGCCGAACGATGGCCGAATGGTTAGGGTGCTGGCCTTCAGAACCGGAGTTCGTGGGTTCGAATCCCATTGTGGCATGGATGTTCGTAGCCGTTCGGAATCGGCTTTAAGCAGTAGGTCCCGGTCTCATTAGCCCTCGTGTTGCAAAAAGAAGATCGTAGCGCTCCAAAACAAACAAACCGCTTTCAGTTGATTTGGAGGGCAGAAATTTCAATGAAGCATGGACGGTAAAATACCTTTTTACAAACGTTGATAAGAAAGCAATTTGTTTAGTTTGCAATTGCTGTTTTCAAGGAATGCAATTTAAACAGACATGCATTTTAAATCAATCAATCCAAAATATGCATGAGCCGAACGCTGGCAGATTGGTTAGGGCGCTGATCGTCGGTACCGGAGTTCGTGTGTTCGAATCCCACTATGGCATGGATGTTCGTACCCGTTAAGAATCGGCTTTAAGCAATAGGTTCCGTTCTCATTATCCCTCGTGTGCAAAAGAGTAGACCGTAGCGCTCCAAATCAAACCAAAACCAAACCAAATGAAAAGAGTAATAAGCCACAGTAGAAAGAACGAAACGCGGAATGTCAATGGAAGTCGGAATTTGGACTTCATTCTCTGGATTCGAGTATTGAAAGACTACAATATTTTTTGAATTACTAATATTATTGTGAATATGTTATCTAATATTTTCATCTTTTACATATAGTGTATCACTGTATTGCTTTCTGAGTGTTTTTATATGGATTTGTCCATGCTTCAAATGGAAATGTGTT
>CM063506.1:166274508-166282008 GCA_032207245.1 Pardosa pseudoannulata | reverse complement strand
CACAACCACTTTATTAAAATGAACCTACTTTACTGACTTTACTTTATTAAAATGAACGTCCAAAAGGAATTTAAAGCATGCCGTTTACAAAGCCGATACAGCTGCGCAATCACAAATTTTTCAGTTACAAGTTAAAGTGTTTCTCTATTAGTCCTTGCAGAAATTTTTTTTTACAAAATCAATTTTTAAAATGAAAGATGCAATAAAATGATTGTATCTTATTTGAAGCACGTGGAAGTTCATGCTTAGGACCGAACGTTGCAAAGTACAGATCAGATAACAAAGTTTGAAATAGTTGAATTTCAGATCTACGTTTCCTTTTATCACAAGTCTATCTTTAAATACAATATTAAGACAATTTCGCGAAGTAGTGCTAATTCTGAAATTATGACAATTCCAGCTCTAGTTTCAAACGAAAAGACCGTTTATTGTTTGTCTATTGGCTGTCATAAACATGCAAATGAATGGAAAGGGCAGTAAAGTAATTCGTGACGTTGTATGAAATTGCTCTATTGTCATTCAGCAAACTAGAATAAATGGACTATGCACGACAGTCAATCGAATAAACATCTTAAAAATCAATTTGGTGTACTACAGGAAAGTAATTATCCCGCTAGTCTCACTAAATACATAATTGGTAGTTATATTGAATAAATAATTTCTTCATAATAAAAAAAGGCAGATAATTTTTAAATATCTAAAATATAACTAATTTCATAATGAATAACAATATTATTATAGTATAATTAATCAATGTAACTTATTTTATCTTGGGTTTCAAAATAGGGATTTAGAGTCACAACATAAAACTTAATTGCTAGTATTTAGCCTATAAATCGTGTTTCTCGTATTTTTATCACAAAGTGGGCACAGCCCGAAAAACCAACCCGCATTTTTTCGGGCAGACCCACTTGAAAAAAACCATTATTTTATAAAGTGGTATTTTTCAAAATTTAAATAATATAATAATAAAATGTCAATAATAATTATGCAAAATCATAATAATTACTGTTATTACCAGACCAGGGCCTGAATTTTCATCGACATTGTGCTTTTAGAACAATTTTGCACTTTTAGATAACTTCTTAAATGGGTGTTTAGTGTGTTCTTATTCTGTTTAAACTGCTAAATTAAGAAACCCTGTCTTTATTCAGCAATATCTGAGATTTTTTTTTATTTTTTACGTAATAAAATACATGAAGTTATACTTCAGAGGATTTAATTTTTCAAACAAAAATGTTTTATATATTGATAAATTATATTTAATAATTTATTTAATATAATTAAGTATAACAGTTTTTCAATAACTTTAAAAAAGTTTAATTGTAGTTGAATAATATTGTCAATCAGACTGCAATACTAGTGATAGATATGAATAGCTGAACTTTTAAAACAGATTTAAGTTTTTTTCTGTGATCACATTTAAAACTAACCAATTTTACTACAACGTTTAAAACGAAACCAAGATTTAAAAGTTTCCTGAAAAAACCCCAATAAAACCCTGATTTTTCACCAAAAACCCAGAAAAAGTGGGTTTTAGAAGGTTCGGCCCAGGTGGGCTGGGTTTTAAAAAAAAAATGGGTTTTTTAAAACTTTAATAAGCAAGAACAGATATCACACTAAAAAATGACATAAGTTTTTTTTTTTGCGATGTTACTTTTTTGCTTTCTAATGTGTGAATTTCGTATAAATAAATTAAAAGTTTCTGATTACTATTCTTTGAATATATTTACTGCCTCATTAATGCCTTTAATAATTTAATTTATAAAAATTAAATTCATATAATTGGTGGTCCGCCAAATAAAATTATGCAT
This sequence comes from Pardosa pseudoannulata, assembly GCA_032207245.1. Taxonomy (NCBI): domain Eukaryota; kingdom Metazoa; phylum Arthropoda; class Arachnida; order Araneae; family Lycosidae; genus Pardosa; species Pardosa pseudoannulata. Next base: position 166,280,194 of record CM063506.1, on the reverse strand, counting down.
GTAATGGTCCTTGAAGTTCTAAAGTTTGCCGAGCGCTATTCTAGAGCCCATAATTACGTGTGTGTGTATGTGTGTATGTGTGTATCTGTTTAGTACATATATATATATATATATATATTATATATATATATATATATATAATATATATAATATATGTATATAAATATGTATATACATATATGTATATGTATATATATATATGTATGTGTATATGTATAAATATGTATATATATATATATATATATATATATATATATATATATATATATATATATTAACTATGGCATAGTACATAAATGAAAAATTATTTGTGATAAGTATAATGAAGAGAGAATATAGAGAAATGAATTTCTCTTTTCAATTACTGCCTAGTAAGAGCAATATCAGTTCATCCTTACATTTTTAGAAATTTAACGATAACTGAAAGGGGTTTCTCTCTATTATTATCGCTTTTTTTAAAGTGGGCACTTCCCCTTTCCTCCGGCCATCTCATTTCTGGAAGAGAAAATCTCCGCCGCTAATTTCATTCCGTCCGAATAATAATAAAAAAAAAGCAATCAATGACGATGCCTACGTGTGTTGGTTTTGGAAAACTTGCGTTAAAAGCAAACTTCACTTTGAGGTGACTGTTGGATTTCAAATTAAACCACGACTATCTGCAGCATGGAACCGTACAAATAACTATTAGGTGATGATCACGTACATACAGATATATTAATAATATGTACGAGGGCGTTTTTATGTTCGTAAATATTTATGTATGTATGTATGTATGTATACATATATATGTTACATACATATATATATATATATGTGTATATATATAATGTATGTATATATTATATAATATATGTATATACATATGTATATAAGTATATATGTACATAGGTATATGTATATATATATATGTGTATATATATGTATATAAGTATATATGTACATAGGTATATGTATATATATAAGTATATATGTATATATAAGTATAAGTATATATGTACATAGGTATATGTATATATATGTATAGGCATATATGTACAAAGGTATATATATGTATATAATATATATGTATATTTATATATATGTATATATTGTATATATATATATGTATATATATATATATGTATATATATATATGTATCTAAATATGTATATATATGTATATATATATACAGTTTATATTATATATATGTATATATATATATATATATATATATATATATATATATGTATATATATATATGTTACATATATATATATATATATATGTGTATATATATAAGGTATGTATACTTATCACAGTGTATAAATGTATATATACTTACAACACATATCCATATATGATATATTTATATGTATATTCATATATATATAGTGTGTATATATATATATAACATATTCAGTAGTTCGTCGCCAATCGCAATAATAAAGTCATAATCACAATCACATAAGGTAGTCGTAGTTAATAACTTTATTTCCAAATCGAAATACGTACAGCCTTCTTAGGCCTTCGCCACACACCACATTCCGTGATCTAATTGGAATACTTCTGTCGTCTTGTCACGTGACCGTCAACACCGGAAACACAACGACGCCACTCTCATAATTTAGAACCCTGACCAACTTCAATTTTTACTGGTATATATATATATATATATATATATATATATATATATATATATATATATATATATATATATGATTCTATTTCTTTTTATGTATGTATATATATATATATATATATATATATATTATATATATATTATATATATATATATATATATATACATATAGGATTCTATTTCTTTATATATATATATATATATATATATATATATATACTATATGTATGTATAGATATAGATGCACAGGTATATATACATACATCTAGATATAGATATAGGCATATATGAAGATAAATATATGATTGCATTTATTTGTATATGTATATATGTGTATATATATAGTATATGTATGTATACATATAGATGCATACGTATATAGGCATGCATCTAGATATAGATATAGGCATATATGTACATAAATATATATCATTGCATTTACTTGTATATGTATGAATATATATACATATACATATACATATATATTGTAAAATCGTAATTAATAACTATTGTTCTATTTTTCCCATTGTTCTAAAGTATTTGTAAGAGTCTTGGTCAGTCAATCGTTCAACAATGAAGAAAGCCTTTCCAATTTTGGTTCAATGGAAGTAAAAAATAAGTAAATGAAATTTAAAAAAAAAGTCCGTTGCCCGAAGTGAATTGCCACATATTTATCCACATATTTATAAATTCAGCGAGCATGCGGGCAATGGAAAGGCATCCGCTCCACCTCGTTGGCTCCGACGTCTCCTGTTTCTCTGGGTCACCGATAGATCTCCACTTAGACACAACCTTCTAATATTTCAATATTTCCAAGCAGCTCCTTCTTTCTCTTTTTATCTCTCTCTTACTCGTATATTAATTTATACAAAAAGATAATTCTGGAATAGGCCAACGATTTGACCTCGAATTTGGAAAGAATAGCGAGGGTTTCAAGACGCTGAACGAGAAACATTTTTGAAGTATATGCGCGTATAGACGTTTGTATACTCATTTATATATAACGGGTGGCCCTAATTTAACTGACAGTGCTCACAGTGTTCTGTATCGCGATCTATTTTCGAGAATGATGCCACATTTTGTAGGAAGATTAAACAAGACGGGGGACGAAGGATTCCGCGAAAAAACAAATTAGTTCCAAAAGTCACCCCTAGGGGACTATTGGGCATTGTGTTATAGAATATAGAGTGTTAACAAATGCAAATCAATACGGAATAAAATGACCTTTTATTATGCACATGTTCTGATTGAGTTCAAGTGCAATAGAGCAACACTTTTAAAAAAGCGTAAAAATCTGCATAAACACAGATGAAGTCTCGTGATCTGCAATATCACCTACACTGAGCAGAAGAAGAAGTTCTATATTCAAATTTCACTCTACAATCCATTGGCACAATAAAGTAATTAATTTTCGTGATGAAGAAATATGCGCTGACAAATTATAGTACTTTAATTTTAAAAATCATTTATTTTTGTGATTTCGTAAAAATATTGTTTTTTTTTTGTATTAAATAATCATACAGTATATATTAAAGTGTAAAATAAAAAAAGTTTCTTTCATAAAAAAAAGAAGTTTTCGATGGACTGCGATTTTTCTGAATAACTAAACTTTCGCGCGATTCAAGAAAAAACGCCCGCTGCACGGGTAAGTTGGAGATGAAGTATACTCGCATTCAAAGTGTTAAAAAGAATAAATCCCCTGTATAATAACAGCATAAGTCATATGTCTGTCTGTATTCGAATTTACGAAGTGGTTTTTGTCCGGAATGCATAGAGCCATCTATATTGGATTCTTGAATAGTTAGGGTTAGCAACGTTCGAATTCCGCCCCATTCTCCGCTTTTCTAGCAGTTAATGCCATTATTTCAAGCCCTATTTTTTCACGTTTAAGAGCAGGCGACTAAATTTATCAATTTATCCTGTAATAAAAAGGTAAAAATAACATTTATTTTTCTAGCATTATGACGTCATTCCTTTAACCATCTCATTTAATAGTTTCTTATTTTAAACTATTTAAATATCGTCTGCATTATTTTCATACGTTTTATCACTAAACTTAGATATGACTTAAATAATTTTCTTTTATATTTGTCTTAAATATTAAATTAGGTACATATCGGAAAATTTTAATTTGAATCATGGATTATTTTTTTGTTGCAATGAAAGTTTTATCATCGGTATTAACAAAAAATTCTATCTACCTCCAGGGTGTAGTGGAAAGGATAGTTTCGTTCCTTTACTTCCATTCATTACTGTTAAAAAAACTTAACGATAATTTCGACGTAGCTCAGAAATTTTTGAATTATCTTACTAAATGAATTCAGTGATTCTAAACTGTATTCACAGTAACGGTAGGCTTTAGAGGAGTATGAAGATAAACAAGTGATTGAGCGTGTACCCGATAATTCTCAGCCAAAAAACATTTTTTTTTTATCTGCTTTATAGGGTACTTTACAATTCTGGAAAAGTAAAAGTTTTGCTGATTCCGTCATATGACGGGCTGTATGTTAGTCTGTTAAGATAGAACAGAGTAGTTTATGGGTCCAAATGACCCATTCCGCTGTTAACCCCTTCCCGGTTTTTCCCGAGATGAACTCGGGCAGGCGAAATATACCATCCTGGCTCATCCCGAGTGTAGCTCGGGCACTGTGCAATCTGTCTCTCCCGAATTATTTCACATGTGCTTATTTTGGTTTCGAATGCTTTTGTTTACTTTTCTGGCTACTAGATTATTTGCTGCTCAAAGAGAGACAGCAAAGGGAAGACGGTAAGGAGAGAAACGAGGTTCTACTGTCCAGATTGCGACGTCGGACTCTGTGCAGTACCGTGTTTTCGATTGCATCATACACGATCAAATTTTGATTAATAATTTCATAATCCTTTATGTAAATGCAAAGAATATAAATAAAGTTTAATTCAAGATAAAAGCTAGGTATTCTAAGCTTTAAATCTATAGTTAATGTGAAATGACTCCAAAGTCTTAGGATTTCTACAGTACAGAAAGCCAACTATACATGTAAATTACTCATTTATTTAAATTGATTTTTTTTGCATTAATTTTTAGGAAATTTTGTATGCGAATGGTGCTAATATCTTTAAAAAGCTATGTATGTATAAAAATAAGCATAAAAAATTGACATTTTTTGACCCCTAATCCCGAATTAAAATGAACCTGGAAGATGTTAATGATGTATGTAATTACTTTATGACTGTATTAATTTTTCTAATCTAATAACTAGAATTTTCCGGGTTTTTACGATTTGATCAAACGGAAGAGTAAATGTAAGGACGTATTTAAGACGATTCTTCTTAGGGGGGCGGGGAAAGGGATTCTGGACCCTTTCACGAAATAATATCAATGCGTGAGTTATGTTAAGAACAGTTAGAATAGGCGTAGAATGTGTCAAGAATGGACTAGAGTCCGAATTCGCTCGAACTTAAACAGAAGTAAATAGGGTTAATGTTATTTACCTTTGGCTCTCTCAGCGTACAACATCTTTAATGATTTAATTTAGATAATTAGAATAGAGATTTAGTTGGAGTTATTGTCCGTCTTATACGAAACACGGACACGATACACACGGAATAGAATCAAAACGGAAAGGTAAAACAGAAACAACGGCTACATTATCTCGAAATTAAGAAACTACAAGTTGAATTGTTAAGTTCTTTTTTAATGCTTTTCCACACTACAAGATTTAATTTATTATTTGTGTACATTACTGATGTCCAGTGGAAGTGTTAAGAGATCGCTTTTTAGCAGAGAAACATTTCTTCGCATTATAATTAATCACGTGACTTACCATCGCATTCGGTGCGTACTTAACATTACTTGCAGTGCATACAGACATGATTTTAAATTCGAATGACGATTTCAACAAGCTGAACGTAAAATCCAGAATTAATAATTTAACTACTAGGTTTGCTGTGGAGTACTACGGTCTACATTTTTGTAACACTGGGGCTAATGAGACCGGGACCTACAGCTTAAAGTCGATTCCGAACGACTACGAACATTCATGCCACAGTGGGATTCGAACCCACGAACTCCATTACAGAAGGACAGC
>CM063506.1:166259508-166264508 GCA_032207245.1 Pardosa pseudoannulata | reverse complement strand
TATATATATATATATATATATATATAATTAACATGCAGAAGCAGTACAAAGCTTAGTTCTAAATTCGATTTTCTTTCGAGAATTTTGTGTCTTGTCTCTCCTTAAATACTAAAATTACAAAAAAAAAAATAATAATAGAATGATTGTTTGCCTTTCTCTCATTTTTTTTCTAATTTTATGTTTTCAATAATTTTGCATTATTTTATATGCAAATCATTTCTTATACACCATTCTTTTTTTCTTAAGTTTCACTCTCTCTCTCTCTCTCTCTCTCTCTCTCTATATATATATATATATATATATATATATATATATATATATATATATATATATATATATATATATATATATATATATATATAATATATATTATATATATATGTAAGGAAAATTCTCAAGGGGTTTCAAAACTTAAATCAGGAACTAAAAAATACAGCGTCCTTTTGCATTCTCTTTTTTAACCCCTAACCTAAATGGACCACTGGGGCAGTGGATTACGCCCTCAAAGGAGGGGCCTCACCAATTAATCCTACATAGCCCTAGCGGACCATTTAGGAAATTTCCAAATAAACAGGAGATACACGCTGTCGGAGACAGATTTTTCTAGAGATACTTTCCCACAGATATTGACCCAGTTGTTAAGAGTCTAATGTCTTAGAGGTGTTAAGAGTAGAACTTCCTGCTAGCCGACCCTTCCGTTTGTCCTGTCCCTATGATGAAGTGGGAACCCGTCCTCCAACGCTATGTTAATAAAGGTCTTTAACTAAAACGGTGTCATTTTTATGGCCATGACTGCAAACCACCCATCGAGAATTCCGTCTCATTACATATATATGTAACATATCAAAACTATTTAACTATAATATTTCCTTAAAAACTTTCCCTCTCCCATTCTAATTCTTTAAAGTCTTTTCCCATCCTCTAAATGTCTTAATCAAAGGAGTGTCTTCGACTTAAAATTCCTCCCAAAGCTTTCTATCCTAAAGATGTCCAATTTTCTGTCTATTCAACACGTTTCCCAGCTGTTCCCAGAAAATGGCTCCTCGTTTTTACTGATCTTGCACATTTAAATTCGCTGAATAAGTGGGAAAAATTCTTTCTGTCTTCGCTCTTGGGTGCCCCTCTGTTCGAGCAGAGTGATTTTTGTGTCTTTCCTTTGTCTGTCATTGTCTCGTAAAGATGTCCGTTTTAGCAGCTTTAAAATAAGGTTTTAATTAGCCGTTCTCTTCAATGTCGGCCGACTGCATTTTTATTACTGCTAGCTATTTAAGGCTTCTCCTTTCTCAGTAGCCCGGGCAAGTAAAAACAATAGGGGCTACATAGCTATTGTGACTAGAAAGAAATAATAATATTACATATACACAGAAAGAGGGTTAGGGGGAGACACAGAGATAGAGGGAGAGAGAGAGGAAAAGAGGAGACAGAGAGGAAGAGGAGACAGAAAGGAAGAGAGAGACGGAGAGAGAGAGTGAGAGGGAGGGGGAGGAAGAGAGAGACGGAGAGAGAGTTATAGATCTTTATTGTGATTACCAAAAAAAAAAAAGGAAAAAAGCCTATAAGAAATTATTTAACTGAAAAAATAATGCAAAGAAGATTAAAACTAGAACAAGACAATTGAAAAAAAAAGACAAGCCTTAATCCTTTTACTTATTTTTTATTATCTTAGTATTTAAGGAGATACAAGACACAAAATTCTCGAAAGAAAAATCGCAGTTAGACCTTTGTTCTACTTCGTCTTGTGAAGCCTCACTCTTCTCAGCACTGAAAAAGTAGCTCGTTTGTGGCTCTAAAACAGCTGTTTGCAATCTATTTCTACTTAATGTTGTTTCTTAATCGCGGTGGCTTTACTTTCATATTTTTATTACACGATGGGACAAAGATTTTTATCTTCTTTAAACTTAACATTCTTTTTTCTGCTATACAAGGCTAAAAAGTGGCACATTTTTTATGCATAATTTTATGTTACAATAAGTTATATACGTTTAAAATAATTGTTGTTTGGCATTCAGTAGTTTTATGCTAATATTTATTTGGAAAGTAAAAAAATGTCATAGTTACTTCAGATAAAATGAAAGTGAACATAATTTTATTTAATGAATGTAAACGGAAATTTACCATGTCGTCAGCAATATATTTCTTTAAATTCGATTACGATTCCAAGATAAAGTATTAATTATTTTATATAAGTTTTCAGTTGTTTATTTTTACACATGAACTACTTAGAAACCATACCATTCGCTTTATTTTCCCTATAAGGCTTTTTTTATGTATAGAACTCCTGATAGACAGAATAAAAATATTAGTTACAATTGTAAGAATGCTTTTAATATTTTATAAAGTCAAATCCCCTTTAACCCTTTAAATATCCCATTTTTTTTTATTTTTAGATTTTTAAAATAGCTGTACGTTTCTAAATCGGTTAAAACAACCTCCGTTGTAATATTCAAATAAGGACCTGTAACACTATACAACTTTTGAATTAAATAATACAGTTTTTAATGAAACTCTAAAAAACTTGTATCTTACTAAATGTATCTTACTAAAAACATTATATTTTTAACTTTCGTGCACTCTAAATATATATATATATATATATATATATATATATATATATATATATATATATACATATATATATACATATACATACATATATATACATATACATATACATACATATATATACATATTATACATATACATATACACACACACATATATATATATACATACACATATATATACATACATATATATACATATATATATATATATATAAATACATATACACCAACATCCAGTCAAAGGCAGAAGGTAGAAGGAATATCGAAACGCGGGATGGAACAGGGTTGGACCCCAGAGCGAGACGGACACGAAATCTTTCAAAGATAAAGTAGCTAAGTCGGAGTTATTAACAAGAAAATGAAGCCTGGATCATTGAAAAGTGTATCGGGAACATCTGGAAAATAGGAAGAATAAGTAGAAAGTTCGCATTTATTGCAGAGAAAGTTTTGGGAAATGGTTTGTAAGAATTTTAAGTCGCGATTACTCCTTTAAGATATTTTGTAGCTGAGAAAGATTGGAAGGAATAAGAATGGGAGAAAGGAGAATTTTTATGAAATATTAAAGTGTATTATAACTTTTATATATTACATATGTATTAAGACACACAAATATGCTTTTTAACAGTCGAGCGATTTTTGCGATAAATATAAACATACGTGGGAGTATCTTTTCGAAACTCATAAACAGTCCTGATGATACATTTCGAGTTTTATTCGAGAAAATTACCTATCCGAGACGAAGTTGCGAAAACCTGAGGGTGAAGGACTCTTCAAACCTAATTAAACAGGGCTATTTACGGAATCCTAATTAGTTTTTTTTTTTTTTTTTTTTTTTTTTTTTTGAATGCTTTTCACTCTGAAGTGGATAGGAGAGTCTATTTCACTTTTCTCATTTTTATTTATTGATAATTTTTGTTTGACATTTAAAAATGACACAAAAATATGTCTAGTTAATAAAAAAATAAAATATGAAGTCTGACGGTTAATTACGATTAAATTAAATTTAAATTAAGATTACTATTAAGTTCAAATGACGATTACAATTTCTCGCCAATTTACCGAAGAGAAATACTGAAGTATAAAGATAATGATTTTATTATATCAGGACTGTTTATGATTGTTGAGTTTAAAGATCCGAAGAGAAATAAGGAAATTTTCTTAAGTCGAAAATAATAAATAATCTCTAGAATATTCATCAAAAGTTATTGGTGCATTTTCGACAAAACTATTAAAATTGGAAATGGTTTTAAAATTTAAAGTAGTTTATATATAAAGAGTAAAAAATGCAAAATGAGTATTACTCCCTATTTATAATATGTATTTCTATATATAGATAAAGATATATAGATATAGATATAGATATAAAGAGAGAGAGAGAGAGAGAATTTGAGAGATATAGAGAGATAGATAGAGATATAGAGATATATAGATATAGAGATATAGAGATATATACAGATAGAGATATAGAGATATATACAGATAGAGATATCGAAATACATACAGATAGAGATATCGAGATATATACAGATAGAGATATAGAGATATATACAGATAGAGATATACAGATATACAGATAGAGATATAATAGAGAGATATATAGAGATAGAGATAGAGAGATAGATATATGTAGATATATATATATATATATATACATATATATATATATATATAGATATATGTAGATATATATATATATATAAATATATATATATATATATATATATAAATATATATATATATGTAGATATAGATATATATATATGTAGATTAAGATATATATAGATATGTAGATGTAGATATATATATATATATAGATATGTAGATGTAGATATATATAGATATATGAAGATATAGATATATATAGAGATATATATATATAGATATATAGATATAGATATAGATATATAGGTGTAATAATTTGGAATATATATATATATATATGTGTGTGTGTGTGTGTGTGTGTGTGTATTTGTGTGTGTAATGAGATGGACTTCTCGATGGGTGGTTGCAGTCATGGCCATGAAAAATGATACCGTTTCAGCTAAAGACCTTTATTAAGATAACGTTGAAGGACGGGTTCCCATTTCATCCTAGTGACAGGACAAACGGAAGGGTTAGATAGCACGAAGTTCTATATACAAGACCCGTAACACCTGGGTCAACATCTGTGGGAAATACCTCTAGAAAATTCTGTCTCCGGCAGCTTGTATCTCCTTTTTATTTGGAAATTTTCTAAACGGTCCGCTAGGGCCTTGTAGGTTTATAATTAGTCAGGACCCTTCTCCGAGGGCGAAAACGGTAGCCCCAGTGGTCTATTTAGGTTAAGGGTTAAAAAGGGGAATTCAAAATGACGCGAGAATATTTAGCCCTTTAAGTTTTCAAAACCCCTGAGAATTTTCCTTACATGTATATATACAATTATGTATGTATGTATAT
>CM063506.1:166248225-166251908 GCA_032207245.1 Pardosa pseudoannulata | reverse complement strand
CGTAACTCGAATGGGTGAAATGACATCCGTGGATTGTTTCGCGTCTTTTGGTACCTTCGGCGACCTTCTGCTTCCAGCGGTTCGCAAGAAGATAGACGAAGATACAAACATACATATATACATAGATAGTCACAGTCAGATTTTAATCTCGGAATTAAAGATGTTTTAACATGGAATATGTTCATTTGGCGGTGTCAAGGATTTCTATCCAAAGTTAGTTACTCTATGACTTATCGGGTAGATTTGTATATAAAAAAACATAAAAATAAAAACTGTTTTTAATATCATAAATAAATATAACAAAATATATGCTTACATGCTAGGGATTAAATCTGCATCGAATTTGTGTCTTATATTAAATCTTAAACTTTTTTATGGTAAAATATAAGTTTAACCCTAAATTACATTACTATATTACTACTGTACGTTGATTAGCAACATTAATATACCTTGCCATAATACGTGGTAGAATAGGAAGCAGAGGTTTTGACAGGTTTTGACTAATTTTGTTGGTAGTAATAAATGTTTTCCAAAATTAAGTAAATTTATGACAAACAACATAGTTTTGTATGAAACAGAAACACACATTCATATCGCACACCTTGTTTGGCGCAGTTTGTCCCAAGAGGATTTAGCGCCATTAAACTTCGATCAACCAACCAACCATTCATATCGACAACCATATGAATATGAAGATAACTATATAAAATGATAGGTTTTATTTGGCCATGATAGTCACTGAAATTTGTACTTTTTGTACTTAGAATATTGTTGATATGCATTTCATTGTAACGCAAAAATGAACCAAGAATTAAATTTAAAATTATTTCTCATATAAAAATGCTATAATTTGCGTCACATAGAAATGAAAGTTAATCACTTTATATCTAAATTTCCGGGTCAAACCGTATGGATACTACGCAGACGATTTTAAATAATTTAAAATAAGACATGAATAAATGAAATATTTAAAAGAATGACGTCATAATGATAGAAAAATATCATTTTCACCTATTTATTATGTGATGAATTGAACATTTTAATCTCCTGCTTTTAACCGTGGAAAACTGCATTTAAAGCAATTACTTGGGATGACGTCACATTGCTAGAAATATTGCTTCTTTCACTTAGTTATGATGCGATAAATTAAAAACTTAATCGTTTGCGTTTAACCGGGGAAAATAATGCTTGGAATAATGACATGAAATGCTCGAAAAAGGGGGAAGGAATGAATTTTGAACTTTGAAAATTTACAAAAACCTTCCCAGGGATATACCTAAATATTTTCGAAATTTTCACGGCGATTCGATGCATAGTTTTTGAGTCTATTGAGTACAGACAGACAGACAGACACAAATTCATTTATATATATATAGATTTGCTCAAACTTTTTTTATGGTAAAATATATGTTTAACCCTAAATTACATTACTATATTACTACTGTACGTTGATTAGCAACTTTAATAGATCTTGGCCATATTACGTGGTAGAATAGGAAGCAGAGGTTTTGACGGCAACATTGCTAATTTTGTTGGTATTCATAAATGTTTTCCAAAATTAAGGAAATTTATGACAAACCACATATTTTTGTACGAAACGGCGACAACCATATATTCATAAAGATAACTATATAAAGTGATACGTTTTTATTTGCCTATGAGAGTCACTGAAATTTGTATATTTTGGTGTTAAAATATTGTTGATAAACATTTCATTGTGACGTAAAAATGAACCAAGAATTACATTTAAAATTCTTATATAAAAATGCTATAATTTGCTACACATAGAAATGAAAGTAAATCACTTTATATCTCAATTTTCAGCTCTGCGAATGGATACTACGCAGACGATGTTTAAATAATATAAAATAAGAAATGAATAAATGAGATGTTTAAATGAATGACGTCATACTGATAAAAATATATCATTTTTCACCTATTAATTATGTGATAAATCGAAAATTTTAATCTCCTGCTTTTAACCGAGGAAAACCGCGTGTAAAACAATTACATGGGATGACGTCACACTGCTAGAAATATTGCTTCTTTCACTTAGTCATGATGCGATAAATTAAAAAGCTAATCGTTTGCGTTGAACCGAGGAAAATAATGCTTAGAATAATGACATGAAACGATCGAAAAAGAGGGAAGGAATGGATTTCGAACGTTAAAAATTTTCAAAAATCTTCCTAGGGATATGTCTAATAATTTCCCAAAATTTCATAGCTAATGGATGTATGGTTTTTGAGTTTATTGAGTACAGACAGACAAACACAAATTCTATTTTATATACCTAGACTTGCCAAAATACACAGATCTCAAAAATAACAAATTTGCGTTATAGGAGAGCAAAAGGATGCCACTCGTAAATTTCTGCCGTTGGTAACATTAGCAGAAAATATTTCTCGCTCTACCACATAAGAAAACGAAATGTACTCGCTATCATTAATTAGCAGAATTGATTAGTTTCTTAATACTTCACTCGAAGGGGCTAGAAAAACGCCGGAGATAAGGCGATTACATATGGCGCATGCCACATTAAATCTGAATGTGGTATTACGGGTTTGGGAGATAAAACTGACATTCTTTACAGTGGCGAGACACAATTAAAAGCGAATTACAACCAGAAGATGGCAATTTAATGAATCTGCACGATTAGGGCTTCTTAGGACGAACCGCTATCTTTTAATAACACTGATAAGGCAAAAACTTCAAAGATAAGGTCAAAAATGGAGTCAAAAGATTAAAAACTACAATCCTACTAAAATATTTTTCTCTTGATAATGAAGAAAAATTAAGATGTGCCTAAACATATGTTCGTATGTATGTATGCATACTCTTTTTTCTCTCTCGCGATATATATATATATATATATATATATATATATATATATATATATATATGTGTTTGTATATGTATATCCTCTTTCTCTCTCTCTATACACACATACGCATACAGACACATATATGTATGTGACCATATATATGTATGTATATATGTATACAAGGAAAATTCTCAGGGGTTTTCAAATCTGAAGTCAAGGGATAAAAATTCCCGCTTCATTTTGCATTCCCCTTTTTAACCCCTAACCCAAATGGACCACTGGGGCTATAGTTTACGTCCTCAGAGTTATACATACATACACATGTACATACATACACACACACACTTATATATATATATATATATATATATATATATATATATATATATATATATATATTCAGAGAGAGAGGGGAAAGAAAATATACATACATATATATATATATATATATATATATATATATATATATATATATATATATATTATACGTCCTCAGAGAGAGAGGGTTATAGTTTACGCCTGATCCATTATAATCCTACATGGCCCTAGCGGATAATTTAGGAAATTTCCAAATAAAAAGGAGATACGCGCTGTTGGAGAGATATTTTCCCACAGATGTTGACCCAGGTGTTACGGGTGTTGTACATATAACTTCATATTAGCTGACCCTTCCGTTTGTCCTGTCCCTACGATGAAGTGGGAACCCGTCCTTCAACGTTATCTTAATAAAGGTCTTTAGCTGAAACGGTGTCATTTTTATGACCATGACTGCAACCACCCATCGAGAAGTCAGTCTCATTATATATATATATATATATATATATATGTATGTATATATTCCCTCTTTCCCTCTCTCTCT
>CM063506.1:166240725-166243225 GCA_032207245.1 Pardosa pseudoannulata | reverse complement strand
GGTCGTCTTGACCAATCTCTCCCTCGGAAAGTTTTCTTAGCGAAAATCCCACCATGGAATAAATCTCTTTCTGATATTGTTTTAACGATACCTTGTGCCTTGGGTTTTCTTTTATTTCGATCCTCTTTAGGATTGATCGGATATTCCTCCTAGGAATTGTAACTTTGTTCTTATCTTCTTTGAAGATACAAGTTCCATCTTCAAACACCCTCGTCTAATTGAGTGTGCTGTCTTCATTATTGCTACCGAGAACTATTCCTCGAAGCTACCGAATTGTTATCTTCCGTCGGCTATCGAACCTTTTGGCAATGTATTTAAGTGTACGTCTCTACTCAGGCCTACGTCTATTGTATCAAATACTTGTGATCTGTAACTATATTGTGTGTATAGAAATGTGTATACAGCTGCAAGGTGTAAATAAATCATTCAATCAAGAAACGCCTGCTTCTTCATTATGTCACCTGAAACATGGGCCAGATACGTTAACAGCATCATCGCCTCTCGAACGTATCTCTCGCTATTCTATGTCAGAAAAAGAACACCTCGTATTAGCTGGAGTGTCCAACTGAATCTCCTTTCCTACAAATTTGTTCTTTCACCAGGAAACGTCGGCAAAAGGGTTGTATTTCTCCCCTCCTTTGAATTTTTTCCTTGGGATTATTGAATGGTTTAACATTTAATGCCTGTATAAAGCATGAAGTAATACCCACATCGAATTTGCCAGACTTCAAATCCACCTGTTTTCCTCCACATTACCGTATTGTTCGAAACACTCAAAAGTAGGAATGTCGACGAAGATCATTACCGGGAAAATTGCTGACGCTTCCATTAGCCCCAAAGTTGATGGTTAAGAACCTGTTGTCCTCACAAAGCATTCGCATGCATTGAGTACTTCTTTTTTGACGTTGCAAAACTTGCAAGATCGTTTTCAACCACGTAAAGAGTAACAACATTTCATAGCAATAGAACTGATCACAGGAAGTTGACAAATTTAACATTACTTTTGATGCATAGAGGTATGACTATCATTGAAGATGCAGGTTTGACACGTTCATCTAAAAAAGCTAGAAGAATTCATTTGCTACTATAAAAGGGTAGTTCTGATTATGCCGTACTGTTTTTGAATTTTGCTGTCATACAAAGTATGTAATGTTGTGAAATAACAATAAAAGGATATACTAAGGTTCATTTCTGAATATTTTATTATTTTCTTAGTTATTCATAAAATTTATGCTGTTTAAATGGGTCTGGTAAATACGGGAGTGTAAATTAAATAGGCTCCAGTGTTTTTCAGGCAAATTGAAAATTGGTAAAAACTTAAGAGTGTAAATTAATACACAGTGTGATTGCAAATACATTTCATTGCGTTCAGCTATGCTGTTTCGCTTTTTATCATATTTATGTATGCACATAAAACTATGGATGAATGTATAAAGAGTATATATTGATGAGATTGAAAATTCCCTGTACTTTAAATTAAGTTTTTGGGCCTTCCCCCATAAACTTTTTTCTTCGTGGGAGATATTACATTCTCATACATGTAAAGTAGTCAGGATTAGATAGGAGGAAAGCTTATTTATTCCTTTACAATAAATAACTAAAGAATTTTGTGAAAAATAAATTGTGCAACACTTATCTATAGATTGAAAATCCAGAAAGTAAGACTGGGATAAACAATAAGTTTTGGTGCCAAAACTTATTGTTTATTCCAGTTTGTGGCTACGTCACTGCTCTCAATGGAGATAGCCGGGGAATTTATTAAACAGTGCAAAAAATAGTCATGATTAGATAGGAAGAAATCCGTATTTATTCATTTAAAACTTTCCTACAATGGCCAGCCCGTGCATGCACAGCTGCGGGAGAAATGTCCAAGAAGAATTTAGATGCAATTGTTGACTTCGAGTTTGAGGGACCCCCTGCGGAGAAGTTATAGATCACCGAATGAAACAAGCGTAACGGTCAAGCTCGCACAGAGATGTAACCGTGAGTTATGGGGGCAACGGCTAAATATAATGTCAGCTTTCACAAAAGGGGCTATTTTAATGATCCCACATGTATTCCCGAAGGGGGTGCAGATGTGGGGAAATGTCACCAAGCAAGCGATTGGCAAAGAAGAAAAAGGAGCGTTAAAACCGAGGTGAGGAGTTGGAAAAGAGAGTTAAGAAAAAGGAGTCGAAGTCGGGATTCAAGAGTAGCTGCACATCGAAATCCCAAGCCCTTCTAGCCAGCACCGACGTCCCGTGCGCCCGAACGCCCGGACAGATACACCACGTGAGGAAAGCCCCTGCCTACTCACCTGTACCTATACTGGAGGTAAAACAGAATTAACATATTCATGACGGTTATTTAGGCCTCAGTCAGTAATTCAATATTGTGATTAAGGAATACCGCATAACTAAAGAAAATCATAATAATTATGGTGCAAATAATTGCTGGTTATGTTGTATGGTGATCAAGTATATTAATTTGTAAATAGTCTACAGAATAAATGTCTTAATAT
>CM063506.1:166220725-166225725 GCA_032207245.1 Pardosa pseudoannulata | reverse complement strand
AATTTGCGTCTCAGAGAAAAGTTTGTTTACATTCGTCGAACAAAGGCAAGACTATAAAGGCACGCCTTCGGTGTTTTTTTCTGAGCACGGTTTTTCGTCGTTAACTGCGGTTTAATGCTGGACTTTATTGTTCTTGGAATCTTTTTCTCGAGTTACAAGTTCAGAGTGAATGAACCTTTTTTTTAATGGCGGTTCGGTGTATTACATCAGAGGGTAATAGGCTGTGCTTTGGAAATGCATTTTTCGTTCCTGCTTTTTGTTTTACAAATTCACATAAAGCATAACCATGGATGATAATTGTGTATATCAACAATAACATACATGCAATAAAAGCAATCATATATAACTAATATACAGGGTGTCAGATACCAGCTTAATGGCACTTGTTCTTCAAACATTAGAGAAGAATGCTTTATGGTTATGTTCTTTATTCGATTTGTTTTGCTGTGTTTCAGTCAACAATTCCAAAATGAGTGCCGCGTATGCGAGCCGTTTTTAGGCTGTGTTTCTGTGTCACCATCTAAAAGGACCAAACATGTCTTGTGCATCTGCAGCCCGGTATATGAGAGAGTCGGAGTCGTTCGTAAAGAAGTGGGTAGCCCGTTATAAAGCGGTACAAAATGGGGACGACCTACCGGAACGGGGTAAACGCCGCTCAACGTCAAAATCGAATGATAAGAGGATTCTTGCATAATCGATAATAATGGGGAGTGGACAACTTATTAGATGAAATGCATTTCAGTTTAATATGTATACTACACGGTACAAATGTATTTTTAACTAATTCGTTTGTATTTTATTATATATTGTAGAAATAGACGGCACGCTCTTATGTTATCTATGTATGTGTTACGATGCATAAATTCATTTAAACTATTCGAAACTGAAGCTTCCATACTCAAGTTACTATAAACAAAGCAATAAACTAGTTTTTATCAATGCTTCGTTTGTTTTAACTAGTTGTTTTCAGAAGTGAAGCAGTTCCAATTGTTTGAACTTTTGGCTTAACTTACTTTTTAATGAACGAGTATGCAATAGCAAGTTAAGTTTATTCCTGAATTATAGAACAGGTACAACCTTTACTTGTTCTATCGATTATTTTAACTTTACTAATTTATTTAACATTCCTATAGTAGTCTTCATTTCTTTTCCTTCACTTTTTACGCTTCAGAATTAGTCTCGCTTCCATTGTTTCTATGTTTTCACTTTATTTATCCTGACCCATCCCATTCAGTGACTTTCATTGTTTGATTCGATTTTTTAAATGGGATAACGCAACGAAAAATCTGTTTTTAACTAGAGACGGGTTTCTAATTGGATTTTAGAAGCACACTCAGACTCCCATAAATACTTCCTTCCTTACTAGTTAATTTTATATTTCTTCAACCGTCTTGAGAAAACATTTCTTATTGCTCTTGGCTTATTAATTATAAGAAAAAATATTCGATAGTGTTTCCAGAGTAAAAAATAATATAGCGATAACTGTCAAAAATTGACATAATCATTAAAGATCTGTTTAGGTAGTTTATTTACATCACATGGGAGTGCCTACAGAACCTATTTTGCGTCTGTTTCTTTATCTTTATTTACATTTTATTAGTAACTAGCATAAAGCCCGTCATATGACGGGATCAGTAAATTTTTAATCCTCCAAAATTGTAAAAAACCCTGTGAGACAGGTAAAAAATGGTTTGTTTTTTGGCTGAGAATTATCTAGTGCACGCTCAATAATTTGTTTATCTTTACTGACCGCATGCTACTTGCCAACTTTAATTTATCTTTTCATATTACAGAATAGGATGGACAGCAGAGGTTTTAATATTGACAGTGATTATTTAGCAGTATATATGAAGTGAATCGATTGCAAAACATGTGGTTACGTATAAAAAACAAACACACAAAGGAACAAACTTCTTAATTTTCAAAGATATATAACTTAAACGCTAGATATTTATGAGTCCTTGAAATAGGCTCCTAGACTTTTAAGAAAAGAATTTGTTGTTAATACCGGTGATAAAATTTTCATTAAAAAAAAAATCGATGATTCACTTTAAAATTATTACATAAATATCTAATCTATTATTTAAACCAAATAAAAAATAAAATTATTTACATCATATCTCAGTTCAGTGATAAAACGTATGAAAATAATGCAGACGATATTTAAATAGTTTAAAAACAGAAATGGTTAAATGATATTTTTAAAGGAATGACGTCATCATGCTAGAAAAAAATGTTATTTTCATCTGCTTATGATGTGACAAATTGATGAATTTAATCACCTGATCTTAACCGGGGAAAATAAGGCTTGAAATAATGGCATTAAACGATCGAAAAGAGGGAAGGGGTGGATTTCGAACGTTTTCGAACTCGCTTTGAATTTTGCTAACCCTAACTCATCAAGAATCCAATATAGATGTCTCTTACCACTGCAGGTGTAACCTTTTCATAAATTCGAGGATAGATGGACAAATAAACTAGGCTATTATTATATAGGGGATTATACAAAACAGTCAAACTTTAGCTGGAAAAACATTTCTGATTAATTCTTATCTAATAGCCAATAATAACGTGTTTTTTTTGGGTTCCAGCACTACGATAATGGTATATATATTTTTCTCAGGTTTCATTTTCACCTTATATTATTGTAATAGAAACACAAATATGCTTCCGTTATAACAAGATTGACTAATTCCTTTTTTTTTTTGAAGTTTTGCTTTTTAAATAATAAACTCCAAGAAAATACGATTATTACTGGCTAACTTTCTAATTTTGCAAAGTTATCGTCTGTTCTATAGAGAATGTCGATTTTGATTCATTACTTCTGGTGCTCTTTGTTTTGTATTTTTGTGTATGTCATCAAGCTACAAGTCCCAAAAGAAAATGTAGATCACGGTCTCATTAGCCCTCGTGTTGCCAAAAAGTAGACCGTAGCACTCCAAACCAAACCATCGTATTCGAGTGTATATGGAACATACTTTGAATCTGTTTCTTTATCTTCATTTACGTTTTGTTAGTAATTATACAAAACAGACAAATTTTAGCTGGAAAAAATCTGATTAAAAACTCTTTATATCTAATAACCAATTAGAACGGGTTCTTATTTGTATTTCCAGCACTACGATAATTCTATATTCATTTTTCTCAAGTTCCATTTTCACCTTATATTATGGTAATGGAAACACAGATATGCTTCCGTTATATTAAGATTGACTAACTCCTTTTCCCTTTTTTTGCAGTTTTGTTTTTTAAATAATAAACTCTAAGAAAATATGATTATTATTAATAGTTAAGTTTCTAATTTTGTTTATCTATAGAGCAGGTCGAGTTGAATTAATTACTTCTGGTGCTCATTGTTTTGTATTTTTGTGTATTTCTTCAAGCTACAAGTCCCCCAAAAAAGTAGATCCCGGTTTCATTAGACCTCGTGTTGCCAAAAAGTAGACCGCAGCATTTCAAACCAAAGCAAACCAATAGAAAAGCAAGATATCGCCAGACATAATAAATTGCAAAAGCAATAATTCTAAATAAATTTTCCAAAAGTAACTTTTTGCAAAATAAGTAATTGACTTATAATATTGCCTATAATACTTTGCTTATAATACTTATAAAACTTTAATATAATTGAATTATAATAAAGTAAGCCAATAGCAATAAGTAAGCCAACCAATTTCCATCTATGTTTTTCGTTTCATTAATTGTGATTTTTAAAAAATTTTTTTGCCTTCCTTAACTTTTAACTATTTTTTCCAACACCTTCTAGGGCGTTTCTATTTTAGTAATTCGAACTAGTTCCTTTTCCTCTTCCTCCAGCGATCTATTTCAAATCTTCTTTAAGTAATTAATGCGGCGACAATTGAATTTCTAACTAGCGACGAGATTCTAATTCTAACAACGGATTACCCCGAATTCTAACTAGTTCCGTTTCCGTCTCTCCCACTGTTTTAATTTCACATTATTCTGGAGAAACAATGACTCAAGAGCTGTCTCTTTTCAACAAAGCCATTACTCTCCCGCCCATCCCCCTTTCGTTTTTGGAAAAGAAGTAAGGAATTCCATTTTTCCTTTCTGACATTTTTGCCCAATACACTCTCTTTTTCTCGTTTTCTATCTCTTTTATATATCTCCCCCCCCCAAAGTAGCTTGTTTCGGACACAGATATTAATGAACGTCCTAAATGATTCTTTGTCAAGGCATTCTTATTTCGAGAGATTAATGGGGCTATTTTTGGGGTTCGGTTTATATCATCGTTCTTATATTTTTCCCTTCGTAATATCGCCAGGCGAACGATTTTCAGAAGGAGGGAAAAGATTTGAGGCACTTCTCCGCTTCATTCAATCTTTCGTTCGATTTTTTTTTCCTTCCTTGCCATCTGCGAAGACACTCGGATGAGCTAAATTGCATACATAATGCAAGTTCTTTCGTGGCTGCTGAAGTTTTCCGCTTAGGAGGGGGGGTGGAGGTGTGGAGTGTGGGAATTTAAGAAGTGAAATGATCCATCACGTGCTTTTCACGACTAAAGTACTCCTTCTCCTTGTATTTCTGATCTTCTACTGAAAGATGTAGCTTATGACGTGCAAAATTTTACAGCGATTATTTTACATACTTTTAAATTATGCAAATATGGACGTTATTTTATTTCACGACATTAAGCCATCCTATCATAAAGACAATGAGCCTCACCAAACTTGAACTCTACCACATATATGTCACTGAAATACGCTAACGTATAACGTGCAACGTTTTACAGCTTTTATTGAACATAACTTTTAAGTTATAAAACCGGACGTCACTTCATAGCGTCACCATATCAAAAGGTCACTAAACGTCACCAGTCTGTCCACCAAACTTCAATTTTACTGCATATATCTCACCGAAATACATTAACGTATGACGTGAAATGTGTTAAAGCGATCCTTTTTTACATACTTGTAAAACATACAAACACGGACGTTACATTGTTTTGTAACATTACGGCATTTTTCAAAAAGTCTCCAAGC
>CM063506.1:166200725-166215725 GCA_032207245.1 Pardosa pseudoannulata | reverse complement strand
ATAAAATCCCATTCTATAATAAAAAATTTTCAACTTTTCCTTATTTCTACTTGAGGCGAATCTTCCTCTTTCGGATCCCATTGCTTCACGGTGCGGTGTACCTATGACTGATGCGCCCGGGACAAATGCCACCTTTGTCACATCCTAGTTACGGTCTACCTATACCCTACGGACACAAATGTACCGAACGTATGGCATGCTACGCCGACGAAGAACGTGTTAATTGAATGATTACTTCTTGTTAACCCTTGACTGTGACACCCGAACTCCGTTCGGGCATCATGAATGGGTCATTTTGGAATGCTCGACCTAGGTTTGGGCGAGAGAAAAGTCTGTATTTCAATTCCATTGAAGCCCGTATTCGGCTCTTTCAATGCATAATGTGTAATTTTACCTTTTTCCAAATAAATGGTGATACTTTCCAATGAAAAG
The DNA here is from genome assembly GCA_032207245.1 of Pardosa pseudoannulata. Lineage (NCBI taxonomy): Eukaryota > Metazoa > Arthropoda > Arachnida > Araneae > Lycosidae > Pardosa > Pardosa pseudoannulata. The sequence continues at coordinate 166,215,293 of CM063506.1, read as the reverse complement.
TTCGGCAGTTTCCCGTCATTTGTCGGATACTATAAAAGATTTGTGAAATTCGACTGAATCTGAGATGGAATTCACGACAGTTGATACACGTAATAATATTGTTGTATAAGTCTATTATACTAGCATATAGCCCGTCATATGATGGGATTAGTAAAAGTTTTAATTTTCCAGAACTGTAAAGTACTTTATGAGGCAGGTATGTTTTTTGGCTGAGGATTATCTGATATACGCACAATAATTTGTTTATCTTCATACTTCTTTAAAGTTTCTCTATATTATGAATGCAGTTTAGAATCAAATTGTATTCATTTAGTCAAACCGTGTAGTTATGTATAGAAAACAAACACACAAAAGAACAAACTTCTTAATTTTTAAAGATGTGTAACTTAAATCCTAGATATTTATGAGTCCGTGAAATAGACTCCTAGATTTTTATGAAAAGAATTTGTTGTTAATACCGGTAATAAAATTTTCATTCCAACAAAATATAATCGATGATTCAATTTAAAATGATCGAATGTGTACCTAATCTATTATTTAAGCCAAATATAAAAGAAAATTATTGACGTAATATCTAAGTTCAGCGAAAAAACATATGAAAATAATGTACATGGTATTTAATTATTTAAAATAAGAAATGATTAATTGATATAGTTAAATGAAAAAAATGTTATTTTTACCTATTTATTATGTGATAAACTTAATCACCTGCTCCTAACTGGGGAAAATAGGGCTTGAAATAATGACATTAAATGCTCGAAAAGGGGTTAAGGGGTGGATTTCGGACGTAAAACGTTCTTTTTATTTTAAGACTTGCTTTGAATTTTGCTAACCCTAACTCATTAAGAATCTAATATGGATGCCCTTATCCATTTCAGGTAAAAAAAAATCATAAATTCGAGGACAGACGGATAGATAACTTTGGACATTATTATATAGGGGATGAGGGACATGGAATTCACGACAATTGATACACATAATAAAATTGTTGTATTGGTCTATTATATTTATCTTGAAAATTATATAATTGTATTTATTTTGCTGCCATTGAAGCAAAAATGACTGTCATCTATTAACATTTCTCATGTGAAAATTCTGAAAATAGTAATTATTTCGTTTAAATATTTTTTTTTTGAAAAATAATCCATTTCTAACATTTTGATGATAACAACGAAAAAAATTAATAAGGAAAAAAACTTTTGTCAATTTTTTTCTCAAATATATTCTACAGGCAAAAGGTTAATGAATGGAAATATTGATAAGAAGTTTCGATCAATGGCTGTTTATCTCTCACGTTCTCAGAATTACCGACCCCTCCTCTTACTGTTTCAATATTGTTTCGCTTATTTGTTTACACTACTTTTTTTCTTAATGACATATGCAGTCAGAGAAGGAGAAAAATATCGTGCCAAGTCCCTTCCCTCTTCTATCCCATATTTTATTCCCTAAATCTTTTTCTTTACTAGTTTCCTTAGGTATTAAAATATAATAATAAAAAAAAAATCGGAGAGAAAAACTGGAGTCCAAATTCCCTTTCCTTCCCTTCCGTTTTTGTTTTGTTAGAAACGAGCCTATAAGGTTCTACTCTTTTATAGTTCATTATTTCCTTCGTGGTCAAAAAGCTCTTTAAGCAGCTTTTGCCATTTTTACATATTTTAAGTGTTCTCAGAAGAAAGACTGTTTTATTTCTACCTATATTTTTAGGAATTTGTGGACGCAGCCAAGAAAAGAATAATGCGAATGAATCATCATTGTCCCAACTAGATGCTTAAAAAATATACATTATTTGAGAATATCGATTTTTTTTTTGTTACAACTTTTCTATCAGTGCTGCTTCGTGGAACTATACCTTTTAACGTCCTGAATTCGTTTGTGCGGGTGCTCAAGTATGGAAATAATTATTTACTTTGGGTTACGTTATAAGAATTCTTAAAATAAATTATTTCCCGAAATGTTTATAAATCTTTTTCGTAACATCATTAGAAAGTTCATTTAATATTGCAAATAAACGACAAAAATAATCGTTGTTTGATACTTATATTTTGAGTAGGAAACTTTTGCATCTTCCAGGCTGAAATGTTGAAATACGTTGGGAATTGTAGAAAATAATCATAGTATTATTAATACTATGATTACTAAACAGTTATTATAGTAGTTTGGCACATTACTCTCTTTGGAGTTCGCTCCCAAAAATATAAGTTTAAGATTTCCGTACTCTCCGTTTCCTACTAAACAAGTTATAATAAATATGCGTTAACCGATTCTGAACGGTCGCGAACATCCATAGCAACAGTGATACTAGAACCCACTAACTGTGGTAGAGAAGCTGTTGATTCAGCCATCGTCCTATTCCGCATGCATTATAATCTTGAGACAAAGACGTATTGATAGGGGGTCTAGATGCTCTCCGAAATACTTTCAATGTATACATTACAAGGTGTTTTAAAACTTATTTAAAAGTGTTTGTGCACCATTAGTTGTCCACTGCAAGTGTTGAAAGATCGTGTTGAACCATGAAAAAAGTAAAAATATTTTTTTCGCAATACGGTTTCGAGAGTTTGACAAATTTTACGTTACTTTCCGTGCATAGAAACGCGGCTGTAAATGCAGATGAAGATTTCAACTGGCTGGCCTTAAAGGCTACAGGAATTAATTGACTCCTATAAAATGGTAGTTTATAATTGAGTATTTTGCAATTCTTTTGTCGAATTTCGTTGTCTTATCAGGTATGAAATTTCACAAAAGAAAAGTAAAAAGGTATGTCACAATTCCTTTCTCAGAATTTAATATTTTTTTCTAGTTATTCAGAAAATTACTTTAGCTTCAATATATCTGGAAAATATTGGAGCACAGTTCAATCAGGCTCCAGTCTTTTCCCGTCAAATTTTAAAAGCTGGCAAAAACCGAGAGCGTCCATTAAAACACACATTAGGATTGCAAATATATTCTTAAAGTACAACCAAATTACGTAAACAATGTTGCAGATCCGTTTTTTGACGTATTTACGTATGCATGGAAAACTGTAGACGGACGTATAAGGCTTACGTATCTATGTATTTTTCATATGCGTGTAAATAAAAGTTTTTTTCAAGAAAGTTTAATGCATTTTGGTTTAAGGCTTAGGAACCTCCTTCCCAACGAAAATATATCTTGACCATGTCACTATCTAGAAAGTGATATCAATTTTGAAATCAATTTTACTTCTACTAGGGATTCTGAATGATCGAGACTGAAGCCTAAGCGCGAAGCGGCTATTTAGAAAATAAAAATCCTTCGAAATCCGCTATTTTTTACGACACGTCCGTCGCCACTGCCAGAACGTGTAAAGAAAGGGATTTTCCGCCGTAAATAATCCCATGAAAATAAATACCATCTCATTATCAGCGCGGATTCCTTCTCGAAAACGGACTCCGTCAGCAGTTGCCTTTAACCGTAACCGAAATGATAACAATAACCATAATGAAAAGAAAAAACACGCACTGCAAACGGAATTTATGGCCTGGGGCCTGTACCGACATTAAGCGATATCTTCTCCATCATTAGCTCTTCATTACCGACTTAAAGCCCGGGAGATAATTTCGGATGGCCATAACGGGCCCCCATAAAGCACTTCAACACATGGCCCCCTCCCCACCCCCGGAGGGCCATAAACTGCCACCGGCTTATCTCCGGCCCTTATGTATGTGGAGTCTCTCCGAACAGACACTTTTAGTGTCGTATGACGGCTGTTCGGTTAATTCGCCTCTATGGGTGGGCCGAAGGGCATGTTCAATCAGACGAAGAGCGTGCCTCGCTTCGCGTGGGTGCTCCATACAGATGCCTGGGGAGATTCGGTCACGTCATCGGTCCCATTTCCGTATATTTAATTTTAACCTCATTATTCTTAAGGATCTCTAAATAGAGTGATTATCCATGGATTAGCTTAGAGAATACGAAATGGTCGCGATGTTTCAACTCTAGAAACGGAGAATGGACCATTTTGACCCAAAATCTATTTTATGCCCAATTTTCTCATGAAGTTACTAACGACATTGACTTTTCTTGACTTTTACTAATTTTATACCCTTGAAACTTTTGCGCGTCTAGCTTTAATACTTCCATATTTGTTCGGGTAATTTATGAGGAGATGTCTTCAGTACAGATAGTGTGTTATTTTTCTAAAAAAAAAAACGCTGTCATACATGCATATAATTAAAAAGATGTTTTAATATCGATTGAATTTTTTTAAATATAAAGATTTTTTAATATTTACGTTATTTGGGTAAAAAAAAAAAACTATTTATAGTATTTCAACCCCTTCCCTGTTTTGCCCGTGCGCTATACGGGCACAGCTTGCGGGCCTTTACTGATACGTACGGCGTACGGACAATCTGATTTCTATTTCGCTTGCACTGTTTCGACCGTATTTTTTCCAATTTTAGTAACAAATTATTCGTATAGATGTCCAGTAAATGATAGTTTGCAGTTTATTATATTTTCTACTCTGATTGGATGAAAAGCGCGGGTTTTTTCGCATGTTTTGTAGTATCAGAAGACAAATTGTTATCTTTCAGGGTATAGCTTTCTGGTTATATTTTACTAACCGCCTGATAATTTTATTGATGTAAGAGGTGAATAATATATTTTTACTTTTAAATAATGGATAATTCAGAGCGTGTGGAGCTCATTTCTTGCGATTCGAACTGTGACTCGGAATCAGAAACTGAATTATCTGTAAATGATAGTAGCGAAAGTTTACTAGATGACCTGGATAGTAGCGACTCTGATAGTAGTACAGATGGAATCGGTCGAGCAAGACAATTTTTTGAAATTAATTGTGATAATCCTTCGGATCCGCCTCCTAGATTTGCTTTCACTGGAATTCCAAAAATGAACTTGGATATCGACGAGACTAAAAGTAAACTTTAGTTCTATGATGCTTTCATAGAAAGAAAAAAGTTGTAATAAATGGTTAAAATATTAGAAATGTTAATTTTAATAACATATCTTTACTGTAAAATGTAAAATGAACAAAAAATGCAATAAAAAATGTATTATTTTTTTGACCGAATTCTGGAAAAACAAAACTGTCAAAGGGTTAAAACCTCATTTTAGGCAGCGGCAGAAAAAAATCCATTCCGATACTCAAATGTTCCTGAAATTGGATGCGAACAAATCTGATTTTAACTGTTTGATCCCCCAGTAGCGCGATCGTACTGTTCCGTTTTTACGTCGAGAAAACCCAGCTTATTTCGAGCGTTGTAGACCACTGATGGTGCGGCATCGACTGTGGAAGTCCCACGTGCTCAGATTTAATAAAGCAAGAACATGACACAGCTCCTCTTTGTATGTAAATAATACATTTTACTATAATAATAATTATGCAATATTGGAGCATATATGTTTAGAACATAAAATAGAAGAAGTGCTATCGCTCCGCTTGGGATTGATAGACATGAAATAAAAGAAGGGCTATAGGACTGCTTAGGTCTTTTCGTACCCATGCAGATTGCGCTGCTCGGGATTCTTCGACAGTATTTTTTCTTTCTTTCTTTAAGCCCTCTGGGGCTCAAATGGTTAAAGCACAAGACAACGTTGGAAGAACGCGGAAGTAAAGAGCGTTCTTTATGTTTACTAGCATACAGCCTGTCACAGGACGGGATTAATAAAATTTTTTATTTTCCAGAACTTTAAAGTACCCCATGAGGCAGGTAAAAAAAATGGTTTGTTATTTGGCTAAGAATTATCTTGCAACAAAACATAATCGATGATTCAATTTAAAATAGTCACATATGTACCTAATCTATAAGGCGATTTCACGCAGTAGGGCAAATTCTCAAATTATGACAATTCTGGATTCAGTTTCAAACGGAAGGGCAGTTTATTGTTTGTCTATTGGCTGTAAACATGGAAATGAATGGGAAGGGCATTAGAGTAGTTCGTGACGTTGCGACAGATTGCCTTATTATTTAAGCCAAATATAAATGAAAATTATTTACATCATATCTAAGTTCAGTGATAAAATGTATGAAAATAATGCAGACGATATTTAAATAATTTAAAATAAGAAACCATTAAATATTAAAAGAAATGACGTCACAATGCTAGAAAAAAATTGATCGTTTTGCCTATTTATTATGTGATAATTTGATAAATTTAATCGCCTGATCTTAACCGGAGAAAATAGGGCTTGAAATAACGGCATTAAACGCTCAAAAAGGGGGAAGTGGGGATTTCGAACGTTTTACAGACGACAGTATTTTTCCTTGTGATATGAAGCCTATTTTGCTAACCCTAACTCATCAATTATACAACATGGATGCCTCCGTAATTCCAGATCCAACCCTCTTCATAAATTCGAGGACAGACAGACAGATAACTTAGGCTATTTTATATAGGGGATTTCCAGTCTTTACAACTGTTGCCATTCAAAGTGTTGCAATACTGTAGGTTTCGATACTACATACCTACGCCTGTTATACATATTATTTATGTAAAAAAATGATTGGGTGGATTGGAACGCTATGGTCTATTGTTTTATTAAACGAGGGCTTACGAGACAAAAACGTACTATTAAAGCCGATTTCGAACGGCTGCAAACATCGACGGAAACAGTCGGATTCAAACCCATGGACTTTGGTGCTAAAACTTTATCCTATCGCCCAACGTTCGGCTTTCGAATACATAATCTTGCAACGAGTAACATTAAAATTCAAAAAGAATACCCGAAGAATTAGGAAAAGAAATGTTTAAAAATTTACCGAATTAATGATATTAAAACCAAAAATGGAAGACACGATTTTGCGTCGAATAACATTAAAATTTCAAAAGATTTTATGAAGAATTTGAAAAAGAAGGATTACAAAATTTACGACATTCTTAAAATATTAGAATCGACAATAGTAACGAAATTCTTCGAGCATAAATATTAAAAATTATTAAATACAAATAATTAAATGACATTACCACTAAAAATTGAATACATGATCTTGCAACGAACACAATTAAGTTTTAAAAAAACCCATGAAGAATTTGGGAGAGAAAGATTTTAAATTTAGTGAATTAATGAAATCCTTTGAGCGTATCATTTCTAATTACTAGACATATCATTTACCGTTTCTTTCAAGATTGATTTTCAATGACACGCCAAGTTCTTTTCCCACATTATTTATATAAAAAAGTTTTTTAATTTGAAGTGTAAGTGAATAGACTTTTTTTCCATTGTTGGATTCAAATAATCGAATCATCCTTCGGAGGAATCCGAATTCAATTTATTAATTTTACAGCAAATCAAAGGAGGTAAAAATGGAGGCCAATTGTTCCTCGGCGTGCCACGTCTTTATTAATAATGATTAATTGCCTCCGATGGTGGGTGAGATAATAAATATGTGGGTCAGACATTGGCGCATTTGTTGGCGATAATGACGTCGAAAATTATCCTTGTAAAACGGGAATCTCCTTTTTATTTTTTTCTTTAGTCGTTTAGAGTTAAATAACTTTTAATTAAAAAATTTAAAAGATTTCAGGCCGCGTTTCTGAAATGTGTCTTTACAATAAAACGACCGGAACCTACATACTTGCTGTTCTACAAGGAATTTCAATTGGCATATACGCGTATGTATGTATGTATTTTATACAAACACACACACATATATACATATATGTGTGTATACAAACACACACACATATATATACATATATACACATATACATACATACACCCCCATATATGTGTGTGGATTTGTGTGTATAATATGCATTTCCATTTTAGAGTCTAGTGTTTTATAGATTCTATTAAAGACTAATAAAATCTTAATATAAAATTTATTAGAATGCATAGTTGCTATATATTTGTCCTCATTTTATATATATATATATATATATATATATATATATATATATATATATACATATATATACGTGTGTGTGTGTGTGTGTGATAAGACGGACTTCTCGATGGGAGGTTGCAGTCATGACCCATATTAAATGACACCGTTTCAGCTAAAGACCTTTATTAAGATAAAGTTGGAGGACGGATTCCCACTTCATCATAGGGACAGGACAAACGGAAGGTTCGGCTAGCATGAAGTTAGAATTAAAAAGGCCCTTAACACCTGGGTCAACATCTGGGGGAAAATATCTGCCCAACGACATCGTGCATCTTCTTCTTGTTTTGAAATTCAATGTACAGTTATAACTGGTCAGACCCTTCTCTGAGGACCTAAACTGTATCTGCAGTGGTCGATTTTGGTTAGGGGTTAAAAAGGTTAATGCAAAAGGACGCAGGGATTTTTAGCCCTTGACTTCAGATTTGAAAACCCCTAAGAATTTTCCTTATATATTATATATATATATATATATATATATATATATATAGAGAGAGAGAGAGAGAGAGAGAGAGAGAGAGAAATTCACAATAAATTATCTCTATTCAATCTTTTAAATTAATATTACATCTTATTTTGGGAAATATATTTGAATAAAGGATCAATAACGTGCGAGATTAGCATTGGCAGGGAGGTTACACGACTCGCAAGTAATCTTTCTGTCCGCTCATCAAATTCTCACTATGAAAGCGTTTCGGCCCTTTCTTTCTTTTGATTGCCTTCTAAACTGGGATGGCTTTCGGACTGCACTCAATCTTGCGTAAGCACATCTATTCCAAAATAAATTGGATGCTGTTGTTTTTCAGACAATAAAATTCGTGACTTGATTGCTTTGTTGTATGTCTTCAAAGTTATATGTTCAACTTACAAAATGGATAAAAAAGCACGTTAACCCTCCGAGTGGAACACATCGGAGGAAAAAATTCTCCAAAAATACTCTAGAATTTTACTCCGTTTGTAACCAAAGCGTTCAGTGAATTTTCCCTACCCCCCTTTTCGGCTAGGATCTACTAAGGGATACACCCCCTCCCTTAGTGTTCCTTTACTTCCTGTACACCTCCCAGAGTTACTGCCTACGGGGGCTCCAATGTCTAACGAGTGCAATTTAGTCTTCTTATCCACAGTGACCCCATCTCCGATTTGACCCAAACAGCTTCTTTCTTTGAAGCTCTGGGCTATTTCATGGCGATCAGTAAAAACCGCTTTGACTCATCTGTTTTTAAGATCCTTTTCGAGAACCTTTCTAGTTTTCGACTATATGGCATCTCTTCTCAAACTTCTACTACGTTACATACATATGCATACATAACGATCCGAATGCCCTCTTATCTCAAGAAATCCAGAGTCTACATATCAAACGGGGAAGTTATTTGCAAGTTATCTGACACCCTGCATTCTCCAGGGATCATTTATTCTTGCGGGGACGGGGGTGTCGGACATGCTACCTTCTCGAACAAAAGCATGACATAGTAATACGAGAAACTTCACTTTTCATTCGAAAGACGTTCCTATTTCCTTCCCTAGCGTAAAAGTATCTAAAGCCCAAGCTTCTGACGTGTATATTTAGGAAGGATAAGTCGATCAGACGATGCAGAACACCGTTCGAATATTCCCTCTCCGACCCACACCGACTTTTCCCAGAATTAATCAGCTGCGACTGTTCTAGAAGCTAAGTCCGCGGGGTTCCGATTCGACGAGCATTCACCGACTGTTTAAGATTTCACACCATCGAAAATCCGCCAAATAAAGCGACACGGATCTCGCATAATCCGAAAGAGTGCTCGAGACAGATACATTCCAGAATATCGATAACCGAATGTTTCTGAGGATCCGTACCGCGGAGGAAAGGAAGATTCGGCAATGCGCAGGATTTCGAAAGGGATTAAAATTTTCTCGGACGCGGGCCGGAGGGATTCTCGGGGCGAAGTATCTGCGGTCACCGGGGGAGGAGAATTCGGAATGCGAAGAAGCCGTTCTGCATTCGAAATGAAAATTAGTTATTGAGAAAGATTTCGGTGGATTTTCGAAAAATTATTACCGCTGTGGACGAGGGATCGGGCGTGAAACAGAACGCTTAAAGCATAATATATCGTTCGAATTTGGAGAAAATTTAACTTCTCAACGCACCGAACGGATTTCAAGCCAAAGTCATAATAGGAGGGAAAAGAAAAAATGTAAATACACGAGGAAGTATTATTGAAATAATAAAAAAAAAGTTAAAAATAAATAAAAAGCAAATGCAAGTAAAAAGTGTGACTTACGAATAGTTTTTGTTAAAATTCACATAAATAGAAAAAATTAATGAAAAAAACGAAGAAAAAACAATTGTAATGATTATTTCTTCATTTACTGCATTACATTTTTTTCACTGATTGGAAATTAAAGAAGTATAAAAGTTAAGCGAGAAAAGCAGATTAAGCTAATTTAATTAATTAAATTAGTCTTTGACTTTTTTCTGCTATTAAGCTGCAAAAAAGAATTTTGTACAATTCGTTTTAGTTATAAACATATGTAAGATACAATATATGACTGATTACACAGGCCTGCGAAATTGAAATTTTTGAAAAATACAAGAAAAGTTTTTCCTTATTTTTAAGTTATTTGGTATGCTGATTTCGAAAATGACCTCCATTTTTTCCATCACGTCAGGATTTTTTGTAAAATTGATATACATATTACTGGTAATGTCCTATATGGAAAAAATGTTCTCGAACTGTTTGCTTGTACTGGCTGGAAACAGTGGGTTTTATCTATTCACGTGAGTTTATTTAATTTGTTTATGATGAGGCATATTAATTTTTAAACAACAATTAAAATTAAAAATATATACATTTTGATATAAAGAATGAAAACCATCGCAACCAGAACGCATGAGCCGCATCAGGGGAAGACCAAAAGTTCCCTCGTTATTAAATTTTTTACATTAATTTTAAAAGAAAAAGAAAAACCGCAACGACCTGTTTTTACGTTTTATTAAGGTTCATACATGAAATAAATGTAAGTTTGAAATATATTTGAAACTCAATACGAAACAAAGACATTTAAATTTAGTTACGTACATTTTTTTCCTTTAAAATTTCTTTTTGACGTTCTTCTTTTATGTTCAATCATATCTTCATCTCTTGCTAACATCCAACAATAGTCGGCAAGCATATTTTTATTCCACATACCTTGATATTTTCTCTCCATATCCTTGATGTCTTGGTGGAACCTTTCTCGCTGTTCTTCGCTGACGGATATTAAATTTTCGGGGAAAAAGTCCAAATGCGATTGGAGGAAATGCAATTTTACACCCTTGGAGCAACCCAACATGAAATTTGTATATCATGTTGCCAACAATTGTTTTACATTTGGGATCTTTGTGATTGCCCAGAAATTTTCCCACAACATCTTTCAAGGCAACCCAAGCTTCGCTTTCCTTTAATGTCATAGTTGTCTCAAATTTGTTATCCCTAATAAGTTTTCGGATGTCTGGTAATACGAAGACTCCCTCTTTCAATTTGGCTTCAGATAATACAGGAAACTTTTTGCACATATATTTAAAGCAATCACCATCTTTTGGAAGAGCCTTAACAAACTGCTTCATAACACCTAATTTTATGTGCAAGGGGGGTAATAATATTTTTTTTTATCAAACAAGCTTTCTCGAATTACATTTTTGGTGCCTGGCACAAGATTCTGCCTTTTGGGCCAATCTTTTCTGACCCAATGTTGTGTTTTGTCACGGCTGTCCCACTGACAAATAAAGCACGGAAATTTTGTATACAGTGTTGACTGAGAAGCATGTGAGGATTTTTAAATAACCGCAAATTATCTAGCCGTGGTTGTCATATTTTATTTTGTTGAGAACGAGAGCTAGGTTTTCATACCTTTCTTTTAAATGCACCGAGTGTCCAACTGGCACTGACGCCCATTGGTTTCCTTGAGGAAGTAGGACGGCTTTAAGTCTACTTTTTGACGAATCGATAAAAAGCCTCCATTCATCTTTATTGTAGGGAATCTTAAATTTTCTCATCAATCCAGGAACATCTGAGCAATAAACAATCTTCTCGTCTTCGTCAAAATATTGAATAAATTCCTTTTCACGTTTCCTGTACCAATAAAAAGTGGTTCCTTTGGCCAATTCTTTCAATCTGGAGCCTAATAATTGAGCTGCCTGTTTAGAAAGGCTCAGATCTCTAGTCAAACCATTAAGTTCAACCTGAGAGAAAAGCCTACGGGAGTCGTCTTCAAAGGGGTTATATTTTGTATCGGATTCTTTAACTTCGGGATGTTCAGAGTCAAAAGATTCGGAATTAAAAAAACTGGTAATTCTCTCGGAGGCAAAGGCACTGGCACATCAGGTCCATGAGGAACGGGGCTTATGGACGAAGGAATGTTTGTAGGGTACGATATTAGCTTGAAATTTTTTCTATTATATCCACAGGTATGCAAGAATAAAAGTAACAGTCATCAAAGTGGTTTTTTGGCCCCCTCCATTGGAATTCCAAATCGTAAGGCAGTCTTCTTTCCTTTAAACCATGAGTTTTAAATCATTGACACTGCACACAAACTTTATGAGAAGCCCAAGATTTGTCTTGGTCTCCTCATGCCAAACATTGTTTCATGCCAAAACATGCAAAATAAAGCGTTTTAAGTACCCTGTGATGCTCCTCTTGCGATTTTTAATGACACTATATTCGCTGCAAATGTAGCAAAAGTCATCAGGAATATTTTCATAACTTCTCGAACTTGAAGCCATTTTCACAGAGTAAGTACTGGTGTTTACATGAGGACTAATAATAATAAGTCATTAATAAGGATTCGAGCGTAGCTATAGGTTGACAGCGATTGCGACGGGAGGGAGGGATGATGAAGAGGGACATAGCGCGTTCCCAGGTTCGCGCGCTTCCAGGAATCTGTCTAATCGGTGATCTGGATCAACATTGAAGCTTTCAAAGCCCTAAAATACTAATTGTAGTTTACCACAGAAGGGTATTTTAAGGGTTTTACCCACGGTAAAATGTCAAAATATGAAGGAAAATATAAAAGCAAAATATGTGAGAAATATTCATAAAAAAACACAAAAAATTGAATTTTTCAAAAAAATGTGACGTGATAGACATTTTTAATGATTCTTTTCAAAATCAGTACTATAAAATACGTTAAGTTCAGTTGTCACATCCCTTGTATTTTTTTCATCGTAGGCCTGTGTTATTGTTTAAATGTGTAAAATGTGTAAAGTACTCCCATAGGAGCATGCGTCGATTTCTGATACCAATTTAAAATGACAATAAATCCATTTTTTAAAGAACGCAAAGCTCTTGCACACCTCCTGTACCACAATAAAATGAGAAAGGGAAAGAAACTACTTTCCTAGAACGCCCATAATTCTGTATGTTGTCCGATTTGAAGCACATACTCCTATTCAAAAGTTGAAAAACAACACATTGGTCCATTCGTAGGATACCATAGCAATGAATAAGTACATCATGATATAAAAATGGATTCAATAAGAGCAGTTATCAGGAATCTTGAAGAGAACGTTTTGTTGAAACTTGTAAAAAGTGAAGAAATTACAAATCTGCCTGAGAGTTTTTCAAAAGACCGAGAGCTACAATAGTCTTGTACCCTTCTATTAAACTTACTCCATACATATATGAACAAACTTACTCTATACAAACTTACTAGATATACATACACACACATACATATATATATATATATATATATATATATATATAATATATATATATATATATATATATATATATATAAAATATATTATATATATATATACATTAAAAATATTACTTATATATATAATATTCACACATATAACATACATACACATACACATATATATTACATACATATACACACATACATATATAACATACATACACCACATATATATTATATCATATATATTATATATACACACACATATTTATATATATATATATGCAATACACACACATATATATATATATACATATACATATATACACACATATATGTATATATATGTATATATAAATATACATATATATTTACAATATATATATACACGCATATGTATATATAAATATGCATATATATTTATAATATATATATATATATATATATATATATTCATATATATATATATAATATATATATATATTATATATATATATTTACAATATATATATACACGCATATGTATATATAAATATGCATATATATTTATAATATATATATATATATATATATATATATTCATATACATATGACTATTTAATATGAATATTTCTAAATGAGCTATTAATAAACAAAACAATTATCAATAATAACAGCTTACCTTCCAATGATGCAAAAAAAAAAAAAAAACACAAGGAACTTACCTAGAAAAAGAAGAAAAGATATAAGAACGATATATTAGACTCAAGTTAAACTGCATAATCTACCAAGGCATTAAACAACATCCTGCATTTCTAAAGCAAAGCAAATTGCAGACTATTTTGTTGGCTTGGTTTAGAGCTACTGTTTTGCTACACGAGGTCTAACGAGACCGTAACTTATTGCTTAAAGCCGACTCCGAACGGGTACAAACATCCAAGATATCAACTTGAATCGAAACCGCAAACTCTCGAACTTACTGTTTTTTCATCGTTGAGCAGTATTTTGTTCTCAAGCTATCTAATTGTACTTTTCAGTTATTAATGACGAATTGAATAATAAC
>CM063506.1:166188225-166193225 GCA_032207245.1 Pardosa pseudoannulata | reverse complement strand
AGCCATATCTGTCATAAGTCATCTCTTTTCAGTACTTTTCTCATATAGGATAGCAAATAAATCTCTTATCACGAAGTTTTCCTTTTTTTCAAAGACATCTGATTATGTTTTAAAATGACACCTCCTCACTCATGATGACTTGATGTCATATTTAAAGGTGTTTAAATTTCAAATTTTGTTTTACTTCCAGGTGTCTATAATAGCTTCTATGTTAGGTATTTATTAATATAGAGTCATCAGAAATATCCGGCCGTTAATGGGTTAATGCGTTTACGATTTTCTACGTCACCAAATTAGCTTTATATTTATTTAATTTTTGTAAATAAGTATACATTCTAGGTTAGTCATCACCAAACGATGACCGAGTGAAGATGACCGGGTGGTATATCTGGTCTTCAGTACCGGAGTTCGCGAGTTCGAATCCCACTCATGACATAGCTATTTGCAACAGTTTGGAATCTATTTTAAGCAGTATGTCCCAGTCTCGTTATCCCTCGTGTAGAAAAAACAACGATGATGTTTGCGAGAAAATTTTATTCTGTAGCAGAAGAAATCATCATAAAAATGAATCCTAAACGTAGCTCTCCAAACCAAACCAAACTTCGGTTAATTATCTGCATACAATTGACTGTAGTTTGGATGAATTTTCTGTACTATATCACAATATGCATGATAGGACCCAATAATTTATTTTTTCTAACAAATCTTTGCAATGAGATTTTAATTTCAAGCCATGTTTCTATTTCGTCCAGACCGCGATCCTTGATTACCCGAAAATCAAGCTGTGTTTAAATCCAAACATTTTCTTAACTTATTTAATACACCGAACACAACCTTTCGCCGATGACGTGGAGCCGTTCTGCATACCTTGAAACTAATTGCCAAAATGTTTTAACGAAATTGAAACCAGAATGCGGCCTGGACGATAGCGCGGCTTACAAACAACGCACTCTTCTTCTTGGGCCCGAAATTCCCTTAAACCTATTTGGCAACAAGGGCGCTTGCATCCTCGAATGCGGCAAATTCAATTAATTTGCCAGCTGAGACCGAATCGAACACACAATTTTTCATTAAGAACAATTAAGCCGGGGCCCCGCCATGACAGTTTCGAACGATCTTTCAACAAAGGGGGAAAGTTGGGCAGTCTAACAGGATTTAGGAGTGCTTTTTTGTGTACTGGATTCGATCGAGTGCTCTTTAAAATGCAAAAGAATTTTTTTCTAGAAAGAGACGATTTTCTCTTAATGAATCTGAATAGTTTTTTTAGAAAAGAGTGCTTTATACAGATTAGGATTTAATTTTTATTGTCTATTGGATTTCGCAGTCTTTCATTGCAGATTGAATTAGTGTAGGATATCTAGTAAAATTGATTTTATGAAATAAATGTGCTTTAAACTGAAATAAAATAAAAATGAGTTCTGCTTAATATTCATATTCAAAGATATAAATGTGCTCAGTTTCTAATGATTAAAAAAAATTCCAATGAATTTCTTTCAATGTGTTTAATTATATTATACATATTCAAAGAAAAAAATATAGGGTAATTATACACATACATTAATGCATATATACATATATATATATATTATATATATGTATATATCTGTAATGAGTAGGACTTCACGATGGGATAAAAATTATACTGTTTCAGCTAAAGACTTTTATTAAGATAACGTTGAAGGACGGGTTCCCACTTCATCATAGGGGCAGGAATAACGGAAGCGTCGGCTAGCATGAAGTTCTATGTACAAGACACGTAACACCTGGGTCAACATCTGTGAGAAAGTATCTCTAGAAAAATCTGCCTCCGACAGCGTGTATCTCCTTTTTATTTAGAAATTTCCTAAATTGTCCGCTAGGGTACATGTAGAGTTAAAATTTGTCAGGCCCCTTCTCTGAGGGCGTAAACGGTAGCCCCAGTGGTCCATTTAGGTTAGGGGTTAAAAAGGGGAATGCAAAATGACGCGGGAATTTTTAGCCCTCGATTTAAGTTTTGAAAACCCCTGAGGATTTTCCTTACACACACACACACACACACACACACACACACATATATATATATGTGTGTGTGTGTGTGTGTGTGTGTGTGTGTGTGTGTGTATCGTGTTTGTTTGTAAGAGAAAATAAATAAAATCGGGAACCTAATGTAGGTATTTTGTATAACACGTCGATGACGGCTAATTAAGGAATGTACTGTCAGATAACTTTCCATCATGTTAGAGTTCAAAGATGCCGACGTCAATTCATAACCGAAAGCTCTCATAAAGGGCCGAAAAATTCTTATGTAGCCTCCACACTATGGCCAGTTGTTCACCACTTCCTGATGGTGACCTCGAACGATGGTTCACGGGTCGCATCCACACGCTGGGCCACTGAATGAAGTGAGCGCATTGATTCGTCCATAGGGTCTACTGCGCACTTAAGTTGCGCATCTAGCTTCCTTTGATCTTTAAAGAAAAACCGCCACCGAAAACCGCCATCGTCCTCCAAGGCTATTTTATCTTCTGCCGCCATCGTCTACGATAAGCCAAAGCCCCTCCAGACGGTGGTGATGGCTTGCAGTGGACCATAGTGTGGAGGCGCCTTTAGAGATTTTTAAATCTAAAGTACAAGGCAAAAAATTCCGCTTCTCTCTGCTTTCCCCTTTTTAACCTTTATCTAAACTGACCACTGGGGCTACAGTTCAAGTCCTCAGGGATGGCCCATTTAGGAAATTGCCCTACATAGGCCACAGGTGGCCCATTTACGAAATTCCCGAAGGTTTGGTTTGGTTTGGAGTGCTACGGTCTACTTTTTGCAGCACGAGGGCTAATGAGACTGGTACCTACAGCTTAAAGCAGATTCCGAACGGCTACGAACATCCTTGCCATAGCGGGATTCGAACTAGTACCGAAGACCAGCACCCTAACCAATTCGGCAAAGTTCCCGAAGGAAAAAAGGGCTATCGGAGACAGAATTTCGAATAGATTTGTACGCAGAATTTTGCTTAGTCTTTTACTTAGTACTTTATGTTAGCTGATATCCCTGTTTGACCTGTTCTTTATTGAAGTGGAAACCCGTCCACCCTGTTATGGTGACTGTACGTTCTCGTTTTTTCTTCAAGACCCCGTGACCCACATTCAACAATAATCAGGTTAGTTTTTAATCATTTGTAGCATTAAATATATCAAGCTGCCACTGGTCTATACTACTAAATACAAATTTATATATATATATATATAAATGAATTTGTGTCTGTCTGTGTGTCTGTACTTGACAGACTTAAAAACCATGCATCCAATCGCCTTGAAAATTTGGAAAATTATTAGGTATATCCCTAGGAAGGTTATTGTACATTTTTAACGTTCGAAATCCATTCCTTCCCCCTTTTACGAGCATTTCATGCCATTATTCCATTCATTTTTTTTTAACGGTTAAACGCAAATGATTCATTTTTTAATTTATCGCAACATAACTAAGTGAAAGAAGCAATATTTCTAGCAATGTGACGTCATCCCATGTAATTGTTTTAAACTCAGTTTTACTCAGTTAAAAGCAGGAGATTAAAATTTTCATTTTATCACATAATACATAGGTGAAAATGCTATTTTTCTATCATTATGACGTCATTCCTTTAAATATTTCATTTATTCATTTCTTATTTTATATTATTTAAACATCGTCTGCGTAGTATCCATTCGATTTGACCTGAAAATTTAGATATAAAGTGATTCACTTTCATTTCTATGCGACGCAAATTATAGAATTTTTATAGGAGAACTAATTTTAAATTTAATTCTTGGTTCATTTTTACGTTACAATGAAATGTTTATCAACCATATTCTAACAACAAAAAGTACAAATTTCAGTGACTCTCATGGGCAAATTAAAACAAATCATTTATACAGTTATATTCATATTCCTACGGTTGTCAATACGAATATGTGTTTCTGTTTCATACAAAACCACGTGGTTTGTCATAAATATCCTTCATTTTGGACAACATTTATTAATACCGCCAAAATGAGCAATGTTGCTGTCAAAACCTCTGCTTCCTATTCTACCACGTAATATGGCAAGGTATATTAACGTTTCTAATCAACGTACAGTAGTAATACAGTCGCTTAAAAACTGAATATTGTTATAATAAGCTTATAATAGAAATATATAAATATGCCAATAACTCGAACGGAACTGTGACGAATTTAGAGAGGTATGCACGAAAACCACAATCTTTGTTTAAAAGTAATATAAGTTTACCGTAGCGAAGCTCGGGCACACTTGCTAGTATATGAATAAGTAACGAAATACAAAGAAAAATGCTAAAAATATATAAAATAAAGTAAGAGAAGCGAGCTAAGTGCTCCACCTGAAAAACAAATGCCAAAGTAGACGAGCATACTATATCCTTTTCCTTTATTGCTAAACTCCTCCAGCAACCCTATACACCCGACGTTCTGCTAATAACGGTCTTCGACTTAAACGGTGTCTTCTTCTGGCCGTCACTGCGAAAATCTGTCTTATTACAAATATGTATAATATCAAAATTATTACCCCAAAATATGTCTAAAATTCTCCTCCCCCTCCCTCCTTTCTCAGTTTTTAATACCTAATCTGCCATTCATAATATTGTAACGGCGTGATTTAGCGGTATGTCGACATCAAAGAACTTTGCATTGAGAGGTGGACTTCGCTTGTATGGATACAAAGGGATTATTTTCCCCGGCACCACGATGTCTACACTGTCGTGCCCTATAGTAGAGGAACAATATACCAGACAACCCGGAACCTTCACTGACAGCCAGAAATAGGACCATCGGAATGAGAAAGGAATTGCCACGACTCGGATCTAGTCGCTAAGAATTCCAGGGACCCTGGGTTTGCGGCCGATGATTGTTTAACCCAGACCAATCCAGTTGTTCGAATGTGAGGTCATCGCTAGGTGATTCAATAATGAAATTGTGGGCGAGGTCCCTCCCTAGAAAGAGACGAGAGGAGATTTGTTTTTTAGAGAAGAAGTT
>CM063506.1:166170725-166178225 GCA_032207245.1 Pardosa pseudoannulata | reverse complement strand
CAGACGAGACATTTCAGCGCCCGCGACATGCGCTTCCTGGGAAGAAAAAGAAAAAAAGAGTAATAATAAACACAGAAAAAGAGGAGTGTGTGCCGGGAGCTTTTCATTTTCTTTTTATCTTCTTTCGTTTTTGTTTTTGGCCTCTCCTTTCTCTTTCGTTTCGCGTTTGATTTGCAGCTGCATTTTATTAAATTACTTTTTCGGCTGCTCATTGATGCTGTAATAACACCTCACAGCTGGGCGGTTTTTCTTTCACTTTGGGCGGTTTCGAACTTTTTTTTCTTGTCTTCCTTAGAAGTTTTCACTGTTTTGCCCTTTGTTCGACTCGTGAAGAGGTGAAAACGCTACTTCTTTGGGTACACAGAAGCGTTTGTATCCCAAGAGTATTTTCATATTCATTCCATGCTACTTAAAATGCACCGACCCTTTCTCGTTCCCCGTATTCTCCGACGCACGGCGACCGTGACGGGTTAATAAATAATTCACACACGCCCCAAATTCCAGATTCATTTGCTAAGTTGCAAATTTTTTATAAAATTTTTCTTCGCATTCACGTTTATTCTTAATACGCCAAATACGCTTTGATTTTCGGGGGAAAATTTCATTTCCCAATGGCTAAAATCATCCCGATTCATTAAAAAAATCCATCATAAAAAAGAAAATTGGAGATTTTCTTTCTTTTTTCCAATTCCCAGGTGAATCTGTTACTTTAAAGCAGCGTTTCTCAACCTTTTTCTGTCTCCCGTACCACTTGGTTGTACATGATGTTCAATTGTACCATTTTGTAAAAATGATTTTATTTCGTGCAATTGTTATGGCGAGTGTGCTTACTTATTTGCATTATAGGTTGACCTAGTATTCACGTTCTATAATGAGACAAATAACATCAAAACACACCTACATGTCATGCTGTATTATAAACTCATTGTAACATGTACATCAGTGTACATGTATGAGAGACTTTGCAGCGACAGGAAGAGTCAGAGAGAGCATTATGTCTTTATAATACCTTTATTCATGGATTACGCACAGTTTAACAGTCAACTATCAAACATGGCGTTCACACTCTAACAAAGGAGTCCTACTCAGCTAGGGTTCATGCAGCAACCCTTTCTCAAGACGCTCTCTCTTGCACTCCTCAAGCGTCAAGTGCTTTTACACTGTCTACCAATAAATATTTGGACACCTATGCAAATGACAATACCTGCGGTCCTGAAGTAAGTCACGTCCTCCGCCGGTATACATCGTGTGTCGAAGTTAACCAAGGCCTGGTATGGTGCCAATGGAGTTAATCGAATGGACTGGCCTGACTAGAGCCTAGACCTGAACCCTATCGAGAACCTCTGGGACGAGTCGGATTGCCGAATGAAGGGGTGCACTACACTTCCAAAATCGGTGAAGGAGTTTGTATGTCTACTCCCAGCCGAGTGGAAGACAATACCACTAGCTGTAATACAAAGACTTGTGGAAAGTATGCCCCGGAGGTTTCACGCTGTAATTGCCTCTAATAGAGACTCTACCAACTATTGATTTTGAATAAAGTTTGTTTTCCTTTTCTATCAGACGTGTCCAGATACTTATTGGTAGACAGTGTATAATGAGTTATTAGAGATTCATAGGCCTTTATTAAAAGAATGCGCTGCGTTTTCTGCTCTCAAACTCCTAAATTAATAATTTTACGCTTTTTAATGTGACATATAAGTATGTATGTGCCAGTTCGATGAAAGTTTCGAATTTATTTTCTAATTTGTTATATTTCGTTTGCTAATTAATTGTTGCATCAATGCATTTTAATAAACAAAGACTCTACAATCCCAAACATTAACACGTGACTTGTAAGCCGTGCGATGAGTGCAGTGCCATCCCAACAGCCGTGGCGACATCTCAAGTGACTCATGGCTAACCGACAAATTTAAAAATGCACTCCAAATAGAAAAATGTTATCGGTTGCCAGATTTTTGATCATCGACTGTACATATTACCAACTTTACTGTATAATTTTATGAATAAAAATGTTTAAGAATTATGAATTATCACAGGCTGGAAAACGTTGCTTTAACATGTGCTAAAAAGTTTGCCTTAAAACAAGATTTTCAGAACCAATAAACTTCGTCACATTTTTATTTACAAAACATGGTGCTGTATCACGAGATTTTGCTAAAATGTTGCAATTTATTTGAAAAATTATCTATAAAAACATTTAACAAAAATCTATGAAAAAGAAAAAAAAATCAGGAGATTTTTTACTTCAGATAGGCTTGCATGAAAGTGTCACTTTAAAACGTGTCCAAAAATTAAAATTTACTTTATAAGCGAAAAATCATCAACAATTAATGAAGTTTTCAATTTTAAGTTCTTCTAAAATTTTCGTGATCCATATGAAATACTATCTGCAATTAAAAAGAAAGAATAGAAAAGAAAGATATCTTCCTTCAAGTACACTCGTTTATTTGCACTTGAAGATGCCATTTTAACGTCTTTTCAAAAATTTTCATTACAAGACTTAAATAACTTTATTAGAAAAATAACTTTATATCATCTTTAATAAATTATGAAGTCACATCACCAGATTTTACTAAAATTACAAATACTGTAAAGACAAAAGAAAAAAGAAATTTCTATTTTTATGTATGCCTGGTGTATACTATATGAAATTGTCATTTTAACGCGCGTATTCCATAAGGGGTTTTCTTCGGGATTTTATACAAAATCTCTACATGATTTAGATACACACACCACACTATATCACCCACACCCACACCCACACACATACACACACACATATATATTCTGTAATGAGACGGACTTCTCGATGGGTGGTTACAGTCATTGTCATAAAAATGATACCGTTTACCGAATTTTTTTTACATATTATATATATATATATATATATATATATATATATATATATATATATTATATATATATATATATATATATATATATATATATATATATATATGCATTTCTGTACTCTTTTGGGATGGACAGATTTTACATAGACCTGTCCATTTATAAGGTCATTTTTATTCGCTAATAAATTATCAGCCCCTATGCTTAATACTTATTTTCGAAGAGTTTGCAGAAAATAATTTGAACTACTGTTATAACGTTCTAGGATTACATGATCTATGGGATGACAACCCACGGTGACTCTAATGCTTTAGCTCCGAGAGCTGCTGCTCTCGACTCTTTTTCGCACATTTTTATCTCTCGCTTGCGTGGGGAGAGAGGACCCCGATACCGTTTATTGTTTGTAATAATAAACTTAATCTGGCAACATTCTGCTATCGCGTTTGTCATCGCGACGATAGCGAAAAAACACGCTTTTCTCTCTCTCTCTGTAAGCGCATTGCTCTTCTGTCACTCTCCGGAATAGTAGCTGCTGCAGAATATTCTGGGAATAGAGGAATTCCCACTTTCTGTCAAGCGGCCCGTTCAGTGTCTGTTAGCGCCTCACTTTGCCTTATCGTCACGACTTTTCCCGCACTCGTTCTTTTTTTTTATCATTATTTGTGTGAGCGTAGGAATTTATTGGAGGCCGCCATGTGCCGTCTAGTGCAGAGATTTTTGGCCGAAATCTGTAACGGCGGGAGAAGTTAAATGGGAGAAACGTTTCAGATGAAAAGTTAATCGGGTCGTAGACTTTCTGTTAGTCAGAGGAGAGATGATTGGGTGCTATTTTCATGCGCCGAGCGGATGTTAGGGTGGGTCGGGGAGATAAACGCGTAAACAGAACCTTGACACGCCGTTGACTGTTAGCAGTCGTAAATTCGTGGAATCCAGCATCGCGGTTAACGCGGGTTAACACCTGTTTCCCATTTGAAAGGTTCACAACGATAGGGGAATAAGCCTATTATTTTAATCAAAAAATAAAATTGGTCACTAGCAGGGTCTGATAAAAGAACCGGTCGACTGGACAGCGAGCCTGAAACCCTTAATACCTTGGGGAAAAAGAAATCCATTATTTTTTTCGGTAGATGGTTGTGGTGATCGAGGTCTCTTAAAGTACCGATCAAACAATTTCAAATTTATGTTTATTTTCAAGGTGACATTTCAGACAAAAAAAAATATTTTTACTGTTTTTTGTTTGGTCCATTCAGTTGTGAGTTACAGGGTATAAAAAAGTAAGTCAACAAAGAGAAAATTCGGTACGTTTTAAAGTTTTTCTTTGATAAAGGCAAAATTGCAAGCCAGGCGGCTGAAATTGTGAACGGTGTTTACGGTGCCGATACTGTAACAGGTAATTACGTGCAAATTTGGTTTCGTCGATTCCTCTTCAAGCATCTTTGATGTTAAAGAGGCACCTGGACCAGACAGGCCCGTCGTCGAAAATGTCGATAAAAACGCAAAAATAATCGAAGTTGACCGGCATGTTAGTAGTCGTAGCATCGCCCAGGAGCTAAAGATCGACGGTTCTACTTCGTATTTGGTGGGACTGGAAAAGAATCATTTATTATGAGTTGCTTCCGTATGGCCAAACACTAAATTCGGATCTCTACTCTCAACAACTGGACAGTTTGAAGCTATTGATCAGAAACGGCCAGAATTGGCCAACAGAAGAGGTTTTGTGTTCCATCAGCACAACGCCAGGCCACACACGTCTGTAGTGACTCGCCAGAAACTCAGGGAGCTTGGTTGAGAAGTTTTAATGCATTCACCCTATAGTCTGCACCTGGCTCCAAGCGATTTCCACCTTTTTCTCGCATTGCAAAACTTCCTGAGTGATGAGAAATTGGAATCAAGAGAAGATAGTGAAAATCGATTACTAGAGATTTTCGCCAATAAGGACAAAGACTTCTATGAGGGAGGAATTATGAAGCTACCTTTAAAATGGCAAAATATTATATAACAAAACGGTGCCTTTTTGACGCAAATCGAACAATCCAAGACATGTTAAATAAAGTCATTAATTTCAAGGAAAAATAATGGATTTCTTTTTCCCCAACCTAATATAAAACTCCAATAATTTATACCTAATTTTTTAAACTTAAATTATTTAATCAGTAAAATTGAAAATCTTTCTGATTAATTATTGAAACAATATTTCACGAAACTTTACTGAGAGTTCTATAATAGATATAATGATAGTTTTCAATTTGATTCGAAATTACGAAATTCCAGTTTTAAATTTATACTTTTTTGGTACTTATAAACTAAACTTCCAAACGGTACAGTGTAAAAATGTTATTTGTATAAATTCAGGAAATGTTGTACTCAGGTAGGAATGGTTGCATTAAACACCACTCTCAACGCTAAACTTTGTCTTCATTGGGTCCTCGTTGCTACCATTCATAAGTGATTTTATATGTATGCATGTAATATATGTATACATATATATAAATTATTGTCTCTAAAATTTTTCAAATTTCATATCCCCGTTCTAGTTTTCTCGATCTTCACGTTCCGAGCCATCCCAAATAAGTCAAGATTATGTATGATTGAGATTGCTATTCCTCACTTCCTCAAACTAAATGTTGAATTAACCCTCTAAGCGGTTCGCACGTACAATTCTGCCAAACCGATGATGACTTCAAAACGGCTGTCATATACAATTTTCGACCTCCAAAAATGTTCCGAAAAAGGATGTAATGTACATTTCTGCCAGTGTTTTCCCCTATGGAGTTTTGAGAGGAGTGTCAGGTCGATTGTTTAGGAACTGCACCCCTCTTTGACTGACATTTATTGAGGGGTGTATCCCTACTTTCTGAGGCATAAAGACGCTGATAGCTTTTCATGGCTTTGTCAATTTCTATTTCGAAGGATTTCGTTTGCGGTAGCAGATGTATATCTAATTGCACCACTTAAATATCTTGTATGATTTTCGTAAAAAAATATAAATAATCCTCTTAAAGAATAATTTATTTGTACTATTAGAATTTATTATTTCTTATGGGATGATCTTCGAGATTTGACGAGATTATGTGTATTAAAAATTAACAATCTATAATATCTATTTATATATCTATTTATAACCGGATGTAAAGGGGCAATAACGAGGTTGGGTTTTCCGTATTAAGTTCTAGTCGACAAAGGGTGAAGGAAAAAATCATAGAACGCTGTTCCATGTCCATACACAATACCTTTAAAGTATGGAGACTTATGTGTGTTATATACATATATATATAATATATATATATATATACATAATACTTATAATATATATATATATATATATACATATGCATATATATATACATATGCATATATATATGTATATATATACATATACATATATATATGTATATATACATATACATATATATGTAAATATATACATATATACGTGCATACATTTTTTTTAAGAAGACGGAGTCTAAGACGGGTGGTTGCAGTCATGGCCAGAAGAAGACACCGTTTTAATCGAAGATCTTTGCTTGAAGAAAGTTAGGCAGATGGGTTCTCACCTCATATAGACAAGCTGGACAACTAACAATCTAAAACTCTAATAATATAAGGAAATCTGGGAAAAACATCTCCTGTGCCCTCCTCCGCTTCTTTAGGTTCGGACAAGCTGAATTTAACAGGAATTTCTAAGTAAAATGCTAAGGTTTGTCAACATCTCTGTGAAAAATGTAGCGTGTCTCTCTAATCTGTTCGGAAACTAAATTGGCGCTAGACAGTATAAGTGGTCCCTAGCGTGTACCATATCCCTAGTGGTCAATTAAGATGTGTGGATAAAAAGGGGAAAGCAAAGGGATGCGGTATTTTTGGGCCTCGGTTTAAGATTTGAAAACCCCTGAGAATTTTCTTAGACCTTAATGAAGACTTTCGTTTATAAATTTAAGTTGGAATCTCCAACTGTCCCATTACCAGAAATTTTGTGACACAATATTCTTTAAGAGGGCATCTTTGGGGGTTTCATATAATATACCTATATTAGTTTTCTGATTTAGTTTATTTTTCTTTACATATATATATATATATATATATATATATATATATTTGTATATGTATGTATATGTATATATTTTATATGTATATATGTAATACTACGGCCTTCTCAATGGGTGGTTGCAGTCATGGCCATAAAAATGATACCGTTTTAGCTAAAGACCTTTATTAAGATAACGTTGGAGGACAGGTTCCCACCTCAACAATGGGACAGGGCAAACGGAAGGGTCAGCTAGCATGAAGTTCTACGTACAAGACACGTAACACCTGGGTCAACATCTGTGGGAAAATATCTGCCTCCTACAGAGTGCATCTCCTTTTTATTTGGAAATTTCCTAAATTGTCCGCTAGGGCCATGTAGGTTTATAATTGGCCAGGCCCCTTCTCCGAGGGCGTAAACTGTAGCCACCGTGGTCCATTTAGGTGAGGGGTTAAAAAGGGGAAAGCAATAGGACGCGGGAATTTTTAGCCCTTGATTTAAGTTTCGAAAACCCCTGAGAATTTTTCTTTATATATATATATATATATATATATATATATATATATATATATATATATATATATATATATATATATATATATATATATATATATATATATATATGT
>CM063506.1:166155725-166165725 GCA_032207245.1 Pardosa pseudoannulata | reverse complement strand
TCTATTCTCTCACTGCAAGCGAACTGTTCCCTTTTCTGTAAAACGCGCTTTTCCTTTACGACTGTGTTACAACGGGGAAACCAGCGTATCATAAAAAGGTTTTACCTGTCGTCTCGCTTTACAAAATCGCAAAACTGCTAACCAGCAGTCCCTAAAAGATATACATTATTACTTATATGTTTTTGTAATTTATTATATTGCATTCATTTACACAACCATAAATTAATCGGTAATTCTAATTTTTCCGAGACATAAATTCTATTTAGGATTATTTTAGTGATTCTGGCCCTCTCATGCATGTCTGTCTTACAACGTGTTAATATCCCAACGTTAAAATTTTAAAAGAATATGAAGTAAGGGATTATTTGAACGCTTGAGAAATGAAATCTTGATTGAAAAAAGGTTATTACCATGAGAATGAATGTTTGGATTAACCGTGTTTCGATTACACTAGAATTTCAATTGTTCTCCAGTTCTCAGAGCAATAAAAAATATCCGAAAGATATTTTTTATTGGGCTAGTAAAAAAATTTCTCAAAATATTCTCAAATAAATCTCATTTGGTAAAATACATATATCAAACTTTATTCCAAAGTTTGCATGTTTCCCTTCTTCCAGTCTTTTTCTCACCTGTCTGTCTAAGTAAACATCTTAAAATAGAATGGAGGAGCAATGCAATGTTCCTCATTATCCAGCAACAATTAATGTTTCTCAACGTATTGTAAAAACGTCATAGAAAACATCTAACATCGAATGTTACAACGAGTCCTCTGTTCGCCCCTATTAGCGTTGCACGTGGCTATCAGCAGTTATGCCACTAGGAGGGAAGGAAATCTTCTCACATGGTTTCGGCTATTGTGGGACACAGACGTTTCGGCTATCGAAGGCTATTGTGGAAAGGAAAGGAAAGGAAAGAATTAAATATTAGAGGAGTGGAATTATATCCTAAAATTTTGAATTATTGTCTTCGAGGAGAGATTTTCTATGCGTAAACCTCGTAAACGGTATAATAAATAATTTGCAGCAATTTACTTTTGATTTATATGATTAGATGCCTGATGACAGTTTTGAAATTATTAAATTTTTGAACTTTAGTTCCAGTTATCACAAGTACATCGTTAATCACAATATTGCCATTCCGTTTGTAAGAATAAATAGACAATGCTCCGAAGTTAGCCGAGGAAAACAGGTAGAAAATCTGTGTGATGTGCTACTGAAAGCAGTCATCCTGTTGGTAAACTACTAAATAAATAACTGGTAGTTTTAGATTAAAAGAATAATTTATTAAGAATTAATTTATCCAAATGTTTAACAATCTACAATATAACTAATAAATTACGATTAATAATATTACCAGTGTAGATATAAGTAATGTAATTAATGTTTCTTATTTTATGGAACTTTTTTTTCCATTAGAGATTTTTATTGTTAAAGAGCTTTGTTTCAACACATACACATACATACATTAATAAATATGAAGATATTGAGAATCCAAACGGATATTTTATGCTGTTTTATATATGCCTCGTTTTTAATTCAAAGAAAAAAGAGAAGGATTGCGGGATGTACCCCCTAACGTCGGTTTCTAATTCACTTTACGGGGAGAAAGAAAAAAGGGCGATCGGAACGAAAATAAGAACTTCGACACGGCCAACGCCTGAAGCGTGTCTGAAGTGAGGGGTGTACGGGAGCCACCGCAAGCGAACAGTTTGAGACTGTTATCGGCAGTGTGCTCGGCCGAGCGTGTCATGCAGGGGCGTCTGCTCGTGACGGAGGGGGAGGGATACTCCCACGAAAAAGAAGGAATTTTCTGAGAATATTCTCATTGGAAAATATATATATATTTAATTATATACAATTATACATTCAGAAACACATAAACAAAAATATATAAAGTGTGTAATATATATATATATATATATATATATATATATATATATATATATATATATATATATATATATATACATACATACATATACATATATATACATACATATACATATACATATACATGCATATATATACATGTACATATATACCACACACATACATACATACATACATACATATATATATATATATATATATATATATATATATATATATATATATATATATATATATATATATATATATATATATACATATATTACTGTTATATAAATTATTAGCCATAAAACCAGTATCCAAAATTCTCCTTTTTCCCTTATCATTTAACACCCTATTCTGCCTCCATAAAAGGTCAGATAGAGGAGTGTTCTCCAACTTAATTTTTTTTCATCCGTCTCTCAAAACTAACGCTGAAATAAATGATAATTTTCTTCCCACTTTCCACATTTTTTACCTGTCTCATTAAAATGATATTACTTCTTCAATAATTAAATTGCCTTCTGTGTGATTTCGATCCAGCTTAAATAATCAAAGTGAACTCTTATCCATCCTAAGCCTCACGGGAAGAAAATCACGTGACTCGTCTGTGGGCCGACATCTGACAAATGTGTGTAATCTCTGAGTATTTTATGTAGAATTGTTGCACTGTAAAGATGATCTGTTCACGGATGCGTTTTGTTTCAGAATCAATGGGAAGTTCTTTAACTCTTGACTTGGAGTTGATGTCACGACTACACTATGTATTACGTGTAAATGTTTTTACGTATAGTTCCCACTATACATTTTATATAAAAGCCATTTTTAAACGTTATTGCATGGCCTGCGACTGGCAAAGTAAATAATAAAAAATCTTTTATTCCTTATAAAACATAGGAACAATATCACATAAATAATACAGTCTTTTAGTTTTGTTACACGTTTTTTATGAACTTGCATAATTTTATGTATTTCCCAGGAATCATGACGAGGAGTTTAAGATAAAACGTAAGTAAAACATATGTTGATAGGAAATAAACGCAAGTAACTCAAAAATTGATAAAAAAAACTGCAATTTTGCTATATTCTTTGTATTCCAAATTTGGGCTAGTACAAGTGAAAAAGAACTTGAATTATTCGGTACACACACAGTTGCGGCTGCTCAATCGGCAAAAGCGGTGATTTCAAATCCGGAGGGTTGCGGGTTCGGAACTCGAGTAGTCCAAATATGTTCATCAATTGCGCCTGGGGCATAAAAATAGGTTCATGATCCTAGTGTTCTCCAAATTCAAACAATCCACGTGGATGTGTAAACAAAGTCTGGAGTTTTTTTGTTTGGTTCCTGCTTTTAAATTACGAGTACACACCGGGGGCAATATTATTAGCGTTTTTAAGCTACACGGGCCTCCCGGATGGTGCTACACGAATAACAGCTTCGCGACCGTGTTTGGCTCTAAGATACCTGTCATCTGATTTGGTTAAAAGTTTTCATACACATACTCTAACGCACATATTTCCAAAAATGATAGTTCGAACACAAGGTCAAAATGTGGGTTGAACGACTCTTTCTTTACGACAAAATTAAAGTATATAAAATTTGTATCGCGAAATAATGCACTCTTGTCCCAATCGATCCCTCTAAAACGGTACGATGGTTACGTCTCAAAAGCCCACGGTCAGGGAGTGGGGAGGGGGTAGAGAATCTATCCCGCTTTCGATTCCAAACTCTCTCTCGCTCACCCCCTTATTTATTTTCCCCTTCCGTGTAGGCAGCAATCCGTCCGATAAAAATCGCTTGATTGCTGACGGCTAATTAAAAGCCGACCCCCGCCTTTTGTGCTCGGGATCGTTAACGTTTCCCGCCGGGGGGGGAGCGGCTAATACACAAATTAGGTAATGAGTGCCCCCGGACCCCCTGAATTCTTAATGAATTCGGAAAAGTCGGGGGAATGATTCGGCGCTCCTTCTACGTCGATCCGCACGGTCGTTCCAATGAAAGGGTGGTGGGCTCGGAGGAAGCGAGCCGTGTACCGCAATATTCATTGATAAAAGACGCCAATAATGGTGTGCACGAAATTATCGGGGAGTTTTTCTTTAAATTTTTCTGTTTTATATGAAACATAAATAGAGGATGTATAGTCATCTTTCTAAAGAGTCGACCTGCAAACGTATATATATATATATATATATATATATATATATATATATATATATATATATATATATATATATATATATATATATATATATATATATATATATATATATATATATATATATATATATACCCGGTGTCTATAATTAAACTGACAGTGCTCACAGTGTTTTGTAGAGCGATCTATTTGCGAGAATGACGCCACATTTTGTAGGAAGACGAAACAAGACGGGGAACCAAGGATTCCGCGAAAAAATCGAATTAGTTCCAAAAGTCACCGCTAGGGGAATATTTGGTGCTGCGTTATAGAAAATAGAGTGCTAAAAATTCAAATCAATACGGAATAAGATTATGCACATTTTCTGATTTAGTTGAAGTTCAATATCTCACTTTAAAAAAAGCTTGAAATCTACATAAACACCGATAAAGTCTCGTGATCTGCAATATCACGTACGATGAGCAGAAGAAGAAGTTCTTTATTCGAATTTCAAGTTACAGCCATTGATTCAATTAAAAGATTAATTTCGGTATTGATTTGCATTTGTTAACACTCTATTTTCTATTACATAGCGCCAAATGTTCCCCTAGCGGTGACTTTCGGAACTCATTCGTTTTTTTCGCGGAATCCTTGGTCCCCCCGTCTTGTTTAATCTTCCTACAAATTGTAGCGTCATTCTCACAAATACATATCGCTACAGAACACTGTGAGCACTGTCAGTTTAATTATGGCCACCCAGTATATGCACACATGTGTATGTACATACCTATACACAGATATACTCAATAATACACATTTACATATATATATATATATATATATATATATATATATATATATATATATTATACTTTGGTTTAAGAAACCAACTAAGATCATGGCTCATCATTAGCCAGAGAGCTAAAATTATTCTATAAAACGAACTCCTTTGATCAGTCGTTCACTATAGCTTAATATTGAGCAAGAATATCCAAATCAGACTACTCATTTGTAAAAGAAAAATACCAAGCAAAATTTACGGTGCTGTTCGAAGAAATAATCTTTATCGAAATATTTACATAGTAAATTTTATAATTATCCAGTCATTGTTAAAGTTATCACATGATGTCTAATAAGGTGTTTTGGACACTTTTTTTAGATGAGAGGATAACAACCCCACTCGTCTATTCAATCTCAACCAAGCTGGAGGTACGAGGAAGTTTGGTTTGGTTTAGTTTGGTTTTGGAGTGCTACGGTCTACTTTTTGCAACACGAGGGCTAATGAGACCGGAACCTACAGCTTAAAGCCGATTCCGAACGGCTACAAACATCCATGCCACTGTGGGATTCGAACCCACGAACTCCGGTACAGAAGGCCAGCACCCTAACCAATTGGCCATCGTTCGGCTCTAGGAAGTTTGATTTGGTGCTCTACAGTCTACTGTTTTTCTTAATAAAGCCAATGGGACCGGGACCGACTGTTTAAAGCCGATATATATATATATATATATATATATATATATATATATATATATATATATATATATATATATATATATATATATATATATATATATATATAAATATATATATATATTATATATGATATATATAATATATATATGTATATATATTATATATATATATATATATATATATATATATATATATATATATATATATATATATATATATATATATATATATATATATAATATATATATATATATATAGTGTATGTGTGTGTGTGTGTGTGTGTGTGTGTGTGTGTGTGTGTGGTTGTATATTATTAATCTTGCAAACAAAACTCACATCCTAAATGTGTTTTATTCTGTTCGGAAGGCTGCCCCAATGTCTTTGTAGCGTTTCAGTTCCGAGTCATCTGTTTTGCGAAATATCACCGGGGTGAGCGTCTTTTAATTTCGCTTCCTCTCTCTTTAAACTCAGAAGCGCGGGAAATGAAACGTGTTAAAAGCACGCGGTTAATTTCTCGGTAATTAAGACTTGATTGCGTCACTTAACGTCCGGGACGACTGTTGTTTACCTGGAATTGTTTAGCACATAGATTTGCAAAGGGGGAGATACCACTCCCCATTGAAATCGTAGGAGGAGGTACCGGTTTTACACGCAAATGGGAGGGGCAGGTCGTTAAGGCAGTCGAGAGGGCGGCCAATAGACATATATAATAAAATATACATGACATCTATAAAAATAATAAATAAATCGAATCACATTGTTTTTACCATAATAAATGCAATATTAATTTTGAATTGTACATTTTGCCGAAGATCGTCGTGGGTTCGAATTCCACTGAGGCTTTTATGTTTGTAAACGTTCAGAATCGGCATAAAGCAGTAGGTCATTTGCCCTCGTGTTACAACAAAGTAGACCGTAGCCCTCCATACCATACTATACCATATATATAGAAATTATTCATATTGGGAATTCCACCAGGGGCTGTTTTTGGCCCCATCTATTCTAGAGAACAGAAAGTTTAATTGCATTTCCTTCGATTCGATGATCGTAGGTTCAGTATAAAACTGTCTAAGAAAACGAACATTGGTGAAAGATGTGGAGATTTCCGAAAGAAATTATCGAAATTGGAACGCGACGTTAACAAATTTTTAAAATTCCACAACCCTCAACTCTCCTATTATTTATTTATTTAAAAAATTTCTGCTATTTTTAAAGTTTTATAACAAAAAATTTTTTACTACACTTATCTGACGTTTTATTTAATATCTATTTAACTTTTCAAAGTTAAAATGTACCTTGATTCGTTAAATTCATCATAGAAGAAAAATGAAAGAAATTCAAAATGCATACCAATTGCTCCTTTTAGATGAAAAGAAAAGCATTCCAGTTCCACTTACCTGAAAAAGAAAAAATTTTCAAATTTTAAATAAAGAAAAACAATTATGTCCATTATAATGTACATTTAAGCATTTCTATTAAGTTCGGCATTCATATTACTCTAAATGAATGTGAACGTTTGTGAAATTTTTATTTACACACAAACACGTGTGGGTGGGGGATATGAAACCGGTAAAATTCCTTTTCTTTCAATAATCTATTTTTAGTTGAAAGTTTTTGCTTGGCAACTATATTGCAGTCATACTACGGATATCAACTCGCTCAGCCTTTAAGATCGGGTGTAGTATTTAACAATCTATTTTCATCTTAAAGTTGGAGAACTGACCGACACGTGTTAAAGTGAAAAGAAAGGACCGCACGTAGCAGTTCTTAATTCAGTCTGTAATTTTGAGAACTATAGAAAGAATGAAATCGCAATGAATTACATCCTTGATTTAATTTAAGTGACTAGGAAAGAAAATATTAGGAAAAATAGAACGTAAATTGGGAGAATTTGAAAAACTTTAGATGCAATAAACTTAATATTATATACGTTCGTACCCAATCAAGCAGTTATGTAAAAGCGCCATCTCGCGACGAGTTCGTCTATGTGTATTGCTTTGTAAAAAAGAAGGAGCTACTCCAGTTTTGTATGAGCGTGTGTCAAGGAATAAATTGTGCGAGATTGAGTTTGTGTTGAATTGAAGCTTTTCTTTTTTATTAGTTAAAATCTTTACAAAATGTTTACAAAATTAGTTAAATGTTAAAGTGTTTACAGTCCGCTGTTTAAAATATGTGATATAAATTCCATAATAGCAATATATGTGTCTATACATGTTTATATATATATATATATATATATATATATATATATTTGTAAATTTGTAGCATTAATATCTATAAAAAAATCTCACCCATCGAATCTAAATTGAATTCTATAATAAAAAGGCTTATATCACTCCAAATCGAATCATCTTGATTTTTGTGAGTATTTAAAAAATCAAGAGCAGCCTCCCTCCTAGAATTTCTTGTATGTTCATAAGAAAGTAACTGTTTTTGTTAGTCCTGTTTTTGTACTTTACTTTTATAAAATATGTGTACATTATCACATAAGTAATATTCGACTTTTAGCTGCCCCAACACTTTACTTTATGAACTTCAATAATAGCATGAGAAAACGGATAGTAAGCAAAAGTAGCAGTTCAGTAACCGGAAGTAGCAAGTAAACTGCTACTTCCAATTAAAGCAAGTAACCCTAAAAGTGCATTTTGCTTTCTTGTACGTATTCAAAGATGCTGCCCATAAGTCAAAGTATACTGGAGCTGTTGTGCACACCATTCATTTGATTCTCGTTTAACCAGATTTCATCACTGTTATCAAATGTCAAAACTTCAAAGCGTCCAAGCCAATTTGATCTAACGCTGTACTTTCGAATGACACTAAAGTAGTCATGATATTACTGCAGGTTTGGTTTGGTTTGGAGTTCTATGATCTACTTTTTGCGACACGAGGGCTAATGAGACCGGGACCTACAGCTTAAAACTGATTCCGAACGGCTACGAACATCCATGCCACTGTGGGATTCGAACCCATGAACTCTGGTACCGAAGGCCTGCACCCTAACCAATTGGCTATCGTTCGGCTAATATTACGACAGGAGGGGGCTACTCTGTGGTTTTGCGGCACCTTGGCGACGATTTTGGGATGTCGATTAAACGCCAAAAAAGGTTGATCAAATCTAATCTAAGATGCTTTTCCGAATGACATGTAGCTGAAGTTTATATGATCATTTTTTTTAAAAAGGCATAAAGTTAGCCCTAATACAATTTTTTTAATTTCTTTTTTATTAATTGATCAAATGATGGAATATATTGATCAAATCTCATCAAACGATAATCAAATTGATGGAGTACTTCAAAATATGTCTTATGGGGCCGAACGATGTCCGAATGATCTTTGGTACCGGAGTTAGTAAGTTCGAATCCTACTGGGGCATGGATGAACGTAGCCTTTCGGAACCGTCTTTAAACGGTAGGTTTTGGTCAGATTATCCCTCGTTTTGCAAGAAAAGTAAACAGTTGCGCTCCAAACCAAACCCTCTTGTGGAAGTGGGGGTCAAATTTTTCAATGGTCACAATGCTTTCTAATACGTATAAGAGAAAATAAAATGAATAATAAATTAAAGTCAACCAAAACGGATTCATCGTGAGACCTTACTCTTTTTCACAGCTATTGTTTACGAACAGGATAAGTATACTTTAAAAATAAATAATAGATTAAAAGATAACTGTAATCTCTCTTCTTTCCAAACTGTTAAATGTAAAACAGGTGTTAAGCCCCGTTAACCACAACTTTACAACTCATAACAATCAAAAGTGTTCCAAACAGATTAAATTTCTGTTTATGTTTATCTCACCAATGCTCCATATACCGAAAATATATATTATGTGCGTATCCAAAATCTGGTTTCTCTAAGTGAAAACGTACACAAATTATTGTGTTCACATACACACCTACAGTTCCAAAAATGGCATTTTCGAACTGAGGGAGGCCCAAAACTTAAAAAACCATCAAAATCTCAAGGTTGCGTTTCTGGATGATTACAATATTTTCTCGATACTAAATTATACGATAGAATAAAAATAATCGCCAACTTGGCCCAATGTTTTGGAATCGATGGTCTTTTTACTGTGCAATTCAATATTCCACAATACCCTTTCAAAAAGATACACAAACATGACAAAATTCTGCAAACTGTTTCTTTTCGGAATCAAATAGGTATGAAACAACGATATTTATACCAATATGTCTCATATCGCAAAGTATACACGACAATCCGTTCGTTTTGAAACATGCAATAAACGCAGTCAGTTAAAATAAAAATTTTAGGTGATGCCATTCGCTCAAACATAAATCTTGTCCTCAAGCGCTTCCGATTTCTCCCCAAATTCCTTGTTACGCTTTATTTCTCCTCTGGAAAGCAACTCGTTACCCCGTATTCCCCTCTAAAACTAAGAATCTCGAATATCCGATCCTCGAAATGACTCCCGAGTCTCTCCTCATCTGTTAGGTTTAACGTTCTATACACCCCCCTTCATCCCGGATTTTTTTCCCCGGAATCCAAGCCAAAATAGGTTGCTTTCGCAT